>QYAL01000119.1:0-58019 GCA_003988805.1 Ploettnerulaceae sp. D365
GAGACTGCGACAATTGGCAACATCACAAGCTGTTACATTTTTTGCCCCTCCCGAAGTCCATCAGAGTATTTTACATCTTCGCAAGAAGATTCGTGGCGACACGGTCGACTCTCACGATGTAATATGTTGGATTCTAGAGCAGACTTGTGACGGAATCGAGCAGCTTCAGCCTCTGTACTACTCTCAGGGTAGCGACTTCTGTCGTCGTATACAAGCTGCCAGCAACAACCCTAATTTCCTTGTGGACAGCGAGCAACGGAGTGCATACATAAGCGTCTTAAAGCAGAAAGAACAGCAGACTCTGCAGCAGCTGTATCAGCCCAGAGCCAAGTCGAAGTCGAAGCTCGTGGCTGGTGAAGATCCAACATCTTTAAGGCTCGTTCAGTTTATGAAGGAGCTTGGGATTCGGCGGAAAGCCTTCCAAGACACCGGAAATGCTGTTCATAGCTCCGCCCTACAAGAGGTTGAGCAAGAAAAGGAAGTTGCGTTTGAGGTCGAGACCATCCGTGAAGTGCAAAAGCAGGAACACTACTCACCGTTAACATTCAGAGGCCTTCATAGGGACATTGCCGTATTTGTAAACACTGGAAGACTTACTGCGGATTCTGCAGGTTATGAACAGTGGTTCATGGCTCTTCGGCATACCACCCTGGGCCAAAAACATGGGATCAGGAGCGAAGCGATGACTTCCAAACTATATGTTTCGGCAGAATTTGCCAGGACTTTGAGCTTTCCATTGGCTCGCCTCGCTGATAACTTTCAGGGAAGTCACGAGCTCAATTTCATTCTCCCTTGATTGAAAATCTAACTCTGTGTATAGCGTCAAGTAAACTGGATCATCTGGAGCTCGACATCGAACACAGCTCTAATTATCAACCCAGAGGAAGCAGAGCATCTATTTCCACTCATCTGCGACGCTAAGCGACCAACCACACACTTACTCACCTACGCCGCGTCAGTGACGCGCAAAATGCTCCATTTCAACAAACTTGATTACTTTGCCGTACCCAATCTCCCTCCAGGATGGGAAGCGCCAACATGGCTCACTGTTGAGCTTGGTTTCTTTGCAGGACGGCTTTACTTTGAATACAATGAGTACGATAATATAAGCCAGTATCTTGGATCCCAGGAGGTTTCACGGAATCAGGGGAGATATTCTGAGGGAATGCGGTCTCCAGTTGAGCTGCGCTCGGCAGAACAGAGCAAAGGAGCACCTCCATGCCACAGTTTCACAACCAAACCCTTAACGTTCCTCCAGGAATGGCTGTCACTGAGACGCAAAGGGCAAGACTTCGTTCACACGCCAATGGGTTATATTTGCCAAGCAAAACCTCTCATAGCGACTCATCCATTTTTCGGCAGATTAGAAGAAGACATCAAAGGAGAGCAAACCAACACGGATAATAATGTAGATGAAATACGAGAATTACGATTATGGGAGGACTAATGTTGAAAGGATCTCGCGAAAGAACTAGACCGCCAAACACGAGTTCGGAGATAATAGGTTGAATTTTGTATGAACACTTCTCCGTATTGACTTGTGATTATCGTTGGAAAATTTTAACTAGACTTTATTGGGACTAGTGACTCGCGATCTCCGAAGCGGGGTAAACCATTCGGACCTGAGATGGCGACGGCCACTCTGGGATAACAGTAATTCAATCAGACGCGAAATCTCACTTCAAGACACAATTCACCTAAGATCGCAATGTACTGTAACAGCTGTGACCGATCATTTGGCAGTCAGCAATCCTTGACCCAACATCTCAACTCCCCGGCTCACACTTTTGACTGTGACGACTGCGATCGAACTTTTGGCAGTCAGCAATCTCTCCAGCAACACCTCGATTCCTCCTCAGCCCATGTTTTCGACTGCGAGGAATGCGACCGAACGTTTGGCAGTCAGCAATCTCTCCAGCAACACCTCGACTCCCCAGCTCATAACTTCACCCTACGATCGCATCTTTGAGGGGAATCAGATTTGGCAACGTCAAGGATATAAGGGCTGTCAGTATGTGGGGAAGCGAGGCGCACCCGTCTTAAGATGATTATTTTGAACAGGATAAGATCAGAAATCAAAGGCATGACTGAACTTATCAAACTTAGCACAATGTAGGCTTGGTTAATGTCAATTGTGACGTGATAGGATAAGAAACCTCAATCAGCCCAATACACATGAAGGTAGTTCGTGTGGGCAAGTCAGCGTACGAGGGGTTTAAATTATGATAACGGTTTGCAGAAGTCTGCTGTGAATGATTGTGAATAATTTACAAGCTTTGTTGTCGCAATGCAGCACAATTGAAAATGTGCTGTTGTATAAGCTCTCGAAAATCCGGACATTCTCTGCTATACATATTCCTCTACCATTTCCCTAGCCATCTCGCAGCATCTCTCTCCTCGCCACCCTCACTTATCCTGCCAATGTGATACAGTGTTTGTGTGAGAGAGATGGTCCACATAGTCTGACCGGCATTGTCTAGTGAAGTTTGCATTCCAGGTGATAGTCCAATAAGTAGGAGTGTGATAACGTTAGACCTGATCGCATTGGCACATCTCTCTAGTCGATATGTCGGTAGCAGCAACCACAAAAGCAGGAGCCAACCATGGAAAGAATTAAGTGGTTGATTCGGTGTTAAGCAGCTTCCAACAAAAACCCACTCATCAGGGTGGCGCACGATGGAACACGAACGAGTGCAAAGACTACACAGAAGTGCTCTTATGCCATGCTCGTATATATGTATTTGCGCATAAATACGACATACTAAAATTGTGTTCGCTAGCGCTGTTTAATTTGCACGACACCCTCCAAGCTTTCCATTTACACAAAGAGCGGATAGCCGATATTGTAAAGCTTGCTCAGTATTGTTATGATAATGAGCATGCTCGAGACTGCAAGCCTGGACAAGATATCGATAACCTGAGGAAGCAAATTGTGCATTACATAGCTTGCAAATTCGAAATCATCGGAAAAAATGAGTTTCCTCGCATTGATAGAGGAAGGTGGTCCTTTTCCACGAGATCTTACAGGATATCTAGTCAGAAGGTACATTGTAAAACCTTTACAGGACTATCGCTGAATTGAAGTTAGTTTTCATCTGCAAACTTGTCAGTACGGTTCGAAATTTGTGAGCGAGTTTTTGGGAATTCTTGTTCGCTATCGAAAATCACATTTTACCATATTACTATGAGCTCCCACCTGGAACACGACTCACCTTTCATCCGGCATACGTCTTGAAGCTTAGTTTAAGGCCCTGGCTATGGATAATTGAATGGTAAGAACATTGCCCCTTCCTTTGGCAGAGCATTCCAGAGTCAGCACGTCGATCCCCGCCGCAGTACTATATTGTCTAGGAGAGGAGAGTGTGAGTACGTCGTAGTTTGTATTTGAGATTTTTGACAAATGATGAATCCATTTATAACGTGCGTCCCTGCGTGGCGGAAAACCCAGTGTGCCGGAAATTTAGTCAAATTTCAACATTCACAGGTCACTATGTAAGTAAAGCACGTGTGATAAGCCTATATCCACCTTTAAATATAAACATCTTTTGTCGTGGTTACTTTAAAGAGAATATTGTGGCGAAAAAACCGGCGATCTCTTTGATCTCATTGGTGGTTTCCAGCACACCGGGTTTTCCGCCACGTGTGGTACTCCTATACAGGGGCAATAATTGTTATTTATGATTGGCTCTGTTAAGCCTAAGATAGTATGAAATAGGTAAATCTTGGAATACTATTGGATAGAATCCCTTATAAGTGTGGAAACGACTAGAATCGAACTTACAATTATTTCGTCTACTACCACAGTATGCACGTTAGTGCGGTATCAGTCCAAGACACTCGTAACACTAGTAGGCCCCGCCTACAGGCTAAGAGACCTAATCCTCAGATAGTATCTCTCTCCTATCTACTCCTCTAACTCCCATAAATCAACAGCACTTGAGATTTTTGACAAAGTCTATTTCAATTTGAAACAAAACATAAGTGGAGGACTTTTATACCCTTACACCCAGAACCCTTTTCCAAAAATGACCCTTCAAGCAAAGGTGGATCAGCGTCACGGCCCTCCTTTCCGGGTTTTCTCACATCCAATCCAATACGGATACAGTAAGTTATCCTAAATCTCCATTTTCATTGCACGAGTCACGCCTCCAACTGCGGTGTGATTCTGTCCACCAACATTTGCCCCACATTCCGGGCAACGAGCCAATTCCATTGGCATCCCGCACTCACCAATTGCAAACTGGTCAGAAATCAGCGGATGTTAAAAGCATCAACCCATGAACTTACGGGATGTCCATTCTCGCAATTATACCAATGACCCGAATGACTCGCAATGCCCTGAGATCCACTAACCATTGCAGCTTTGATCGCGTTAATCTCCTCTGCTGTGACTTCTTCATACCATTCTTTCTTCATTAGACGTATCGACTCCTCGACTGCATTACGCAAGCTTTCAGCGTTCTGAAATGGCCGCTGGCAAACTTCTCGAGCATCCTCCAACAGCTGTTTAGCCATCGCCGTATGAATTGCGGCTTTTTCAAGGTTTATTTTACCAGAATGACAAAAGGTCTCGAATGAGCGCGATATGCTTGCATAGAACAGTGACACTTCAACAGCTAGCTTCGGTAGATTCTCGACCTGGCATTCCTCAATAAAGCTTTTGCAGCTCTGGAAGAATGGAACTGCGAGTAGGCCAGGAGCTCCGCCAGGGATCTTGATTGAAGACTTGGTGGATATGGATTTCAATGCTTGAGCAACAATAAATTTGTCATCAAGGATGTAAAATTCGGTCTTGATCTGAACCATTCGACCACCCATAGTAACTTGACGATCACGCGGGAGAACTGGTGCGGCGTCCGTGATCGACATATTCGCTATAAGTGCATCGACGGATGCAGTAGCGGCAGCGGTCTTTCTTGCTGCGTGGACTGTAGCGTCATGGAGCTTTTGCGCTGGTTGATGTCTATCAGCGACGCTATTGCGAAACGCTTTAATGGCGCCCTCAAGCTTCCTGAATTCCGTATCTCGTTCTTTTAAAATTCTGGTGATTTCCGAAAACTTTGCTTGTGTGAGGCTTGAAGTCACATGGGTTCTGGCTTGGCGGATTGGCCGCATAATTTCCTCTCGAGTTGTCCCGAGGCTTTGCTCCAGTGTGGCAATCTGCTGCTCTAACTCCCGAAGCTCATCTCTTCCAGTTGTGAGGAAGCGTTTGGACATCTCATCAATGACAGCCCTGTTGATGACCCTGTTGTATCTTTGTGTAGCGAATTGTCTGACCGGGCATTTGCAATCAGGACAACAAGGTACCAACTGAGCCAAAGTTCCAGACACATCTTTGAGTCCAATGAACTCTCCATACCCGTCAATTTCATAAACTTCTGACATACCCAACATCCCGTCAAGAGATTCTGCCGTGAAGAAGTGACCACACCCAAGGACAACTATCGGAGTCTCATCAACGTCGATTTCTCCATAGGATTTCATCTCAAGGAAGTCGACTCGAGCTTTGAGTTTATCGGAACATTGGTGGCAATATCCCTCCGCACATATTTCACCACAAACTCCTGGACATTGATGGCTACATGTGAGGGTCTTAGAGCAACGTTGATTGCATGGCATACGATTGCAAGGCGCTGCGCAGGGCATGTCGCATGCCCCCTTATGTTCGCACGACCAAGTGCAGGCCTGCACACACGGTGCACAAGATTGGTGACACCGTAATGTACATCGAGAGTGAGAACATCGAACCTGTATCTATTAGCATGTATCTGTGTGACGCTAAAATATATATTCGAAAGCTTAATCAATTTTCAGGCATTCAAAAGGCGACCTTTGTCCTTAGAAGAGTAATAAACTGGTTTCGTACCTCGCAGGGAGAAAAACAGAGCCCACAATCCGTGCCATCATGGCATGCGCTTCGACAGGTATGGTTGCATGTACCAGAAGGTCTACCGCAGATCTTGGTACATTTCTGGTGTTTTACAATGGGATTCATATCAGCATCCTTACCATTACATTTTCCACAACTACCGGGGCAGCGATGGCCACAAGCTAAGTTTATTCCACAGGCTGTAGGACACCTGAAAGATGCAGTTGCTACATCCTGAAAACATGGAACTTCGACAGTGTGGTTGCAACCCGGAACTTGCTTCTGGACCCGGACATTGCATTTGATGCTGCTAGGATCTTGCGCTTGGTAGCATGGAACATCATCCTTTAAATGGTGGCATAGAAGGTGTACATTGTCCAACAGCACCATACAAAGACCACAATCTTCCCCACAGGTCTGCTTCTGACAACCGTGGTTACAGGGCGTGTGAAGACGTTGACATGGTTGAGGGCATTTGAAAACGTCGTGCATACTCTCAGAATGACATCTTGCAAGACATTTATGGCCGCAGTCGATCAGACGCCGATCGCAAGGGAGTTGGCACCCTCCCTCTGGGCTAAGCTTCTCGAAGTCGAGTGGCTCCACGGCTTGCATCACAGTATCCATGTGTCGAGGGCAACAGAGACCCAAGGCCTTCCCAACTGAATCAGTTGCCTCCAGCATACGAATAACCTGCGACCACATTGGTATATTCGAGTACGTATCGGTGTTTCCAATCAGATACATGCCATATTGTGCACGGCTGAGTAACACATTGATGCGATTTGTGGTCCTGAGAAATCCCACTTGCTTCTCCTTATTACTTCGCACGAGCGAGATGATTATAATCTTGCTTTCCTCTCCTTGAAAGTTGTCCACGGTCGCAATACGAAGCAAATCGCTCAGTTTCTTCTTTTCCAGCGGTTTTCGTCTATTTCCCGCGTTTGTCTGAGCCTCTTCAGTGGCAGCTGTGTCTTCGCCGAATCCATCTCTCGCAAGCGTTTCTTCATCCCGATCACTCAGTACAATCTCAAAATCACTCCGCATCTTTGTTCGTAGCTTTTGCAATTGTCCCGTGTATGGTGTCAGCACTGCAATGTCACTGCTGTTGTATACGCCTTGCCGAACAATATGGCGAACGAGCGCATGCGTCATATCAACCTCCCAGTCGTTGCTGCGCGACTTCTGATGCCGGTCGGCGTCGGGCGATTCCTCCATGTTCTGGTGATCGAGCCAAAAGACATTCTTTCTCATTCCTACGACGTCGGGCAACTTCTTTGTCGTCTCGTGGTCGATCAAGCGAGGGTAAATGGTTGTCCGAATTAAGGTTGAAATCTCAGGCCGCATTCGCCGTTGAACATTTAATTGGGCTACAGGAAATGGTGGCCTGCCCGGCTCTCCTACCGAAAGCCGTTCAAATTGGCTGCGGTCGAGCTGATAAGGAGTCCCTTGTTTGCTTTCAAGTGATAGCCCGTGATTGTTGATCTGCGGACGTAATTGTTGGTGGTCTCCAATCTGAATGAAATGCTCAACTCTAGGAAGCAAGGCGGATATCATATGGGGCTCCATGACTTCCCCGGCTTCTTCGCATATTATTACCTTACAATGTACGCGCTGAAGGACAGAAATTCTCTTAGCTAGCCCTGTCGTAGTGACTCCAATGACATCCGCAGTTTGCAGAACTCTTCTGTCCACCTCGTCATGTATATACTCTTGTTGTTTATGAATGGCGTGACTGTCCTTGACTAAATCGAACAGCTCGTCCGTTTTATCTTCGTGGATCTCTTGTACCCAGAATTCCACCAGTCGACGTCTTTCAAATACCGAGAGACCATGGACATTTCGACTTGCGTTTTGGACAAGCTCCTGAAGAGTGGTGATCGTCTCGTCCATAGCATTCGGCTCATTAATGTTCTTGCCTTTTGTCCCTTGATTCCAGACCTCAAAAGGTTCTTTCCCCACTGTCTTGAACCCTTCCTCATCGAAACGGGAAAACTGAGAGAAAATACGTGGATGTCTCCGCTGCAAATGAAACTTGAGGTTGGCCCAGTCTGGTTTCTTCTGCGTAGCATGTAACGAGCCCAGAACAGAATTAATTAGCCGCTCATTGTTTTCAAGCTGCTCGTACGATTTGGCAACTAAATAGCGCTCGGATTTCGTTTTCGCCTCGCCTTGGGACACGACGCGTAGATTCTTCCCCTCTAGAAGCTTCGACTTGCTTTGGCCGCCAATTCGAATAATCTTCTCAATCCCAATCTCGATAAGATGCTCAAGGAACTGATCCAATGCGTGATTGGTGTAGCATCTGTACAAGGTCAACCATTAATTTTATAAAATGAATAAAACCGCGAACTTACACGACAACGACGGGTCCTAAGTTTGCCGCCTCCTTGCAAGCTAAGAGAACACTCATCAGTTTGGAATCACAAATTTTTTCTTAGTATGTCTATAAAGTTCTTATTAATAAGTTACTCTCTTTAACTATTTCTCCATAAGGAGACTACTTAGCAACAAGAAAAAGAGTGCGTTTGAATATGCTGTCGATTGTTACAATCATGCCGCCGATCGCTGCTTCCGCTATCCCCCCCTGTTTAATCGCGACTAAGTTAAAGGACCTATCACGAAATATTATGTTTCCAAATTTTAAAGACAATCAGAAAGAAAAAGAATGCAATCCGGGAGTTACGCTGGTGCAATGAGGGGCACTCAAGCTTGCACGAATGCAATCCGCTCTCCGGAAATAGCACTGAATATGCCATTGTCATTGAGGTTTCCATGACCTCAATTGTGGGTTGCAGATTGGGAGAGGCCATGGTGACCTCATCATCTTAGTCGGGATTTTAGTGAAGCTGACGTGAGCGAACTTGCCTGGATGCGACGCGACGGATGAGAGCTACAATGGGCCGGAGATCGTGCCAGAACCGTGGGTAGACACGCGATCTAGCGTTTAGACAGCCGCGGAAAGAATCTTGATCGTAAGAAGTTCACACTTCAAAGCTGTACTTGTTAGCTCTCTGGGAGGAAAGTCGTTATAGAAGAGAGATGAAAGAGAGTAAAAGGTTGGGAAGCGAAACTTGCACATTAGCTCGGACAAATGATAATTCACTGCAGGTGCAGGTGCTATCTATTTGGCTACTAATCATAGGACGTTTGCTCCTGTTCTTTGGGATGAATAGCTAGGTAGGTACACATGTACTCTCTCTTTCCCATTGATCTTGAAGCAGGAAGTCCTGATTGGCCAGCAGAGCGCCAAGCGTTCAATTGGTGCTTACCCGCCTAATCCTAGAACATTCAGAGCTCTGCTCAACATTGCTCCCACATTGCTCCACACCAGCAACTATCAAGAGCAAACAACCACTCACTCTACCTCAACTTCAACCAGAGGCTCAAGATGCTGGCAGCAGCTCCAACTCTGCGAACCGCCACTATTGGCTGCAGATTACAACCAAACTTCTTCACACCCTGCACATACAGCACAACGACCTCACACTCCCTCTCCAACCAAAAGAAAGCTCACCATTCCCAAGACGAGGAGTTCCTACCCCTAGACGAAATGTAGCTTCCAAATCCACCACAGTGAGATCCGCTATGCATCCCTACTTCATCTCCCCCTTCACCGATTACATCGCAGGATCACAAGCCATGAGCTCAGAAAAGCTGAACTGGAACACTTTTTTCAAGCTCCGCAAGACTCGCAGATGGTATCAGCTCGGTTCCAGCGTCGGGTCGGGCCTTGGTGGCTTCGTCCTTCGTGCACAGGTTCTTACACATTCGGACATGGATAAAGAGGACCCGTGGATGGCACGACCCAAAAGTCTAGACTGCTTTGAAGAAAAATGATCTCGATGCTTTCACGGAATTGCGAACCTGGCTAATAGGATCATCGCATGACGAGTTCTGATAGATAAAAGTAAATTGGCATAGATGTATGGAGGATGGGATGGATGGGATGGATGGGTCGGAATTTATATTTCTCCAGCTTTTTCCCGAAGGGGATATCAAAGCTGGCGACACCTCGAATGCACACATGTATCTACCTTAGGAGCTCACAGAACAGCTCTTGTCTAACAAGTCTATCTCCACAAATCCTAGTTCGTAGCTCATAAAAGTAAGAGCCTCACAGGCAATGCTCTTTCCCATCCTCACCTCAAACTCGCATCCGACATAAAATGCGACCCCCCCGCACACCGATACCCACCACCCTGTTTAATCCACTGATACCCCATCGGGCAGCACCCCATCAGCGCCAACTTCTCCCTCAACTCTGCCTCTTTTTTCCGCCTCGCCTCTTCCTCCACCAACCGCTTCACGATCTTCTCTCTTTCCGCATCGCTCGCGTTGTCACGGGCTTTCAGTAAAGCCTGGTATTCTTCTTCTTGTCGAATCTCCGCTTCCTGATCGCGCTGCAGTTGCTCCCATACTGCGTCACTCACACCTGCGTCCCGCAATGGTGTTGGGTATTTGGGTTTATCGGTTATAGTGAGTTCGATAACGGGATGGTTGTCCTTTTGTTGCTCTTCGGGCTGTGGATCAGGGTCTGCCGTGACTTGGCTCTGAGTGGAGGTCATTGTTATTGTAGTTGTCGGGCGCTTCGGGGTTTGCAATTGGGGTTCTAGAATAGATCTAGTTGGGAACATAGGGGTACCTATAGATTGAACCCGAGACTTTCTCTCCAGGATCATAGCCAAACACTCGGAATTGATCATTTCCTCGCTGATAGGGAGCTGTCCGCGTTTGAGTTGCTCCAGATTCTTGATTGCTCGATTGAAGATAGACTTGCTGAGCGTTTCCACGTCCCGGGCACTAGCCCAGTTGTCGAGCTGCGCAAGACACTCGAAGTGAGCATGTATAGCCCTCTCAAACTCTTCACTGGGAGCTTCAAGTGACGATATATCCATGTCCACCCTTTTTGCCATCAGCATTATCTTCTGTGAAGCCATTGTGGAGGTCAAAAGTGTGAAGCACTCTCCGGGCGTCAGTCCTCTGAAGTCGATGGCTTCTGGAAATCGAGAGGTAAGGCCAGGGTTAGTTGACATGAGAGCATTGATATCTCTCTCGTACCCTGCAAGTATGATGACAAGTTTCTTATGGTACTTGGTCTTAGTCGTGCAGTCGACTAACTCATCCATGGCTTCTTTGGCAAAATGGCCCTCTCCTAGACGGTAGGCTTCATCGATGAATAGAACCTTTCCGAGAGCCTTATCGAGCAGCTTTTGGACTTTTGGACCAGTCTGTCCGACATACTGGCCCACGAGATCAGTGGCCGAGACATCAATCAGCTCAGCGGTGGCAAGAAATCCCATATCATAAAAGACCTTGCCCATCTTGCGCGCCGTAGTTGTTTTACCAGTGCCTGGTGGCCCACGGAAGAGGAAGTTGAATGTTATGTTCTCTTTTACGTCCAAATCCAGGCTCTTCAACGTCCGGACTGTTTGTTGATATCCCTCTAGTAGAGCCATGATAGATTCCTGACCAACAGTTTTCTTGAAAAGTTCTTTAACATTTGTCTCGGAACGATTTGCGCGGTCAAAGTTCTCGTCGAAGTCTTTGGCTTCGAACTTAGTCGCATACTTGGCCAATCCTTTCGTCCGTCGAGTTTGATGGCAAATTTTGGCGACATTTAGCAAAATATCGACCTCTCCTGCGTTCCCAAAATTCGGCCTATTTCGAGCTCTATCGAGCATGTCTAGGACAACTGTTCTAGCTTGGTCAGTGATTTCGAATGCTTGTTCCTTCAGCTTAAGGTCCAAAATCTGGCTGAGCTCGTTGTCATCAAAGTCGCCGAATTGAAAAGCCGATGCGATTGGAAAGCGTCTGCTGAGACCAGGATTAACGTTTTGAAACATATCCTCCATTTGGTCTTGGTAGCCACAGAGGAGCACACAACGATCATCGCCGGGGACGCTTTGAACTTCCGCGACGATAGTATCAATGACAGCACTTTTGTAGGGGTCCGACATGCCGCCGCCACCGTAGAGGCCATACGCCTCGTCGATAATAAGTACCTTACCCTCCGCTGCGGCTAGTATGCCCTTAGTTTGCTGCTCTGAGTGCCCAAGAGCGCTACCAACGAAGTCTGATGGGGTTTTGAGAACCACTTCCGTTCAATGAGCAAGTGATCGAGGCAGTAAGGGGGGTTGGGATTGCTTACCGTCACCCTTAGAAAGGAGACCTAAATCAACCAAAATACCAGCGTATAGCTTCCCAACCGTAGTCTTTCCTGTTCCTGGATTCCCAAGAAAGACTTTATTCAGACTGTACTGGATAGGTGGCTGTTCAGCCAGTTCTCTCTTGTAATTCTCAGTAACAGTATCGCACATTGAACTGACGGCTTCCTTCACGTCTTTGAGGCCGATCAGCTTGGATAGCTTCTTCCATGCAGTTGATCCCCTGAGTGCTTCAGAAGGTTCAGGACCAATCACATCTTCCTTGTTAAGATAGAGATCTTTTGGTTTGGGTTTATTAGGCGTAAGTGCAGCCCTTTCCTTCCGTAGTCGCACCGCTTGTCGTTTAATGATAGTTGCCAATGTATTCTCAACAGTTCGAGCATTGCCAAACCCAGGTCGCCCACGTCCATACCCGATTCTACGTGTAATAACCCGGCAATAGAGACCTCGGAGACCATCTTCAACCTCCATCGCCCCATCATATCTCGAATTTATCTTGAGCTCAAGAATGCGTAGGAGCTCATCATCCGTATAGTCCGCAAATTTCATATCAGTTGGGAATCGACTTGGAAGTCCGGGATTATGAGAGAAAAAACTCTCCATTTCCTTATCGTACCCCGCCAGCACAAAGACGACCTTCCCTGTCAGGTTTTCGACTTCAGGTAAGAGGAAATCAAGTACTGCTCCCCCGCCTTGGCTGTTCCCGGACGTAAGTTGGTAGGCTTCGTCAATGAACACAACCCCGCCGCCTTTATTCTGAATATCGTCAAGAAGTTTCTTGCACCCGGTAACGCCCTTGCTTGCAAGAGTCGACCCAGTCGTTTCTTCAAATTGAGTTCCAGCAATGACACCTACTGAGGTGAGAAATTTGGCATAAAGGCGAGCCACGGTAGTTTTGCCTGTCCCAGGATTCCCAAGTAGTGAGCATCCGAACCTTTCTTTGGAAAGAGACACCCCTTGACGGACAGCAGTGTCAACTCTCGACTTGATAGACAGAAACTCCTGTTTCACATCTTCTAGTCCAATCATATCCATCAGCTCATCTAGTGGCTCACTCTTGGCCAGCTCCATTTGCTTGAGGAGTTCCCACTCTGCTAGGGCTGTTGCGGGAGGAAACCAAGGCTGGTTGGGGTCTTTCTTCTGTGAGGGGACGTTGGCTTGCTTCTCGGCCTTTTGCTTTTCTCGTTCTCTCTCTCGCTTCTTTTCAGCCATTATTTGCCGAAGGGACCTTGCAGCTGCGTCCTTTAGTGTCGCAAGATCAGCCTTCTGCTGATCTAGCTGTTGCTTGGCCTGCTCCTCAGCTTCGGCGACCTTTTTGGTTCGTTTGTGGTGTTCAATTTCGTCCTGGATTTGCTCGAGTTCCGCAGCATATTTCGCCTGAACTTGCAATCGATGCTTTTCTAGCTCGAAGTCCCTCTGTACTCTGCGTTCAAGATCCTTTTGTTCCTGGACACATTTGGAACATGTTTCGTTCGCCTTACTGCACTTGAAATGAGTTTTGTGCCCTTTGTCACAAGTTCTCTCCAGGATATGTGCGCATTCCACTTTGGTGTGATCGTCAACACGATGGCATCGGCGTTTACATTTATGACGGTTGCATTGCAGCAGTTTTCCACTTGATGACCATCAGAAAGATTCAACAGAGCTTGACGGTCAATTGAGAACATACCAAGGTTCCGAACATCCACCATCGGGGCAGCAGCGATCAAAATCTTCCGGCTCCTTTAGAAGATACGTCTTCTCGGGGTGCTTCTCACATCTTACGGGCAACCCATCATGAAGACAGCCCTTCGTCTGAAGCGACTCAAGGAAGGTGGTCCACATTTCGCCACCTTTTTTGCTTGCCATAAATGTATCTTCATTGCCAATCATAATGAGACCACAGCGAGCTCTCGATAGGAGGACGTTCAGTCTCTCAGGCGCATCCATGAACCCAATGTCACCTCGGCTGTTGGAGCGAGTGAGAGATACAATAACGATGTCGCTCTCTTCTCCTTGGTAATTGTCTGCACGAATTTAGCCTTTTCCGGTTTGAGAGTTTGGGGAATAATACCAATAGTCGATAGTCTGAGTGGACGCTTGTTGACTTTGGCCGCCGCTTGGGTTAGGAGACCCGCTTGGAGGAGTTCAAACGAATCCAGCTCGTTCAGCCATGGGTCATTATCCTCACTCAGGTATTCCTGTAACAACCGTAGCTGACCAAGATACGGCGTGAGCACGACTAGCTTTTCACTTCCGTAGCCCTCTGCTATAAGTTAGTACGTTCTTGTTTCAACGAGGATGGGGTTAAGAAATGAAACATCCGCCCACCACCAAAAACAATGAGGCAGAATGGTAGGGAGAAAGGGAAGGGGGTGATTACGTTGGCAAAGATACCTGACCAATCTCAGAACCATCCTAGCCTCAAACACATTTTGTCTGCTATTTGTTGTCTCAGGGTCGCGTCGATCAACGATTTCCGTGGCCTCGATCTCCGGATGCGTGTGATTGACAAAAACTACTCGACCTTGTACCCCTCGTGGGCGCTCTCGATCGGTTGTTTTCGGCCCATCAATAAGGTCATGATACATGAGCTCTCGGACAAGGACTGATATTTCTGGGTGCATTCGGTGCTGCTTGCGTAATGTTGTGTGCTCTTGGCTTCCCAATATCAATCTTTCAAACAACGACCTGTTCAGGTTATACCCAGCTCCCTTTTCCACAGATAAAGCATAGTTGTTCGTTCACCTTTGGTCGGAGTTGCTTGTCGTCACCAATCAAGATTAGTTGCTTGACGCTTGGTGTCAACGCGGCGAGGATATGGCTCTCTAAGATTTCCCCAGCTTCTTCCACCAAAACAATGTCAGGATTTGCCCCACGAATGAGTTTGTTGTACATAGCAGCAGCAGTGGTAGTGCAGCCGATTACTCGCATGTTGCGCAATGTCTCGATCTTTCCCTCGCGGCGCAGGTCAACCAACCTCTCTTGGGCTGCACTGTACTCCTTGTAGAGGTCTTGTACCATCTCAATGCTTTCCTCGAAGAGGGACCGCGTCCAATTCTCTATAAGGCTCTTTCTGGCAATGAGTGGCATCTTCCAGACCTTGGGGAAGGCTTTGGCTGCAGGTTGCGCGAATATACCAGCATCCATTCCCGCTTTCCATTGATTGTACAGGTAGTCCTCTCCGACTATTTTGTTCTTCTTCGCGACACGATTCCATCCGTGAGTTTCCTCTGGAATGGTGAAGGCTTCGAAAAAGTGTTGGCCATCCTCAGAACACTCTAGATAACCCTGGATATCAGTCCAAGATACCGACATAGTACTGAAATTGACGAAGGCTTCTTGCAATTTTTCTGAAAGTTCTGTCCCCAAAGGCTCGAGGGCGTTAATCATAGCCCAGGTCTCAGAACTTCGACGGTTCTGTCGTTCGCTAAGAAGCAATGGCGCGGTCTTTGGGGTGGCTTTATTCTTCGATCCGAGACGAGCCATAACATCAGCTGAGACGCCGAGATCAAGAAGCTCCTCTAGGAAGTCGTCGAGGGCATGGTTCTTGAAACTTATTACCAAGACTTTCAAGGCTGTTTGGTCGAGTATCGTTTTGACGAGAAATGAGCCGAGATATGACTTTCCAGTCCCTAATGCCCTGATCAGGATCTACCAATAACGAGTCTTGCAAATAAGATAGAATGTGTGGTGACACTTGCTGCACGCCCACGGGAAAAAGAGTAGTATGCTTACCAGGAGGTCCTCGGATAACAGTGATTGGCTTTGTGAACGCATTGATAACTGAGCACACCTGAGATTCGTCGAGTTCAACCTTTTTCCCATTGCTTCTTACTTCCAGACCCCCTTCATTGTTTACACCGGCGAGGAATTTGTCGGCTATGGACTTGAGATACGGCATTGGCTCAAAGGTTTCGTCGTGTGTTGCTGGAGAGAGAAGGTTTCGCTCCAGTGGAAGCTCCATTATCTTCTGCAGCGATTTCAAAATAGGCTCGTAGGCAAAGACGGGTGTATTGACGAGAGTAAAACGGAGGTTTCGAGACGTCTTCAGGGCTACGACAGCTTTTTTAAAAGACGTATCATCAGGAAACTGAAGAAGCACAACAGGCGGGTCTCGCACGAGGAAGTCATTGTCCCGGTTAATATGCGCAAAACCGTAAATGTCGTTGTCGCCGAGGAGAGCTCCGAATGACTGGTGCTTGAGATAGTTTTTGGAATCCATCAGGAATTTCTTCTTGTCAGCTACAGCCAAGCGTGTCAATCTTTCAAGGCCAGATCCGCAGTACATGGCGAGAGAAGGTTGACCTCCATCCATATTGAGCCCTGCAATGGAAAGTTGTCCAAGGGAAATGCCCAAACTTCGACCCTTTTTCTTGCCACGAGCAACCTGCAACCCATTTCGCAATTCACCCAACATATCCTCTCTATGGAGACGAAATTGATTATCGAGATGTGTCATAGTTCGCTCGTCATCCGGTCTTTCTTCCACCTCTTGAGCTCGTAGATAATATGGTTGTTCATTGGAAAGGAACTCGTCCGTTGTAGGGTAAATACGGATTTGCCGAAAGTCTGCAAAGTCATTGTCATGTCGTCCACCAGGATGAAAAGATAAATTGCTAAAGTTTGTGGATGATTTGTCCTGTATGAGCTTCACAATCTTGTACCCATAGGTACGGGTTTCATGACTCGCCGCGTTGATGATGTTTTTGATGACAGACTGAACGTCCCCGAGGTAATCGAGACCGTTGTCGTGTGAAATGCATAGAAGACTATATGAAAGCCATGAGAATCGCTGGAGGCTTTCTTCAGAAAGACTATTGTTCAAACATAATTTGACCACAGAATTCCAGAACGTTGGTGGGTGGGTGATCGCCAGAAGAAGGTCGTTGAGGAAACATCCATCAGCGAGTGCTTTCACTCCCGGATCTGATATGTATTCGACCAATTTGAGGGAATGACCTTGAATAAACTCAGAGGAAATGTCAACTCTGACAGAATCTCTAATAGGATCTAATCTCGCCTTGCTTGAGAAAAGAGTTTCTACACATCGTGTGGGATTAACCTCGATTAGCAGCGCTTCGAGGAATAATTTTGCATCGGCAGTGCCCCGAATCGAACGGGTACCGCTGATGAATTGATGAAGTGACTTAGAGAGTCGTTTGGATCGTATAGAATCTTGATTTGCTGATGACATTCTCTGTGGCGGAGGGTTTCTACTAATTTCAGTCAATTGTTATATCATGCAAACAAATTTGAAGAACAACCTCTGATTTATGTGGTCCTTCGGAGCTGAGGTTGAAGTATTTCATCAGTTCTAAATCTTTATAAACGATCTGATCTCATATCGGCGAAGAAGGTACTCTTGATGTGTTCGAAACGCAAACGCGAGATTTCTCATTGGACACTTCCAACTGCAGATATCCGTGACGACGGACATAGTGGGCGGTAAGCTTAGAGACGAGCACAGTTTGATGAATAATGACAGCGATTTCAGGAGGGAAATTTGACTTACTTTCTTTCGACCCCTAATGAAGGGTTCCAGTGTCTGAATTGTTACTAGAGAGTGTTTCGTGTCGGGTTTTGGAGAGGCCATAGGAATAGTCAAATGTGAGTGAGGTTGTGATGTGCGGGCACCCGCCACGGAAGCTGCCAGGCTCCAATTATTCTATCGCATTCCCTGCAGCCGAGTAGAAAGCCAACGCATGCATGCTTCTCATCACATTTCTATTCGTCCAATATCCCAGCTATCTTTCATTTGAAACACAGGAGCATTTCTTTTGTTGTTACTCCGTAATCCAAAGCAAGCTTCTTGTAGTCAAGTAAGGACTTCCGCAAACTAGGAATCACATATCGACACAGATATCGTTTATAATGAGCTTCTTACCCACCAGGGGTAATAACCACAGACGCGGGGCTTGGAGGTCTAGCAATCTGACCGCAAACGACTCAACGACGACGCCGGCACCTCCTTTTGGGGCCCTGCTCGATGAAATCCGGCTTACGGATCTCGAGAAGACTGCAAGCGATTTCAGTGACTCTGCAATGATTCGCGACTCTGTCATTGAAGCATCTTTCAACTGGATTCGCACTACCAATATCGGCAAACAAACAATCGTTATCCCAGGTATGTTCTCCACATTCTCGACAAAACAATTGAAGGTGATTATTCAAAAGGCAGCCCACCACGATGGACTTCCCACGAAAGTTCGATGCAGCTTCGTGAAGACCAGGGCAAGTTTTTCCGAGATCGAAATGCGGCTCAATATCCACGACACCCTATGGAACCTGCTATCGCTGCTGGAATCCACTGCAATCCGAATTTAGCTAGGGACATCGACATTGTAGCATGCAGCAGCACCCTTGGAAATCTCTTGCGCTTCGTCCGCCAACAGGAAAAGCCGTTCCGAATTCTTGTGGAATTGGTTAATGACACTTTGTTTTTGGTCAGACGAGAAAACTCACCCACGGAGCTAATCGACGGCGTTCGGGGTTTCGGCCACTCATTTCCCGAAGCGTACACTACGTGGGATTCCGATGTCAAGCAATCTACATCTCATCAACGCTTGCTTCGCTACAGTTTTGGTGGCCTCTATCTACTTGTTCGGTTTGAAGCGGATGGATACCTTCCAATGGCATACCTTCCAATGGCAAAGAATGAAGCATCGAAACCCGTCACAAGTCGCGCAAAATCCAGTGAACACTTCGACGTCGAGAACTTGACGAAGAGTTTCAAAGCAGCAAAAGTCAATCCTGAAGAGTATCTCACACTCTCATCATCGACCAATGACAAATTGGTGGCCAAGCAGGCAGGTGGAGCGGTTGGCCAGGATCTCATATTTGACTTGAAAACCCGAAGCATTTGGAAGAAGGACCGGGATCTTCTCAGCGAGGAAATTCCACGATTGTGGGTTGCGCAGATTAGTAACTTCGTTGTCGCATATCATGAAAAGGGTGTCTTTAAACCAGAGAACGTTATCATTCAGGATGTCAAGCAGGATATTGCCAAATGGGAGACCGAACAAGATTTTGTTTTAGCTCAGCTAGCGGCTTTGCTTCATACTCTCATTTCTAAAGCACGCGAGCAAGAGGATGGAAGATTTGAGATCCGTCGAACGGAAAAAGGAGACTTTGAGTTAAGGAGACAGTTGGCTGATGCTGGAGAGGCGTTGTCCGAAGGTGTAAAAACCGAGTGGATTCGAAGCTCTAAGAAAGTGGCAGGTAGCGAGAAGGTAAAATCCGTGGATGCCACGAGTACCTTGTTGTGGGATGATAGAACATGTGATTACACCGCTTGTACTGATGCGTGCCAGTATTGCGGGCATTGCACTTATTAGGCTGGGAGGACCAACTAAAAGCTGGACAATCAAATCAAAAAGCAACATTGACAACAAGAATGAAAGTATCTATCGAGAGTACTACTCTTCGAGTCGAGTTGGATCTGACGTTGAATTATTTGCAGGAGCTCCTAGAATCGACCGTTGGTAGTCTCGACTTCCAATGAACTGATTTTCTCAGGCTACACTGCAGCCATAACCATCTTGTCAGAATCAAAGAACAATCACAAGTAAAAAGTAACGTTACCAGCTCAGCCTTGTACATCAAGCCTCTCCACTGTCCAGGTGACACCGCAGCGGATCCAAGAAAATCTCCCGCCTGGCAGCTTTCCAGACTTCGAGCCAACAGTAATTCATCCTAGAGCAGGACTCCTAGAGTGGTCGTCGTTGGTAGGGCGTGGGAAAGCTTACCAGGAGGAAAAGAGAAGACTACCTCAACGAGGCATTCGCGAACGCGGTGAAAGAGACGAACATGCGTGCTTCGGGACATAGGAGGGCATCAAGAGGAAGTTCGTTATCAGGACCACCGAGTCCGAGCGCGCAATGGAAGACTGGAAGCACTGTGCGGGCCACATTGGTACATCTTTGAGTGCAAATGCTGCAAGTTGAAGACTTGTCGGCCCTGTACGAATAAAGCTTAGCTTGTGAAAGAGTATATGGCTATCCTTCATTACTCTCTATCCCCTGGACCATGCTTAATGATCTTTATCAGCATTCATCTAGTGATTTTGATATTTACTCTCGAGCATCAGAACATACTTGCCTCCTACAACATCGCTCCATTCCAATCCTTCTTTCCTAGTATATATCTTATCTGTTACAAACACAAAACAATTACTCATCTGCCTGCAAAAATTCTACCGCCACCTACCAGAGCGAGACAATGGCGGAGTACATTCAGAATGGTTTCCCGCCAATTCAAACATTCTCGAACGCTCAAGTTTCAATCCTGGACTTCTTGTTTCCAAGCCCCACCCGCATGTGTGCTACTACTGTCCAAAGGTATCTCACTATTGATTTAAACGTTTATGTTCCTCGGCTGTATTTCTTTGAGTTGATAGTATCTGGTTGCGGACGTATTTGTAGTACTTGTGGGAATTGCTTGAGACTCATTGCAGTAAGAACTCCCTCTATTCGAATGAAAGACCTCACTTTCTGATAACCAATAGCTTCAATTGTTCCTTTCTAATATCGCGAGGATGCATATGATATGCTTATGTTGTGGACATCTTCTCAGAGCTTTGCCCAGAACGCTCGCTCCTCCCTCGTCACCACCAACATGGCCTCTGCATTGAACGGCTTGAGAAATGATGCCAACAAAAAAACTGTATATTACACGCCTTAGAATGGGCGCTTTTTCATGAGGTATCAAGGCCATTTGCTTGTGTTCCGACGTTACTATCAAGTTGCAAGTCTCATTAGCCGAGAAGTGGTCTCCATTTCTTGCTTTGGCAAATCTTCGCAAATTCTTACAGAGCTGCTCTCTGAGTGCCACACCGAGTTCGCAAAGCTTGTTCAGGATAAAACCTGTCTCTATAAGCATCAAGATAGGAAGTGGATTAGGTTTGCAGTGTCTAAAGTACGACGGACCTCGACCGTTATTTTTTATAAAAGTAGGAAAAAAGAGGTGCTAAAAGATATAGAGAAATTCATTAGTACAGGCTGTGACTACTGAGCACGTCCAACAGTTCTCTTGGAAATTCTCAAGTCTTTCGCTTTTTAGCCGGAGCCTCCCCCTCCTCATCCTACTAAGCCGTCTGATGTGTCTGGGGAAACGATAGTCCGGGCTTCTACGCTAGAGTTCAGGAATGTTAACGAAGTGTACGTATCCAATGCCGCACAAATCCAAGCATACTAACATAACCCTATTGTATAGCTGGGATGAAAAGGCCTGCAAGTACTCGATCGAGGAATTACCAAAGTCCGTGAATAAGACGAATGAACTTGATCAATACGTGTTTGTCGTTCGTGCTTGGATCGGTTAGTATATTTGCTCGAAATAGGCTCTATGTACTAATGAATATATTTTAGATAATAAAGCAGCGACTAACACTATGTACATCGATATCAAATGAAAATGGTTGCGAGATGGCTTGAGGACGGTTCTGAAGCGCATTAATGGAATTAATGCGAAGGAAGATAGACTTTCTGCAAGCTCCCCCTCTCTAACAACGTGAAACTACCTACTAACTTGAGCTCAGGTGGAGCAAAACCTCTTATATCACTACCTCCCTGAACTCATGTCACTTCGAAGTAGCACTAATCCTCTACACCCAACGTGTGTATTGCACCTTGACCTCCTTATCCAGTACCTCAAGGCAACTCATACGGATACCAGAACTCGTTTGCTGCATTATGGTTGCCATAAGACCATAACTTTTATATTGCCATAACTCGGAAGCAAGGGAACCCTCTAACCTATCGAGGGCTTCGAGCTGAAATGTCCTCAAAATGGCTTCCACCCCAGGATATCTGGCTATGGAGCACGATAACATAGTTTCAAACCCACGATTCTCATCATCCTCGAATTCATCAAAGCTCTCTAGAGCTCAGGTAGTAATCTGATTTGACAACCCATCATAAAGTTGTGCAATTTTGTTTGTATGCGGTGGTCTTAGTCGAGCGAGAGTAGCCGTGGCTTCTTCAATACGCAAATGCAGCTGGTCGTTCTCTGTCTTCAGCTCTTGGAGTGACTTCCGACAACTGGAATCCGTCGTCGGATCACCTTTATGTTTTGGGAGTGCGACTAGGCTGGTCTCAGGAACGTAGATGGTGCGTTTCGTTCCCACGTTGAGATTACTCGTGGGTTAGGTATGATAACTGTGTCGTATACAGTACTGTATCCATGCAGATACTGTAGGCTTAGCTAAGAGATATAGTATGAATTGGATAAAGCACAGGACAGCGATTTCACTTGAAGCTGTACTGTAGTGTGAAGTCAGACCGCACTCTAAACCTAAGTGTAAACCTCGAAGAAGAATGGAGGGCGTCCAAATGTGCTGCTATATATTCGGTATGACTGCCACGTGAGACCTGGTTCAAGAGGAAATGATGCCAGCTATCAAATCAGGGTCCCCGTTTCTTTGCTTTTTGAATGACTTGGCAGTTCCTGGTCCCCCTTCAGCATTACCAGAGACTTCATCAAGCGCCCTTGCAGCTTTCTTCAATTCCCTCCGTTTCTTGCGTGTTGTTTTTGGGACCACTATGCCATGGATGGTGGTCAAATGAACTGCCAGTTCTTGAGGGGACATCTCCTGCTGATGGCGACAGGTGGTTGGAAAGCAAGGGCACAGATACGTTGAAGATACATCGAGGGCATCCAAATGTGCTGCTACATGATCATTAAAGCTGCCGCGGTCGACCTGATTCATCGCCGCCGAGATCCTACTAGCTGGTGAAAGGGTCTCGTTGTAGAGGCAAAACGGGCAGAAGGGGGGTATTGTTCGACGCCCACCGTCAAACTGGCCGCAGAACCCATGTACCTCGACCAGACTCCACACCTCCGTCCAATGGGTAGCGAAATGGTCATCTTCTTTGGAACCAAACTGTTCCCATTCGAGGAATTGCTCGCAGATACCACACCATGAGACAGAACTGATAGACAGAGGGCTGAGCCGATGCTCATAGTATACGTGGCGGAGATATTCCTTCTCAGAGGCAAAGGCAGAACTCGTTGATAGCGTCATCTTCGCCGTGCTGGTGGTCGGAGGTTTTAGGATAGCACAGCCGTTGTAATAGCAATGCCACTCCCCCTGAGGAATATTCCCGACGGCGTGGTTCTTTTCGTGCATCACGAGCGTATGTTGGAAGACGTGGAGCATTTGGTCCCGACGGGTCTTGAATAAGTTGAAACCGCAAAGCTTGGGATTGGTCTTCTGGAGGGGCCCTTGAGTATGGTATGCACAGGGCAAGTCGAGGGCTTGGAGATGCTGTTCAAAAGCGTCCTTGGCAGCCTGGATGAGTAGTTTTGCGTGGGCGGCATGAGCGCTTTCTGCTGCATGCGACCGAGTCGATAGGTCGACTCCGGAGAAGCGACACGTATAAGTGCCGAGTAGCGGTTCTTCTCCGGGGATGAAGTTCCCGGATCTATGAGCAGCAGAAAAGATCTCGACCATGAGATCGGAAAGGGCTGCATCTGTGAAGCCTCCCGAGCTCACCGCGTCCCGAAACCGAGATACAGACATGTTCTTTGGTGTCGCACTTCCATTACTAATCCCGTGGATTCGAGTCGATTCAGCTTCCTCCAAGAGGTCATGAGACAAGCTGATGTGAGACTTACTAGTCGGCTCGAAATCATTGACGACGGCCGTCCACGGCCCCTGATCTTCAGCCGCTGCATCATTGTCGCTGCTGTACGAATCGATATCGTAGATTATGTCACGGTCATCTAGTAACAGCACGGCTTCCTCTTCCCGCGCGACCTCGAGAATCCAGCCACTGGCATCATCTAGGGTGGTATCGTCAACCGATATCGAAGGAGGCTCCGGGTAGCAGTAGGTAGATATGCTTTCTTCTCGGACAGCGTCCATCATGTCGTTGTTATCTAGCGGTCGAGCGGCTTGCTCGCCCGGCGTAACCTCGAGCGTCTGAATGAATGTGACCTCTTGATCATCATGGCCAGACATAGATTTAGACTCTGAACAATGGAGCTCGGCGGGTTGTTGACAATGACGGCCTACGAATGCCATGCGATATTCCTCCCTATAGATGATGCCAAACAGGACTCGCCGGCGATTTTTCAGTCTTGCCGTCGCCTTAACCAGGTCATCGATGCGGGGATCACAGCCGCGAACTGCAGCACTGACTGATCCGTACAAGTTCTGCAATTCAGATGTCGCTCTCGATGTTTCAAGAACCTCCTTGACAACCTCGGGGTCTTGCTGCACCTTCTGCCATCCTTCTTTGCTAATATGCTGAGGCATTTCTTTGATTCTATTAAGTGATAGCCCATGCATTTCGCCAGTGTAGACAGCACGGGCGTTTCGAAATATCTCTTGCATACTCACCGTTGATATGGCCGAGTGGTAGTGGCTATAGATATCGGAATTGGTTTTGTGACCCATCAAGAATCGTCGATCTTCGGCAGATACATTTGCATAGAGTACATTTGCATATGCCCTGCGCAACGAATAAGGTGTGGCGTTATATTCAAACCCGGCCATGCGACCAAGCCGCACGATATTTTCTCCCAGCTTAGAACTGCGGATCGATACCCCATCACCTGATCGGAAGACAGGGACTCCTACGAAGTGATTTGACTGACGGATCTTGCGAGAATGGACCCCTGGATTAAGCCTTTCTGTCAGAAATGGACGGCGTCCATTCGGACCACCAAGAAGAGAATGCTTACCTGGATCGACTACCAAAAGATCAGCCCAAGTAACCCCCGCCCCAAACACACCGTCGATAATGGCTAGGGTCACCAGGAGGCGTAACGAATCCTGCATGGCCATCGCGGTTGGCAACAAGCGGAGGGTAACGGTCTTCTTCTTATCCGAGCTCCTCTGGTCTTTCTGATACTCGAGCGTAATGTTAGCGGCGATGACACGATCACCATCATCTAAGCAGACCACGTAGAAATCGCAATGGTCCCAGCAGAGACAATGATTTGATTTCTCCACAATCGTCGGACCACCCCAGGCCAGGTCAGAGCCGCGACCGCAGGAATCAACGTAGAGATTTATGTATAGAGCTAGGACAAGTATAACCCTTACTCCAGTCAGTCCGAAAGCAAAGGCATCGGAAAAGACTATAGCGATCAGGATATCAAGATCATTTTTCGTCGCCACTGGCCTCACCCGAGACTTGTTGGACAGCTCGCCCTCGCGCTCTAGTTGGTTGATGTAAGCATGGACTTGTGACATGTCTACAACATCGAGCTGCTTCCTTCCCCCGGAAGAACGATAAATAGCGCAGAGAGTATGAGAGATGTAACCTCGTACAGTATTCGAAGTGATTCTCTCGTCTAATCTGCCGGTAGAGGTTCGAGCAAGGTAGAGGGTGAAGAGCTTAACCAGCTCAAGTGACAGATGCTGGACACCGACGTCGAAGTATCGCTCAGGGTTTTTAATCCGAACTAGATCCCGCAGCGAAATGTCAGTGCAGTTCGAGGGAGACGATGCGAGGTGGGAAAGGACGGCGTCCATTGGAACATTTGAATATCATCAATCTTACCTCGAGGGTCGTCTGCCCCGACCAGCCTGATGAAGTCCCTGAAACGTGTTGTAGCGATTAATAGCATGTTAGTGTAACTCCACGAAACTGGTAGTGCCACCCAAGTCTGTAAGTCAGTGTCTGTGATCGAGGTCCCATTGTTCCGCTGAGCATCTTGCGCGAGCTTTGCGATACGATCGTTCAGTTTCTTCTCTTTGCTGCCGGTCGTCCTCTGCGTCCTCTGCGTCCTCTGCGTCCTCGGCATGCTGTCGATTTTGAATGAATAAAGAAGAAAATTATAGAGACAAACAGGTGGACAAAGAGGAAGACGGACGAGAGCGAGCAAATCTTCTCTAAAATGGAAGGAGCGTAACGTGTGCAGTGGCGTCTCCACGGCAGGGATGAACACACAAACTCACGTGATAGCGCGTGCAGGATCTACCTACTCTAGTTAAGTCAAAACCCACCCACACGGTCGTCCGTCTAGAGCGGAGAAAGAGACGACTTGCCAGTCCCTGGTGGACCTTGTATGAAAGCAAACTCGCGAGTTAGCGCTGCCATAAGTGCTAGACACTGCCCACGGTCAAGAGATGTCCGTGCCTCAGGCTCATCAACACTAGCAACATCATCGATTGAGACTCCAGGGCTGAAAGACAACCGATCACCATCCGATTTTAGTATAGAATCTAACGGAAAGAGAAAGTCCGGACTCCGGGCGTGAACTGGTGGAAGAATATCTAGCTGCTTAGCAGACTCAGTGTGGCGGTCTGGCAGAATCCATTATCGGAATGGCAAGCGGCCGAAGCGATGCATGTTTTGAAGATTCTCCAAGATAGGAAGAAATGTGGCAAGTAGAATCCCAGGGAACTCAATCAAGGCCCCCCGTATACCCTGGCAGCTCAGTTGAATTAGATTCTCCAAGTCTGACTGGTTGCGGGTAGCAAGTTTAGTGACAACGGTTGATATATGGTCGTGAGAACTTAGACTGTAAGATGCCTTGGGATCGGTACATTTCTCACTGACTGTGAGAAATAGAAGAGAACTTTTGTTGTTGATGAATGAGACGAAGCATAGCAAGGAACCTTCCTCGAGGCGTTTCGAATCTTCCCACCACTTACGCCTATCAGATGCAGACTTTTTTCGAAGAGGTTGGAGCTGGTTGAATGAAACATGAGCTTCAATACCTCGATTTCGGTTGAATGAGACGTAGGCAATGTGGGCTTTTGTATAAGGATACGCTCGCATATCTCCAAGGCTCAGCTTTGGATTGTCAAGTAAAGTCGGATTATCAGGAACAGAGTTGATTAAACCCCCAAGAGCCTCCTTTAACTCTCCGAAGATGTCATGCCGAAGCAGACGGAAATGTGTATCAAGGTGCCGTGCCACAGGGTCGTTGAGGAAATATGGTTGATCGAGATCTGTGCTAGGCAGAAATTCTGGATAATCGCTTCGAATCTCATCCTCTGTGGGAAGAATCTTAATCTTTGTGATATCACCATTTTCATTGTCGTGATGTCCTCCTGGCACAATAAGTTGTCGAGGATATGTCGACTTGACCACAGTAGTTGAGAATCCGTCGACATTCGGAGCCTCTACGTCTGCAAGCAGGCCATTTGCTCGTGCTATAATGGCCCGAAGCTCACTACTCTGATTGTTGACTGCTTGGAACGCCAGAGATGTGCCGTCAATTCCTGTGGCTTCTGCGAGGGTCTGTAATGAGTTGATGAGGTCTGGAAGATCTTCGTTGAAGGCAGCTCGTTGTTCTCTCTTCAGTATCTCTCGTAGCGAGATTAGCGTCGTAACAAGTGCCGTTTCCACTGAGGCTTTCGAGACATCAGAATCGCAGTACGCGTCGGCTAAGTTCGTGCAAAGACGATTGAAAAAAGGAATTGCTCTGGTTCCGTTGCTGCCACTGATGAAGCTATACAAACTTCCGACGAAGGTATCCACAGACAAACAGTCTACCATGGCTGGATGTGTAATTACTGAAAGAAAGGGCTGCGCAAGTGTAACAAAGGTACCGCATCCGCCGCTGTATGATACCATACTTAGGAGTGCTTTGATATGCTCACGGCCGTAATTATCCTCTGCATCAAGGTCTCGAGGGAGCATCTGTTTCCAGTCTCGATCCCCTTCGTTCAAAATATTAAGGGCGCCGTTCCATAGAACTTCGATTGTTCTGGTGTCGTTTGGTGTCGGAGGTCTTTTGATGAGCCTTTTCCACGAATTGTAGTCCTCTCTCTCCCTTTGCTGCTCCGGCGTATCTGCCGTTTCCCCATTTTGCTGTTTGATGCTGGTCGATATGTCGTGAGAATAGGCACAGTCATCGCCATATCGGCAATGCTCTCCTTGCTCGATGAATCGAAAGATTCGAGGTCCACCCCGCTGGGTATTGCCGCCCCTACCGCCTCTACCTCCTCTAGTGCTCCAGTTCGATCTATCCCCTCTGTTGCCTGTATTCCCTCCTCTCCAGCCTCTGCCGGCCGTGCCGCGACCCTGCCTGTATTTTTCTCTTCCACCAAACCCGCCTCCGGAAGTGGACCCTCGCCATTTCTCCGCAGGCGTTGCCATCACTTTGAAGTACGTCACAGTGACCGTTGTCAGAAAGAAGGCTAATAGAGATTTTTAGAAATAGAAGTCATCGAAAGATGTTTGGAAAGCTAACTTCAGAAACTGCCATCATGCATCTGCTAAGGCGGAAACACGTCAACTTTTATGATAGATAGCGCTGTCATTCTTCGTTGCAGGATTGGTCTTAGTCTTGTATGTGCGTGGTGTCCAATCTTAGGTGGATGATAGGCCCTCGCTTGCCTAAGGATGCGGTTGGTTGTACAGGAGCGGGGTAATCTTGAGCGTAGCGTGGGACGGGCCGCACATTTCTTTCAGCCGGAAGACCCAGGCCTAAGCCGCCTTGCCAGATACGGGACTAACGACAAACACTATCTCGACTGGGCTGGGATCTTTTCTCTGGTGGCGGCATCCTGACAACTTCAGCCAAGCGAACATAAAAGGCCCCGAAACCGCCCCCAATTTCCGCAGTTCAGCAAACGAGCATTCCTTCAAAAGTTTGGGAGAAAACTGCGGTAAGAGGCTGAAAAATGCCATGGCAGTTTTTGATATAAATGCGAGCAGGTTCAATGTACTCTTGAAAGATATCCAGATGTTTCATTGTGGCCGGGGTGGCTTTAGTATAACTCGGCAAGACTCCAAGTGGTTCGCAGTCCATCGACTCCCACTGGCTCTTGCCAATGATTGCGAGATGGAATGGATTGTGTTGCGCTCATGATCTGGGAACCTTTGGATGAACTCTGCAGGCTTTGAAGGATACGCATGAGAGGATCGACTTGCCGCCATAATCTGAATGTACTGACTGGAGGATGTGGCGGTGGGCGGCGACCTTTGTAGTGATAAGGTGGGGTCGATGGGATGCCTTCAAAGATCACGTGAGAGCGCGTTAGTCAGCGACAAAGCTAGCATTCGAGCATCACCCCAACATCCGCAACATCAGCAATCATGTCAATCCACAAACAACTTCGCAGTCGGACGTTTGAGAAAGGATCGCTCTGCGACTTGATTGCCTCAAGCCCATCGTGCTTTTCCAGAATCGAAGACTGGGAATCTGAGCAGCTGAAGCGTCTGAATTGCCAAGTCTTGCCCATCTCTGATCACAGCAGCACAAAAACCATCATTCCAATCGAAGATGGACGGGTCGCAGATGCGCTTGATGAACTATACCGCGAGCGAGTAACATCACGCAAAGACGAAACTGCTAGAGAGCTGTTTCGTCTTCTAGTGCCAGTAGATCAGCCTGCTTTTGGAGCAAAAGAGTATGTACTTCCTTCAACATTAGTGACAGGAAACTGATTACTTAACTCCAGCACTCCACTGCGTCTTTATTTCAATAGGCGGCCTGTCGCACGAACTCCATGCCCCCTACTTTTCCGATCAAAGGCGAGCTCACGACCGATTTTCGCCTTCGTTGATAAAACTTGGTTGTCGGAACAACGATATAGGGTCTTCAAGCACCGTAAAATATGTACTGTGTATAATACAGTTCAGCAGATGAACAAGTTGGAGATTGATCCTTACTTCGCCGGCCTTCTGATTTCGATGGCTCAAAACTCTTGCAAATTCACAACGGGTGATATAATTGAGGTTGGCGTGGATTTTCCTGGCGACATTTCTAGAATGCTGATTGTGATCTAGGTTCATCTATTCTCGCCGTCCACAAACCGCAAGTCCCTTATACAACACTCTGTGAGATTTCTCCGTCAATATCTACAAAAGTTCGACGAGCCACAGAAGGTCTTTGATTGCCGATTTACTATTACACGAAAAGAGATTCCCTTTCACCAACCACATCTTATTGCTCACACATTGCACGACATAGAAAAGGATCCAGAAAACGATGTGGAAAAGGCCTGCAAGAATGCTTTAGAATCTCCATTGTCCGGTAAACGCAAGGCAATGTCTGATATAACCAATCACTACGATATTTCGCCGCTGGCCAACCTAAACACCAAGACCAAACGTTCGCGCCTACAAGATACTTGATGCCAAAGAGCAGCTTCATCATCATCATACAGATCCTATGGTGAATGTTTGAACGGACAGGAGGAGGCTCGAAATCATAGCAAAGAGACTCCGCTGAGGTATAGGGGTTCTCTACTCTGCGCTCGGGCTTAGTTGTAATGGATGTCAACATAGGTTAACGCAGGCGAAGGAGACTGAAGTTGGTTAGCCTCAGTGTTATGGAGGGAGGAGCACAAGGAATGAATGAGTTGAGGAGGAAAGAAGAAAGGATGCACGCCGCCCCAACGGCTGGAGAGGGTACCTTTTATCCTTATCTGGCACCAACTCTGCAATCTGTGAAATCATTTGAGTGAATGGTAGGAGAAGCCTTTGACAAGGATTAAAGTCAGGAACAGGTAGCTCGGGGATCAGATGTGAAGGCTAGAATCCTCGGTTTTCGGACAGTTAGTGAAGATTTCGTGCAATATTCTAGGTTCCCCGTCATACTTTGATAATATTATTCTATTTCATCTGCGAGTTGCCTCACTAGTGACAACTTTGCTGCCATCTCATCCATGGTGAGGCTATTTCCCTTCAAGGCGCTGGCAAAACCACATTGGGGACTCACTCCAATACGTAGCAAAGCTTCCTCTACCGACGAACCATCTCCTCTGGCTATCACTTCCGCAGCTTCGAGGACCTTTGCTTTTAACTCTTCGGGTTCCTCTAGCGTTGCTGACTTGGTGGTGACAAGTCCAAGGACCACGTTCTTAGTTGCAGGTAATAATTGAAGGACATCAAAATTTCCTCCTCGAAGGGTGTCATAGTCAAGGTAATAAGTATCGACATTAACGTTTTCGAACATTGCTCTGGCAATCCTACTATAGCTGCTGATGGCGAAGTGACTCGACTCGAAAATTTCGACTAATAGTCAGTCAGGATTCAGCACTGTCTTGAATTGTGACAAGATACCTGGGCTGATATGTAGTCCCACATGAAGGTCAGATGCTGTCTTGGCCACACATTGGTTCAGTACCTCAATATATGTGTGAAGTAGTATGTCCGGATCCTGGCCATCTTCCTTGAAAGCTGCTCGTATGTTGTCATCACAGAAAAAGGACAACTCTGGTGCATCAATTTGGATATTGCGCAAGCCAGCGCTGTATAAGACTGCTATCTCCTCCTGGTATGCCGCCACTAGGTCTGAAAAGTATTCGGAGTCGTTGGTATACGGCGATTGGTCATAAGCCCTGCCCGACCTGTATCTGATGTGATGCCATGTTGGAGATATAATTGTCATCTTAATTTCGATGGTTGGGTGATCAACGAGTAATTTCTGGAGCTGGCGCAGTTCCTGTCCATACGCACTTTTTACGTGCCTGATATTTCCTTTACAGATCATGCTTCTGTTTCGATGCTCTCCTGGCTCGCTACCGGTTATTGCGAGTATCTGCCCCCAAGGCAAATACGGACGAAAATGTTGAAGTGGCGGGGGGGTTGAAAACTGAAATCCTGTTAAACTTGAATAAAACCCCTCCCAAAAATTGTCTCTGGCATATCTGCAGAAAAAAATCAATAATAGATAGCAGAGATCAGTCCAATTAACTCACTCTCCGTCATTAACACAGGAAAACCCTGCTCTAACTTGTAGCCTAACAGCGCTACTTACTGCACTGCTTTCTACCACTTGATATTCATTCTCGGTGATATAACCACTAGCTCTTAGCTTTCGAGCATTGATAAGGGAAGGTGGTCGGAGAAGGGATCCGAGATGGTGAGCATGACTTTGCAGGACCATCTTTGAGCAGATGGAAAGTAAAATAATACAACTTTATTTTCTGTTATGATTGCACCGACATCATCGCAGCTCGGTAGAAATGATTGAGTTTTATCTGTTCCATCATCCCATTTACAAAACATTAGATCTGATAGGAACAAGAGAAATAATGATGGTCATCATATCAAAATTGTTAGCAAAATGCAATCGTCCGCCACCGAAGTCATCCACCGTCTTAAGCATGTCATCAAGGGTGTTGACAACAGATTGATAAATTTCGGAGTCTGTCATCTGCTCGAGTTGAGATGAAAATGCAAAGGCTCACTTTGTTTATGAGAAAAATACCAGTAGTGAATTCGATGTCATCTCTGCACGGACTTTGCGCGACACACAGCCTTATTACATCTTGTGGGGAAGGGGCGGGGACAACTGCAACACGGCAACCGCTAGGGCCCCTCTTGGTAAGGTAGCACGTTTTCGTCCGCAAAGTGAGCATATACACATTGTCGCTGATTCATCGACGCAAACTAATCTATTCTCCGTTAAGATGTCCAACGTGTAGTTGAGACAAAATGCGAAAACTACAGATCAGTATCGTCCACTGGACATATCCAAGGGCGAAATCCGCTTGGTCTCCTTCGAAAACGCTGCCGCATATGGCCCACTACGTCTTAATCTACTCTACGCATCTCTAAACGACTGGAAGCCGGACTATATCTCCTTTCGTGACTAGCATTCGTCCAGGAGCAGCTCCCAGCTCTCCGAAACCTGGGGTGACCGATTCGCCGCGACCGAACACAAGATCAAAGACACCATTACAAGGTTCACCTGGGGTGACTACATCTGCCTGAGCTATACATGGGGAGACTGCGCGGAAAAGAAGGCCACAATTTCCTTGGACGGCATTTCCACGGCTGTGAGTAAGCATCTAGAGGTGGCTCTGCGAGACTTATAAGAGAGCCCCGAATGTCAACTCGGCATGAAAGTCTGAGTAGACGCCCTCTGCATCAACCAAGCCGACATTGTTGACCGGAATTCACACGTCTTACGTATGACAAACATCTATGGCGAACATCTATGGCGAAGCTTTCTCGGTGACAGCCTGGACGAAGGAACGCGACGACCTGCAGGTTCTTGGGCTGAGTCGACATGGAGAACATCTCACTCTCTGCGAGGCGGTCTTGAGACCATATGGGAGGAAGGTTTTAGGAGAGCTTCTCAGGGTCCGAATGCGCGACTGGAGAGCGGAGTATGATGAAGATGAGAGAAGCTTATGGAATTGGTGGAGGATGTCGATGTCCTAACGTTTGACCAGTATCACTGGGCAGATTCCGACGATGAGGATGAACTCGGATTCGGAGGGCAGCATTTACGCGGACCTAGTCAGCGTTGAGTTGTGGCAGATGTTTCGGAAGGAGTACTGGTCACGATTGTCGATTATCCAGGAACTGGTGGTCAGCCCCATCACCTCGACGGTATACTGGGGAGAGTCCGTGTTCCAGTTATCGAGACTCTGGAAGGAACTGAAGCCGGGATGGACCTCCTGGCATTGATTACTCAATGGAGGGCACTAAAGAATAACCCAGGTGACATGGAACGTTCGTTGACCGATACATTTATCCAGGAGCTGAAGCTTCTCGCACAACATGCGGACTGCTTATCTCCTCTTGACAAGGTCTACGGGTTGCCTGCGTTATTTCCCGCTTCCGTCTCATGCGCCATTAAAGTTGACTATAGTCGAGAGCCTGTAGACGTGGTTGCTGAGTTTGCTTTGACGGTTCCGCTGTGGGATAGATGATCAACCTTGAGCTTAGCTATACACAAAGAGAGATAACTTAGACAAACTAATAGCACATTTTTGTTTTCAATTAATGGGACAACGTCAAATTTGGAGTCCACCTTAAATGCTAACAAATCCCCCACAATCCTCCTCGGCTTTACATACGTATACCAACCCCCTTCCCAAATTCCATGTGCATCTCCATCCTCCGTCTCATCAGCACCAATCTCCGCCTCTAAACCTCCCACAAACCCCGCATCCTATCATTTCAATCCCCGGTTCACACGGCACTTCCAGTATCTCTATTGTGGCAAAGCATCCCACAAGAGGCATATTAGAGTCTCGGTACAGGATGCAGGATTAGAGAAAATGTGCGGGAAGTTAACGCCGAAGAAGCGAGCGAGGAGGAAGATAGGGCGGGAGCAGAGATCGGAATGAAGGTGAAGCTGCATTTTGAGTCGTCTTCAAGTAATTCTCTCCGGAACCAGACAGGAGGCAGTGCATTGGAAACATGAGGAACTGAAATGCATGAGAGTAGCCGCTGGTGGTAGACAGCGGAGGAAGAAATCAACTGAGGTGTGCACTAAAATTTTTAGCCAAGTCAACTCAGATTATCTGGAGGCAAGTTTTGATATGTATCCATCCATCTTTCGATATGAGGAACCCCAATGAATCCAAGTGAGGTTGATCTGATAACGAGGTCCGAGCGCGTGGTGGCATCCCTACAATGAGTTAGCGCGGTTGGCTAGCGCAATTGATTCCTCTGCCGTTCACTCCCAAGGATTTGGATTCCAGGGGCGGGGTTTTATTCAACACTCCGGTGTCCTTCGCTGGACAATCAATGAGTGACCTGGATAAGTATGGCCACCCTCCATACTCTTTCAAATCGTTGGGTAAAGATGATACAGAGCCATTGCGCAACTACGGGCATGCAAACCCATCCCGGAAGCAGCAGTTCGAGAGCTATGTCATAAAGCGCGGGAGCTGCTGATTGAGGAGGGAAACATAGTGACAGTTACCGCGCCGGTGACGGTATAATCTTCGAAAAAAAAAACCCTGTTGAGGGTGATGCTGATGGAGTCATGGGCAGATATGCGGAGATATCCATGGACAATTTCACGATCTCATGGAGTTGTTTCGTGTTGGCGGAGAGGTCCCAGATACGAATTACCTTTTTATGGGTAGCTATGCCACCAGGGCACTTGCATGGATCGCAACTGACACTGCCAGGCGACTTCGTCGATCGAGGCTATTACTCTGTCGAATCCTTCCAACTCCTCCTCTGCCTGAAGTACGGTATCCAGATCGATTGACATTAATTCGAGGCAACCACGAATCGAGACAACTCACAAGAGTATATGGTTTCTACGATGAATGTCTGCGAAAATATGGCAGTGCCAATGTGTGGAGATATTGTTGCGAAGTATTCGATTACCTTCCATTAGGAGCTATTGTGATTGGTGCGTCAAATGCCCTGGAATGGCCGACGCAGAACAAGACAACTCAATCAAATAACCTCCATTCAACACGAGATTATGTTGATCGGGATATAGAGATCGAAGTATGTAACTCAAAAGGACAGATTGTGCACAGAATTCCTCGGCAGAAAGTAGACAAGACAGTTGTCGGTGAGATAGAATCATCGAAGACCGGATCTCCAGGCACAGGCGCATCAGGATCGAGTACGGGCAGCGTGGGGAATTCCGGTGGAGCAGTACTATGCGTACACGGCGGTTTATCACCACTACTTGACACAGTCGACAAGATCCGCCTTTTAGACCGGAGTCAAGAAGTTCCCACCGAAGGAGCAATGTGCGATCTCCTCTGGTCGGATCCAGATGAAATCGATGGATGGGGTCTTTCTCCCAGAGGAGCAGGTTTCCTCTTTGGCGGCGATATTGTCAAAATGTTTAATCACGCCAACAACTTATCTCTTATTGCAAGAAGCCATCAACTTGTAATGGAAGGATTTAGGGAGATGTTTGACAACAGTATCGTCACAGTATGGTCTGCACCAAACTACTGCTACCGATGTGGTAACGTCGCAGCAATCCTCGAGCTCGGCGAAGACGGAAGTGCCGAGGGTATCATATCACGCAGTAATGGGGATGCGAATCGATGTGACGGAGGTGTAATGGAGAAAGATAAGGGGCCTAGCAATGGACCTGCGAGACGGTATAGAATATTCGAAGCAGCACGGCAGGACTCAAGGGTTATACCGGCGGCGGCGAAGAAACCGGTTGCTGAGTACTTTCTGTAGCTATAATGCTTAGGTTTAGGGGTAGATATTGATACCGTTGAGCTGTATCTGTATGTCTCGGAAGCAGCGTCAAACCAACAACGTCATTCCACCAACGATCTCTCACATGAGAAATCGTGAAGCACTCAAGCTTTTCCACCGTGCTAGAGTTGCAGGTCGTGCAAGGGAGTGAGCGTCCAAGGTTAGTCAGGGTCGTGAATAGTTCCAGACAACTATCTTAGCCGTGATGCTCTTTTAAGATACATCTATATTTGGCAGCGCAGTCACATCTTTCTTCATACTAATTTTAAGTCACAGGAACTACTTGTATTCGAGCTTTTAGTACATATTACTGGGCTCGGCCACTTAGTTTCCAGTCCAACAATGAAGTTGAAGGCTACTCTTTCAACGATAACCCGCTGTTATGTTTTCTGGCAACTAGCTTCTACGATTCGAGCTCATTCTTGGGTTGAGCAACTTTCAGTAATCTCTGCAGAAGGAACCTTTATTGGCTCCCCAGGTTTATGCTCGAGGCAATTTCTTGCGCACAGCTCTAGTGATGACTAGATGGTGAATTCACCAAATGGCCGAGCTGCTGGTAATTAACATCATCTTTGCAACAGATCTGATGTGTCGTGGTACTCAAAGCAAAGGCAACCATACACCAAACAGTCCAGCTCTTACAGCTTCTTCTGGAGATATGATAGCACTCCGGTACCAAGAGAACGGACATGTAACAGAACCCTTCAATCAGCCTGGAAAGCCCGAAAATCGTGGGACTGTTTTCATATATGGTAAAGCATTCACAAGGTCTGGAACTCTGAGGGAACTGGTGGTAATGAACGCGGGAAACTTCTATCAATACAAAATTTTGATGATGGCCAGTGCTATCAGATCAACACCTCCAACATATCTGAGGCAAGGCAGGAAGTATTTCCGCATACAGCCGATCCCCTCATGGGTGCAGATTTATGGTGTCAAGCTGACATTACTATACCATCAAGTGTTACGGCGCCAGGAGTTTACAATCTGTACTAGGTATGGGACTGGCCTACTGCTATTGGCACTGTTGGTCAACCGAATGGTCTGCTAGAGATTTATACTACTTGTATCGATATTAATCTAGTAGAAGGTGTTGGGACATCTGAGGAGATCGTCAATTTTAGTGAAGGGCAAGACTTGAATAGTGCTGCTATCTCTTCCGAGCTTTTTATTGCGTATGTTGCAGTTCGAACATCATGAACATTGATCTAACTTAGCTTTCGTGGGATCTATTCATGGTTTCAAAGACTTTAGGATATGATTTCAATACCATTGTAAGACTAACTTATGTATTTCGACGAAAGATCCAGAATGAGTCAGAGATGATTTGAGTTCGGGGCAGAGAGAAGCGAAAGTGATATAGCATATTTGACAACGACACTAATGTGCATCCCTGCGTCGAGAGACACACCCCGTATCGAGACAAACCATTGGTACTTTGAATTCAACTGATTCTAAATATTTGAATTCATTGAAAATTCCCAGATTTTCGCATCAGCTATATTGTGTAACCACTCCTGAACGAACCAGGACTTGGCTGCGCATAGTTTTCTTAGAGGAAAAGATATAGGTATCGTTTCGGTCAAAGCTGGCGATGATGAAAGTGTTGCAATGATTAAATCCGATCTCTTTAAGGGTATTGTTGTTATGCTAATCTCCTTCATTACTTTCTTCTTCATCACTCTCTTCGTCCCCCACTTCCTCATCCCTATCATTTGCGAGTAGTTTCTCACAAACTATAAGGAGGTTCTCGGCCGCGTTTTTACGCCCCATCGATGTTTTAAGATCATGTGTTTTCGTACAATAAATTTCTAAAAATGGAGGATCGCCATCGAGTTCATTGCCTGCGCCCGTGATGTATTTAAGATACGTTGGGGTAAAGGTTGTCGACAGAATAGTCATGTAACACGAGTGTGTTACGATCAAAGGCTGCCTAGGAATGGTTGAGTTACGATGGGATACAACGTTGAAAACAAGATCACAACATACCACTGGTTGACGTTCATCTCCAGATACTGGTCGGTCCCTCGCTGCATAACAGCCCCAATCAGTTCACAAGCGTACTGTGGGATCATCTCTGGCGATATCTTTCCTTTCCCTTCCTCGTCACTCTGGATAAAGCCAGGTTTAGTCTCTACACTACAAACATGTCTGCCTAATCTCCACTGCTGGGACACACGATCCAATTCGTGCCAGATAATGGAGCCGTCATCGAGGCATTTGCATTTCACCGTATTGTCTTGATTGGCAAGAATGAACTTGGTCGGTGATTCCCGAACCGCAAGTCGCTTCTTTAGAGACATAGGTTGATCCAAGAAGACATCGATGACCAAAGAGATGAATTCCGCGGCCAGACTGGACGATGCGACCTCGGCTTGCTTCCTCTCTCGTTCCTCGTCCAAGTCATCGTCGTTTGCATTTAACGCCGGGTCATACGCCGATTCCTGCGACGAAGATTGAGGCGGGGACGACGAGCCGATGAATTCGCGGAGTGATTGCTTTGAGACCTGGTCTGGCAGTTGCCTTGTCTTCCTTGCGCGTTCTGATGATCGTGTTGAGGTTGAAGCTACCGAAGGACGAAGGATGTTGGCTAGCGCAACGAAGAATCCGGATAACTCTCTAAAGTGTGACCTTATCTCTTTGTTGTTTCGATAGAGAATCCAGTCGGTGTTTTTGACAAATTCCGCCCACAAGGAGGTGTTAGACAGTGGCGACAAGGGAGGTGAATTGGGCCAGCGAGGGTCTGTAGTGCCTTTGTAGCAAATACGAAAGAGTTCGTTTTCCTCGGAACCCCAGTTACTCCCAGACTTGGTGACTGTCTTGCGGCCTGCGCGATAAGTGTACAAAGATTTTGAATCGAAGCTGGACGCATGCATTTCCACGTCTACATTGGGCCGATCGTCCTCATCCATGTTAGGCTGGAAATCCGAAGAGCTCGACATTTTTAGATTAAGGGGGAGGCAGAAAGGAGAGGGTTAGGGGTAAATAAATAAGTAGATAAAAATAAGAAGATGAGCAAAGAATAAAGAATAAATATGAAAAGGATAAGAGGTAAGGTGCCGGTGCAGGTGCAGCAGCCAGAGGAAGCGATATCATTGAGGTAAACGGTTAGGTGCGGGGCGCTTCCGATGCGCGTCACGTGCTTAGTGACCGTGCGCCACGACATGGGTACCGCGAAAGATCTGTCCACCAGAATACAAAGCGGCGGCAGCAACAGTTCCAACAAAACTACCATCTTCAAGTGGTCCTGTACATCTTATAATCATCTGCCCCTGTATCACTCGCCGCAATGAGCAGCCCTGGATATCACCCTCAACTTGGACCTCAGCGACCTCAGCGACCTCAGCGACCACAACCACCACAGCGATCTCAGCGACCTTTGCAGCAACAGCCTGCTGCCAAAGGTTCCCTGCGTAGTCTCCTTCTTCAACACTCCTCGAAGCGTCTGTATGTACATCCACTCGAATGGACCACACTGCACTTGTCACTCCTCTGCTGCATTGTGATCAATGATGAACTCAATGCCTACCACTGCTGCCATAGTCAGGGGCCTTGGCAGAAAGTGGCACTCGAGTTGTGGAAGGAATTACGACGTTTGAAAGGCATTGGTCTTCGAAATGACCACTCCAGACAACTCATCCGGTGTTTGGGCTTGAATGCACAGCTAGACTGCCAGATTTGTCCTGGGTATGTGTAAACACTTGTTCATTTCATCTTGAGAGTTCATGCTAAGGATATATACGCAGAACACTTGCCCTTCGCTACAATCAAAAACCAGTCTGCCATCTTCAACTTCCACTAATGGCGTGGTACAACGAAACTTTACTGTGGGCATACATTGACAGCGGCTGGATTGATGAACTACATCGGAAACATAAGCCGCGGGAAAATATCTTTTTGGCACGAGCGAAGCGCGCCGTGGACGAGAAAGATTTGCCTATTTCACCATTTTGCGTGGCCGTCATACTTGCCATGGCACAGCAAGTAACTCCCGGGCAGCAGGTATGCCGTCTCACACTTGCTCCTTATCCATTCCACGGACCAAATGTTGACCTCCAGAAACAGGTAACACTCTTTCTGTTTGACCACAAAGAACCGTCTGATTCCAATCAAATTATTTCAACGTTCTACGAATACAAACTTCAAGCATCGCAGACATATCTATGCAAATTTGACCAATCATACGCCGTATTCGAATCCGAATTGGCTATTCACCGTCGGGTCATCCCTTTAAAACGAAAAATGCTTAAGGTTCTCTCCGACGCGGTTCAACGTGCTGCTACAGGACCCGGTGACCAAGCCGAGACGGCCCCTTATGCCGGCCGTGAAGCTGCCATCACTAACTCTCCGCATCCCGTCGATTCGACTAAGAGAAAGGCATTGGATGAGTCAGATAGCAATATTCTTGTGAAACGGGTGAAAAGCGGTAATCACAAGGGGAAAGAATGGAATGATGTAATATAGTGCTAGATAAGTAGCATTAAATAGTGCATAATGATATGAGATTTAGCTCTAGGAGTTCTTTTGTAGCTGTTGGTTCTGCTCGAGTCCGTAGAATGTATCAATTGAAGATGATATCAAATCTGCATAACGAGTTTATCAAGACAAGCGGAGCACACACGAACGCCATTAACCATTCTCAATCCTGGCTTGCCCTGTTGTCTAACGGCCTCTTTGGGTTGCGGTGCCACTTCTTTTCAGTCACTAGCGTGGCTGCTAATTTGATGAGCCCATGTGAGCACGCCGAATTTTCGCTAAATGCTTGTTACATGTATTCCTTATGTCTGGATAAACTCGGTATATACAACTTCTTGTACAGTACTTCGAGTCTTTAAAGCTCGTAGATAGTACTCTCTTCATAGGAGTTTCGTAATATAGCCCCAAAATTCAGAGAGAGGCCTATATTCGTGATACAGCGGGGGTCAATTAGAATGGTACTTGACGCCATCGACAGAAAGATCGACAGCATCATCAGGATTGCATTCTTTTCCAGATGCAAATCGAATCCATGTAGAGAATTAACTAAAGAAAATAGCACACAGTACTAAGTTAACTATAACTTTATATAAGTACAAGAAGGAAAAAAATTGACCTTTAAACTTTATATAAGCTCGTCTCAGCACTGTGAGTGTCTGGCGACGTAGGGAGGGACATTAATACTTTGACTCCTACTACTACGCATCAATATTAAGTTAGCAGGAAATTGTCCCGTCAATTATTTGACTCATCAGATCTTATCCCAAGATTTTCTAGTTCTTCCACCAAGCTTAGAGTTTCATCTCCATTTTCAGTTTCCTCTTCCTCTTCATTTGAATCGTTATCAGAGTTGACAGCAGACGGAAAGAATGTTGCTTGACTGTCTTCACTGTCTTCGGTCTCATCATCCACGAAGTCTTCTTCATATTCATCGTTTTCGCCCTCGGTCTCACCCTCTTCGTCAGTACTATCTTCTTCCTCTTCCTCTTCCTCTTCCTCTTCCTCTTCCTCTTCCTCCTCACTACTATCATTGTTTTCATCCTCGTAGTCCTCCTCGTCGTCAACATAATCTTCTTCGTCCCTTCTTTTATCCTCCCCCTCCTCCTCCTCCTCGACGACCTTGTCTAAGCCATTTCGTAGACGGGTTGCATTTTGACCGCTTAAGATAAAGCTACTCCTTAGTTTTCGATGCGTGGGTGTGGTCATGTTTGCGTCGCCGGGTGCGCTGATGACCATATTGTAAACTTGGGGAGTTCTACAGCAACCCTCTGGAAGATATCATTTAGAGTGTTAATTTGAAATTATACTTAATATAAGACTTATCTCAAACAGTTAGACTCATGCTGACAGACCGTCATCATTTGATTATTGTCGATGACCAATTCTCTTTCAGCGACGATTCGAGGTTTTGATACGGCATCGATCTAAAACCGCGAGAGCTTCAATCTACGCTCCCATATTACTGTAGCCTGTGTCTTGATAAAGGATCAATATTTCTGACATAAGCTCTGCTTGACACAGTAGCTACATTCCGTTTTCAAACCCACTATTAGGTCGTCTTGACGGCTACTCTAAATTATGTTTTGGTACTGCTGCCGATGTGATGCTGCACAAACGACATTGAAAGACAACACCTCCTGCGAAAATTGTGGTCACGATATGTGTCCCACTTGCTCAGCTGAAGTATGAATTAGACAAAGAATAGGTATGAGTCCCACCCGCAGACATACTTGCATACTTGAATTGAGTGCTAAGAACTCCACAGGCACGCGCTTCAACGAACTATAAAGGGCAACTAGAAATCAGAAATCTGTACTCTGACACTTTATAAATGTGATCTACAAAGGCTCGATAGAATAACTAGATCACAGAATTTGAGCTACATGTTTTGTCTTTACAGTCTTTCTCCTAATATAATTTGAGATTCTCCACCTCCAATTGTTGCCCCCGAGTACTATTGATTTTATCCTTTTGTCAGGAGCAGTAGAAACAATAGAGGCCGCGATTGGTCTCGAGACAACCCGTCAATGCAGCTGAGGAAATCTGGAGTATTTCCACTTCCTGCAGGTATTGCGACAACATAACATCCATCTAAATGAGGAAACCGATCACTTTTCGTAATTCCGCAGTTATATTCCATCCAACAGTAACTCAGATAATCCTGGGGGCTATCGCAACCATTGTCTTCATCTTTGTCGATGTCAATGTTGGCATGTGGGCTCAGCAGTTCTACCAAGCTCACGAGCAGCGCTTTAGCATCATCAGTAGCTGGAGTCAACTCTAGAGCAATAATTCTACTTTCCGTTGACTCGACCATGCCTTGAACAAGCAACATTGAAAACCCTGGGGTAATTTTTAAATCACCAGAAATAGATAATTGCTCGACATCTTGATCGATGTGCAGATCTTTGAGTTTCTGTAGATCTCCCAAATATGTAGCATGGACTTCTGCCGATTGAGAAAACATAGTCACCCGCATTCTGGAGTCAATTCCGTACTGTTTTGATTTGATGCTGGGTCGTTTCTTTGAAAAAACTTTTATTTTCCACCATTGCTGGCATAAGTTTGCTATCAATGTGCGCAATCACATCTTAGCTGATGATGGCAAGTCATCAAAGTGCTTTGATGACCTCACATTGCTATTTGCATTAAGATTGGCCGAACATATGTACAGTACAGTAAACTTCTGACTTAACTAAGCAATTCTATATTTAGAAGTTAATTTAGAAGTTGAAGGAGTTTGAAGTGATAGTTGCGAAAGTGTGGATTTAGGATCTAAAAATGGAATTGCATTTTTGATGCAAAACCAAAGCAGACTTTCAAGTGAGCTTCCAGAAATAAGGCAAAGACTCCAAATGTCAAATAGAACCGCATACCGCGTAAACGTCACTGTACCTAGGCAATTTAGATAAACTCCAAGTGTCTCGAGGCCTTCAGCGTATCTGCTTTAACGTAGATATTCGTTTGATTCCGCAATAGCTATGTCCGTCGACTATCAGGCACGCACAATACAATAACATGCTAGATTCCTCGAGGCAAGAGTGGATTCGCAGTACTCTTCTGGATGTCGCACTCTTAGGAAAACCGACCAAATCAGTGGAAGAGAATGATCCAGACGAGCTAGAACTCCAACACATATCCCTCCATGAAGTGATCCCGTACATACTAATATCACAACAAGGTTCTAAGCCGAGAAAAAGATTTCAAGCGCGAACAAGCTCTCGTCGTGACTGGGAACGTCGCAGAGAATTCTATCGCCAAGAGAAGCTGATTGAAACAGCTCGACGAAAACGGACCTTGGAACTACGAAGCACCTTCTCTGATGATGTGCAGCGTGCCATGGGAATCTTGCATGTTCAATCGCTGCTACTTCAGAAGCTAGCAAGAGAGGAAAACAAAGCGAGAGGGCTTTCCAGAGCTACTTTTGAGTCGTCTCCAATCGAAGAAACGAACCCTCAGCTGGCGGTTATGTCAGATTCACAAGACTTGTTACGTGATGTAGGATCTGCGGTGGCAACGCTATGGATGTAAAAGGTAGTATTTTTTTCCGGTGAAATTAATCGACGATAAATAGGTAAAGTCACCTGGGGTAGCGACAAAAGACCTGTGCACTCAGTGTGCATAGGCGAGTGGAAAGCGCACATTTTACTAGTCTAAATTATATACTGAGCTGCGAAGAAGTCATTTCGCTCCCTATCCGATCAGACCCCTAGCTCTGTAGAGCCTCTGACATCTTTGAAAAATGCTTAGAAATGGTAAGAAACATGCCTAACAGAGTCTGTCGTTTCCCTCATCGACACTTGGTTGTACTGTAAGACAGTCTTGTACAATCTTCGTATAATCTTCACCCATAAGTGACTTCACATATGCAAGCTGATGCTCGCTGGCTAAGTTTTCGTTCTTCAATAGCCTTCGCCAATTTCCCTCTTCACTTATGCTCAAGACTTGGTCAATAGTTTTCTAGAAAGCCACCTCTATCAACATAACACCGAAATCGTAGATATTAGAACTCCTCCAATATGGGCGTTGACTTTGATCATAATCAAATTTATCTCGAATTGCTGGATGTAAAAATACGATTTCCTCGAAGGAGGGCGGAGTAAGCATCTCATCGGAAAAACCTGCAATGACTGGTCGAAGGAAACCGAATTCAGAGAGGAAAAAGTCGTTGTAACTGATCGGCCGTCCTTCTTCTGGAAAGAAGATAATACTGGAACTACTGAGCTTTCCGTGTACCCATGAATTAGAATGCAAACCAGAAATACAGCTTGCAAGCCTCTGGGCAAATAAAATACGATTAAGTTTCGAAGGTAGAGGGCGCTGAGACTCAAGAAGCTGACGGAGACTGCGAGGGTGCGTGCTCCAATATAGTTTGCTTGGCTTGCTATATAGGAACCCAATACGATGATCAAAATTGTATTCCACGCATTCACATTTGAGTATATAGCCTAAACATTGAGGCAAGGCAAGGGCTGCAGATCTCGCACTTTTGAGTCGTTCGATGAGTTGTTCAGCTTGGTCGGTGAAAAAGCCTGAGCAGGAGACGTTCGCCCCTTCATGGCTTCTGAAGTCCCACCAATCAGTCCATACAATCTCTGTGGTTCCTTCTTGAGAAAATATCGCCTGACTTCGTGCAGCAGTAGTTGCAATTAGCTCTGTAATGCTCTCGCTCTTTATATTGTGTGGATACCGGGAATCTGGACTCTTGGACTCAAGTGTCTCTCGTTTGATGGGCTTTTGATCGACAAGCGGGCTGGCTGCTCCTTCTGTAACTCGGTTGTCTTATGACATTGTGAATAAAATCTGGTGACTGGACAATATTTAGAAACTACAAAGATGAGGGGCGAACTGACGATCTTCTTTATCAATATCCTCAGGCAAAAAAACCCACCATTTCATAAGCTAGAAGTTCACACCCACACCACTCAAACGCTTAATTAATTTGAAAAGACCTTAAGCCCACAACGTTAGAAAAATAACATGATATTCAGGATAATTACAGCGTTCTTCATATGCTGTAAAGTTCTAGAATTTCTGGCAACTTTCAAAAATTGATAAAATCTTGGTAAGGTGAGGTTGGCGCCGTGTGTAGCAGCTACGATGTCACCCTTTTTGTCACCCACTCCACCGCCTGTTCGACAGCTCGTTCAGGAAACCTCTTGTGCTCAAGAAGGAAACCTTGCACTTCTGCAGGACTGAATGTGTCTGCGGGAATTAAAGCTGCAAATTCATGAGAGAGTTCGATAATCTTCTCTTCATATAAGTTATAGGAACGTAATAATATATCTTCACTTTGGTTATTCCTATAATGCACCTATTTTACAGCTATATACATTGGTATAGCAAGTGATTTGTATAGGGATTGCACCAAAATACGTTTTCGCGAAAATGCAAAATGCCAAATGCGACACGTGTAAATAATGAGCCGCCATACCTGCGAAGCTATCTATGGTGGTTGGTGTCAGCCTGAGGCTGACATATTTACAACGAGACGAGACGACAAGAGGAATCCAAGCAACCACATCCAAGACCCATGACTCTGTCCAAGAGATCCAGAAAACAACAAGCTCCATCAACTCTACCGCAGACCGTATCTCAACTGCCACGAAAACCTATGCATCCGCCGCAACCTCCCGTCCTCCCCTTCTCCAGCCTTCTAAGCAACATGCGACAGTGTCTCCAACAACCTCCTTCATGGCAGCCCAGAGAACAATACGAATCCGACTACACAGCCAGATAACAGCCGTAGTCTTCAGAGCGTTCACAGCCACCAGGTTGAAACACCACATACAAGAAGCAATACAAAATAACACGAACCCAAAAATGAAGACGTTGGAGATCCTCACAGCAAACCAAATGAAAAGCGGAGATCTCGCCATCTCTACTGCAACAATACAGGAGGCAAATATGCTCAGAGAGCTTGCAGGGGATTGGGGAAAGGAAGTGGCCGAAGGAGCAGAAGTGCAGATCCCTATATACACAGTGGCAGTGCACGGCATACACTCTAAATCGATTGATTTAAACAAGATAGAGGAAGCAAAACAGGGAATCATACTAGCCAACACTAGAACAGTACCATGTACAATGCAGAACATCAAAAGAATCTCTTGGATCTCCAGAGCTCATGAAGTGAAAGCAAGGTCATCAATTATAATCGAATTCAACAACCCCCATATTGCAAACGCCTTCATAGAGAGAGGAATGGTATACCAAGATCAACTCCACGAGTGCGAACTATACAGCCCCGAAAGCAGAGTACGTCAATGCTTCAACTGCCAGGAATACGGGCACATAGGAACCCGGTGCTACAAGCCCCAGAAGTGCGGCTGGTGCTCACTCCCCCATCCTACCCAGGAATGCATGACGAAGGACACAAGCGACATTAACGGAAAGAATCAAAAGGCATGTGCGAACTGTAAGGGGAACCACGAGGCGTGGCACAAACACTGCCCAACGATGAAGGACGAAATCGAACACAGGAAGCAATTCAAACCGCCAAAAGGAGCCCTACACTTTTGCCCACCGACCAACCAGGAGGCAGAACCCGGGAGAAGACCAGGAGAATCAGAGGACTTCCCAATGCTCTCAAGGATCCCCCAGCTTCCGGCATCCCAGCCGACACCAAGGCCAGTTGGGAGACCCAGAACTAACAGGTCCCAATCACCAGCGAAAAGTGCCTCCCAACCAGCAGTCAGAAGGCGTAGCCGAAGTCCCTCTAATAGAGACGAAAACGACTTTATTACTGTACAGAGCCGCAGGAGAGCAGCGGCCGCGAGGAACACAGCAGTACTAGCTGAAATAGACAATAACAGACAGGCAGCAAACGACATGAGAAGATATGAGTAGGGAAACCTACCTGTCTATCTTACAGTATAATACGAGAAAATCAAAGGACCAGGTGATGGCATCATTCCTCAGAGACCCAAAAGTCCTAGAATATGATGTTATTGCCATTCAAGAACCATGGCGAAACCCATACACAGCTACAACACACAACCCAATCGCTAGCCAATACCACCTTCTATTCCCAAAAGACACAAGAGAGCAACCTGCTAGAGTCTGCTTCTTCGTAAGCAAAAGACTAGACAACACGAGATGGAGGTTCAAAGACCAATGCAAGGACCTCGGATCACTGGTTATCAAGACAACGGACGAGGCAGGTGAAGAGACAGCAGTCACTATCCACAATGTATACAATCCACCCCAGGTACAATATGAACACAGTTCCCTCCCAATGCTCAACAGTGCCCTTCAGGAAGGAGCAGACACCGAGCAAATCATCCTAGGGGATTTCAATCTCACCATGAGATGTGGGCAGGAGAGCACCTCACACACCCAGACACAGGAGCTGCGCACCTAATCACGCTTATCCAAGACAATGGCCTAAACCGATGCCTTCCTAAGGGCACAATAACATGGGAAGAGGGAGAGTCGTCAAGCTGCATAGACCTAGTGTACGCTACTCCAGATATTGCCTCGAGGATAATAGAATGTCGAGTCGACCGCGAACTCGACCACCACTCGGACCATCTCCCAATAAGCACACTCCTAGACCTCCAAACAATAACAGCCAAGGGGAAAGAGAGATGGGAGTGGAGTAGGACCGACGATAAGATTCTCCATGACACACTATGAGCAACCCTCCCAAGATTCTTCTCACCTGAGACGCCGTACGACATTGACGAATACACTAATAGCCTAGTCAATAGTCTTCTTCAAGCAATTGAATCCTCTACCCCGAAAAAGCACACAAACCCAGGACAGTTTATGCTCCCAGGCTTCACAGCCAAGTGTAAAGACATACAAATGGAAACGAGAAGGCTAAAAAGAATCAACTCTGATGAGCACACCGAGGAGAGCTGGGAGGCTTACCGGACAGCACGAAACCGCAAAGGCAGGATCATTAAGAAGGAGCTACGGCAAGCACACAGGGAAAGGATAGAAGAAGCGTCTAAAACCCCGGGGAAAATGTGGAAGTTGGTCAAATGGGCTAACAAAAGAGGACCTAACACACAAGCCCTGATACCAGCCCTCAAAAACAGCACAGGAGAACTGACGACAGACCAAACAGCTAAGGCAGACCTACTCTGCCAAAGCTTCTTCCCAACACCACCAGAACCAGACCTCACTGACACTGAGAACTATGAATACCCACCGTCAATCACACTCCCATGTATCACAACAGGGGAAATCAGAGAGGCAATCATGAAAGCTCCAGCTAAGAAGGCACCGGGGACAGACGGAATTCCTAACGGCATCCTCCACAAAGCGCTGAACCAAATACTTCCTCACCTTGAACACCTTTTCAATGCCTGCGTAAGAATAGGCTACTACCCAAAACACTTTAGAACATCAATTACGGTTGTGCTTAGGAAGGAAGGGAAAGAATCATACCAAAATGCCAAATCTTACAGACCAATCGCTTTACTCAACACAATTGGCAAAGCACTAGAATCGATACTTGCAAGCAGAATCAGCTACTGCGTAGAAAGACACAGCCTGCTACCGGAATACCATATCGGGGGTCGGAAATCAAGATCAACAGAACACGCAATTCATCATATTCTCGAGACGGTCCACGAAGCATGGGATGAGGGAAAGTGGCAAGCATGCTCCTCCTAGACGTCTCAGGGGCGTACGACAATGTGTCCCACCAAAGACTTCTCCACAACCTCAAGAAAAGACGACTTGATACCCCGTTAGTCGAGTTAATTAGAAGCTTCCTCACAGATAGGACTACTACACTGAGCTTTGATGGATACAAGTCATCCCCATATGCTACAAATACTGGAATACCACAAGGATCCCCACTCTCACCAATCCTATACCTGTTCTACAACGCAGACCTCATTGAAGCTTGTAACACAGAGCCAAACACTAAGGCCTTGGGATACGTCGATGACGTGGGAATAGTCACTTGGAGCAAGACCACAAAGGAGAACTGCGAGAGCCTTACCAAAACCCACCATAAAGCCCAGCAATGGGCTACGAAGCACGCCTCAGTCTTTGCACCTACCAAATACCAACTGACTCATCATACGAGAAAGACCACAGAACACCAGCTTGATGAACAGATAACGGTCGGGGAAACAGAGGTGAAACCGAGAGATACATGTAGATACCTAGGTCTCACCTTCGATACACAACTCAAATGGAAACCACACATCAACCAAATCCAAGGTAAAGCAAACAGATCGATACAGGCACTATCAAGCCTGGCGGGATCAACATGGGGAATGAGACTAAAGGATATCCGTCAAATCTACCAAGCAGTTGTAATACCACAAATCTTCTACGCATGCTCTGCCTGGGGAATCAACAAAACCACAGGCGACGGTCATACTAAGGAACTTGTCACCTCACTCAACAGTATTCAAGCAAAGGCAGCCCGAATTATAGGAGGAGCATTTAAAGCAACATCAATACCAGCCCTGAATGTGGAAACAAACCTCCTCCCGATGAAGCAACAACTATGGAAGACAAAGAACCTAGCGCTCGCAAGGATACTCTCCTCTGCTACTCAGCTGAAAGTGAGGCCGACCCAGACTACAGGATCGATGAACAGAAATCGCAAAGCTCCTCTTCAATTCTTGTTTCAAGAGCTCGCAAAACAGACAGTGATAAACTTAGATACCCTTGAAAAGATACCTCCTATCATCGCAGCACCATGGTGGATGCCACCCAAGATCTCTATCCACGAGACGAAACAGAAAGCAAGAGCCCACCATAAAGCCCACAGACAACAATACCCAGACGGCTTGGCGATCTACACAGACGGCAGCGGCATCAATGGCAAAATCGGCGCAGCAGCGGTGGCCCCACAGCAGGGAAGAGTGAAAAAGGTATTCCTGGGTGATGAACACACATGAACCGTCTACGCAGCAGAACTCAAAGGAATCTACCTAGCACTTAAGATAGCCCAACAGGAACTAGGAGACTCCCAACGCGAGATCTTGATATATACAGACAATCAAGCGGCAATCACAATCACAGGGAAACCAAGAAGCAGGTCCGGCTCGTACTTACTTGCCGAAATCATCGAATTACTCAACGAGATAAGTCCGCGAACACGATATATCGAGATATCTTGGATACCTGCACACACAGGAATCGAGGGTAACGAGGCAGCAGATCTGGCTGCGAAAGAGGCAACAGGGTGGAGAAGCAACACGAATGAGAAAGCACGACCATCGGCCCTACCAAGAGAGCTCTACTCACTAAAGTCTACACTCATCACCTGGATAAATCAAAAAGCAGCAAACGAATGGGCGGCAGACTGGTCAAGCGAGACGAAGGGCCGGAAATCATATGAATACAACCCAATCCCAGGACATAAAGCCCTTGTATCCCACCGAGAAACCTCCAAGAGCCTGAGTTCTATTATCACACAACTCCGAACAGGAAATATCGGCCTTAACGCATACCTCCACAGCAGGAAAGTCCCAGGAATCGACAACCCTAAGTGCGGGTGCGGATATCGGCTCCAATCAATCGAACATGTCCTCCTCTTCTGTAGGAAATACCACCAAATCAGACTCGACTACCTAGGACCGGGACATAAGACCTTGGGGGAGGTCCTGAGCACCCCTAAACTTACAATCAAGGCTGCAGAATTCATGGTAGCAACCCGACTCCTAGGGCAATTCAGGAGGCCGGAAGAAGAAGAGACAATCTACGAGTAGACTGGGGGGAGACTGCTGCATTTATAGACCAGAAAAGCAGGCATTCTTGCGGCGACGTAGGACAAACACAATGTACAGTAGCCACAGACAGAACCTGGGATCAAATTGAAACCCTTTGGGCGTCAATGTGTGATCAGGGGTTTAGAATCACGTGAGGCGGAAGATCTAGCCTTACGTAAGCCTGCATAGCGGCCCTAAGGCTGCTGGAACGGGCGTTAAATTGAACAAACCAAACCAAACCAAACCATTAGCTGAAGTGTTGACAGCTCAAGATGAGAACTTCCAGCAGCATTATCACTAAGTGAATTCGAATCTCAAGATGTCTCTGAATTCTCTACAGACAAGCGCACTAGAGTCCTTGCAATCCAAAGAGGAGCTTGGTCTCCTTGACGCAATCGACAGCCTGCGGTCACAGGGCGTCAGTCACTATATCTCTCTACCACAGCTGATCGTCTGCGGCGACCAGTCCTCAGGCAAGAGTTCAGTTCTTGAGGCCATTTCAGGCATTCCTTTCCCCACAAAGGACAATCTCTGCACCCGCTTCGCCACCGAACTCATCCTTCGAAGAGCATCGACCATCGGTGTTTCTGTTTCTATCGTACCAAGTCAAGATCGGTCAGAAGCGGAATGCCATCGTCTGTCACAGTTCCACGAGACGCTCTTGAACTTCGATGGATTCCCCATGTTAGTCGACAAGGCGAAAGACTTCATGGGCATATCGACCACATCAAGTGCGTTCTCCAACGACGTTCTTCGCATTGAGGTCTCTGGGCCATCGCAGCAACACTTAACTATCGTCGATCTACCTGGTCTGATACACTCAGAGAATAAGCTACAAACGTCTGCGGACGTGGCACTCGTCCTCTCTATGGTGCAGACATTTATGGCCAACCGAAGAAGCATTATCTTGGCTGTAGTGTCTGCAAAGAACGATTATGCTAATCAGATTGTGACTAAATTGGCCAAGGACATTGATTCGAAGGGTCTTCGGACCTTGGGCATCATAACAAAGCCTGATACACTTCCCATTGGCTCCGAGAGTGAGCTGGCGTACGCCAACTTGGCACGGAATCAAGACGTCGAGTTTCGATTAGGTTGGCACGTTCTCAGGAACCGAGACTACGAGTCGAGAAACACATCTATGGAGGCTCGAGATGCGGCAGAAGAACACTTCTTTTCGCAAGGTCTATGGAGAGATTTTTCTCGGAATCTTGTTGGAATCACTTCCTTGAGGTCTCGGCTTAGTCAGGTCTTGCTGCAGCAAATCAAGAATGAGCTGCCGAATGTTCTCGACGAGCTGGAGACAAGCATTAAAGAAGTCCACGAAGCGCTCGGAAAGCTAGGCGCGAGCAGAGATACGATCGAAGAGCAGCGACTCTTTTTGTTGCATATCAGCCAATCTTTCCAATCCGTCGTCAATGCAGCTGTCGATGGAACTTATGGTGATAGCTTTTTCGGCGATCCTCGCTCTGCAGAAGGGTATAGCAAGCGGCTTCGTGCCGTCGTGCAGAACCTCAACGTGGACTTCGCAGAGAGGATGAGATTGCGCGGCCACAAGCGCGAGATAGTGGATCGAACTGGGTCAGAAGTACCACCTTTCGTTGCTGGAATGCCGCAGATCATCTCACGTGTCGCTTTTCTTGATGAAGTGACAGAACTTCTGAAAACGAGTCGTGGCAGGGAGCTTCCCGGCATGTTCAACCCTCTCATCGTCGGCGACCTATTCCATGAGCAGTCGATACCGTGGGAACGCCTGATTCAGAATCATCTCAAGACTGTTTGGGAAGCAACGCGTGCATTTTTGGAACTAGCGACTTCGCATTTGACAGATGATGCCACTACCGATGCCCTCTTGCGAGAGGTTCTTGACCCTTTAATGGAACAGCGATATCGAGACATGACCACCAAGATGGTTGAACTTCTCCTTCCTTATCAAAAAGGACATCCGATAACATACAACCATTATTTCATCGAAACCATCCAAAACATGAGGGAGAAACGTCTTGAAGCTGAGGTAACTAGGAAACTGTCCAAGTTCTTTGGCGGTCGAGATCTTTCGTCGCTTGAAGAACTGCCGATCAAGAAGGTAGAGATGTCTAGTCTTATATCAGCACTGACTAGCCGCAAAGAAGCCGACATGGACAGGTATGCTAGTTCGGAGATTCTCGATTGTATGCAAGCATACTACAAGGTAAAAATTACAGTCGTAGCGTATCATCCCCGAGCTAACTGGAACTCCGCAGGTTGCTTTGAAATCCGTGGTTGACAGCATTGTGATTCAAGCGATTGAGACGCAGCTCCTTGGGACATTAGGAGAGATCTTATCTCCAGCGCGTGTGGTGCAGATGAAAGTTGACATGATCAACAAGATAGCCGCAGAGTCTTCTGAGAGCCGAGTGCAGCGAGAGCGCATGACGCGAAAGCTGGTCGTGTTGAAAGCTGGATTTGAGATGTGTAAGAAGAATATTGGTCGTCCCATGACAAGTCAGTCCATGTTCCTCACTTTGAACTCTGTCAACGCTAATCGCTCAGATCTTCAATATCGACCACGGTATCCTGAGCAACATGTCTTGGAGGATGACTCCGAACCTGACCTTCTTGCTCTTCACGACATCTCAGAGTCTGACGATGTGAACAGTCACGAAGTGGTAAGTGCTCTGGTAATGAATAATGTTAAAACACGAATAATTAGGATGGGCAGGTTATTGATACCCCTTTGGAAGTGCCGACACTGGTGATTCCTGCGTCAGTAGAATCTGTGGAAGTGAGCTCCTCGCCAGATTGGTCATTTTGTAAAGAGCCTACTGCTTTGAAAGAGTCAGTGCTTATTAAAAAGACCAAGAAGAAGGGCAAAAAGGTTGCAGACAGTGATAGTCCATTCAAATCCTTGTAGTATCAAGTCCCGTATAATGCAATTTTTCAAAGTCATCCGGTATTTTCACATTCCGCTTGAGGCTCTCCTTGGACGATAGCGTGGAGGTATTGCTCATCACCTGGTGCTGAATAAGTGTAGTAAGCTAGGATAAACTAGTTCTTAATGTTCGTCCCTTCTTTAGTATTTTCGTAAGCTGGAAATTTCAAAAATCACTTCAAGGATTCTAATTTCACGCGCAATATTTTCTTTTGCATTGGGGGTGAATCACGATGAGGTTTCGTGCGTCCACTGTAGCGTTGGAGACATTGGGCTCTTCTAGCAACCCGGTTACTCAACTCCATCTTTGGATGGGTGAGAAGCTTACGATAAACTGTTTGCAGAGATCCCCGGAGCGAGTCTGTAAGATGAATGCGGCACTCTGATGAAGCTGCTTGAAAACTGATTGTATTAATCATCCTTAGTAGCGGAATTCCCTATTCTACATCCCGTGAAATTACTAACTTATAAAAGCGAATGCAGCGCACTGAATATGTGGATTCCGTACAAATTTTTAGGGAAGACGAATTAGTTGATCGAAAGCAATATTTCTCTTGTGGGCAGGACCATAATTCTCCAATACTGACAGAGAGACTTCTCCCCTTTCACCTTGTTTAATCCTTCCACGCAAGACAGGCGTTCGTCTTCTCACCTGACTTTACAAAACCTATCTGATTGAGCTTTCCTGGTATCTCTGAGCAGAGGAAGGGCACGGATCCCTGACTAGCTCTTGATGGCCTCCGATGTATATATCGAAGCATCCCAGAGAACATCCCAAGGAAATCTCCAGGGGCAACCAACACCAGCGGAGAGATCGCTAGTTGTGTTGTTGAGGCAGGCTATCAATGACCTTTTTTCCAGATTCCCCCTCGTACGCAGCAATGCTAACGAAGATTTCTTGGTATAACGGAAGGAACGTGCATTGAAATCACTGGAACGGTAGGGAAGTAAGGAAATTGCTCCCTTGAGCCGAAGTTCTGACAACAATTTCTAGTAGGAGATCTATTTGAAAACATTGTCTCGGCAGGTGCTGTGTCTTATTGCAAATATAAGCTGCCTAAATGCAATTTTCTCCTGCGGAGTAATCTCCGTTTTACAGCCGGGGGGATAGGAAGTGGGACAATCATCTTAGCCCGTTGTTGAATCATAGGCCAAAAGTAGGTCTCTTTCCACAGACTACGCTTTTGGGCTCTGCTATCGTTAGCTATTGCCTTTTCGATAGTCTTGATTACGTTTGCGTATTCGCTATCCTCCTTGAATTTGCCCATTAACTCGGTTGGTTCAGAAATAGTATATAGCAATTGCTTCTCTGCAAGGTTTCTGATATCCAGACGTGCAATTATGCTCTCTGTGTTCTTTGTCAAGTGCTCTATATACTGCTGTAAGTTGATTTCCGACGTAAGCCGCGCCGGGAGGGGTCATGTTCATCTGTTGGTGATCTTCAGCGATGCGCTCTAACTCATGTCGCTAGAAGTTCCGCAGTCGTTCCTGTTCGATGTCGAGCATTGGCTTGGCGATCTGACGATTGCGTGTAATGCAATTCACGGCGACACTGGTCAAGATCTTCGAATAGTCTGTGGAGTCGCTCCACAGGTAGTCTAAGACGCCTGGAACGTGAAATTCAGGTATACGACTTGTATCATCTGCCTAATCGAGCGCCTTCACCACGTCCTCTAATCGATAACCCGATTCATCGAGGATAGGTCGTTTTACAATTTGTATCGTCGCACTCGGCAGATCCTTGTTCGCAATATCTATCTCCATGGTACGATTCGCGTTGAAGATGCTTGCAAGGAGGTTTGTGCTGGGCTCGGTGGTCGTGGATTGCTTCGGAGAGTACGTCTCAGACACGGTCTCATTGTCTGCAATCAGCGACACGTCAAGTGCTAACGTATCGCCCACAAGTCTCATGTTGGGAGGAGAGCTAGAGAAATACCCATCGAGTATTTCCAATCCGTCTTGATGATCGAGTGTCTCCATATAGCCTCCTTTCTGTTGCTGGTCGAGAGGCTCCTGGTCGAGTGGTGGCATATGTTCACTCGGGCTCTGGCACAGCGTGTCCTTTGTGAGAGCCTTCGATGCTTCGGATCCGTTCGGTGGAAAGACTGCAGCTTCGGAGATCAGGAAGTCCTTGACGGCAAATTCGCTACTGAGGGTATCTTCAACAACAAACCCAGCAGCGATCGACTTACCAGGAGCTTTAGGCTTTCGCCACTTGGATCTGCTTGTTCCACCGCTCTGCATAGCAACGTAAGATCGTTTCTGTAGGGACGACGCCAAACGTTCGGAGGCGCGATGGGCCTCGAGTGTTTCACACCCAAATGCGGGACTTCGGGGATGAGTTTGAGGAGCCACGAACTCAATGGGACATGAAGTACTGTAAGCCCTGCAGCCCCATTCTTCTCCACATGATGTTTTGAACAGTGATAGCTTCAGTAAAGGCCCTGGAAGTCGAATCCGATACTACTTGACCAAGACAAATTATCAGCCCAGAGAGATCTTCTTCTTCAACATCCGGCAAATGGAGGATGCGTAGCATTCCACGGACACTTGGCCTTGGTGCCAGCTGGTCAATGACTTTCTCGGACACTGTTCTATTACAGTAGTGGTGAGTATTTACGACAGCCGTCGCGTACTATTAGTGGGTCGATGACTTCCACTTTCCACCCGCATTCGCTAACACTATTACGTCGACGAAACTGCACTGCGTTGATGGGTCTTGGGTGGTTCGATTATTAAGCATTGTCTGAATCGTCAGACAATCAATCGAAATACCCTGAAATTCATGCTTTACAGTCAAACCTCAATCAAACCCCGAATCAAAAACTCAGACTTAGTTGCTGAGTGTATGTAACTGTTCGATCGTAGAGCCATTGGCATCTCCATCGAGGTTCTGGTGAAAGCTTCGAGTACTAAATAATTCCAGCTGTTTCTCAATGCCAAGACTATGAAACGCACGGATTAGATTCAGTACATAAGGTAGCGGATTGACGAAGGGTTTCTGTGCGCGACAATGCAGCAACCGCCAGCTCTGCCAGTGTCCGCGAGCATTATAACTCCGCAACACATATGCTAACACATCATAGCGCCTTTTCTAACATAGCCAAGTACGATATTAGGTCGATTTGGTCCCTACAACGGGCTTGTTGGTTCCTCCTTTGATGGCGAACAACATTTCTAGTCCCGAATCCTTCGACGATAGGCAGTGGGGTCCTTTTGAGGATGATATTCCTAGCCAGCAACAAAGCCAACAAGCAGACCAGCTTGGCATCTGTCAGCTCTCTGGCTGGGACGAGGGGAAGACCTTTAATGAGCACCCTCTAACCTGCTTACATTACTCGATGGCGTGGAAGAATAGGATAAACAACTGGGAAGTTTCCAAGGAGACAGCGCACCCGCGTCGTACTAGCGTTTATTCTTAAAGTCTAAGCTCAAAGAAACTTTGCTCCGCACTATTCGAACCTATCCTCTTACTCAACAGAATTTGTTAGCGAAAGAAAACCCAACAAGTAAGCATTTACTTTGCTTATATAGCTGATAATTAGCGATATGACCATGGCTGTAGGTTATTACGATTCTATTATTCTGATTATGCGGTTCTGCAATTTTGCAATTTTCCGAAAATGGCTGCGTGCGATACCCATGTACTATGGAACATCATCCGAAGGATATACACTATTACCTCTCACGTGCGCGAAACTAATCTTTTGTGGTAGAATCACATGATTTACCTTTTTCCCTCTCTGCAGGCCAGTCACGGACATGAAAACTAAAGGACGATGCGCCACTTAGAAGGGCATATCATTCAAGATTCTAAACTAAGGAAGGAAAAGGGTATGTACAGGAGGGAGCGCGAGCTCAGTATATATGTTCTATCACTGGCAGTGGGGTTGGCCCGTGCGTAGCGCAGTACTTAGTGTAGTCAGGTACAGACGTTTGATGTTGGTAGCTTGCAGAGTTTGCGCTAGTGGCGTAATACAAATCATATATATGTTGTAACGTGGTTTACCAGGACCTCGTGATTATCAGGACCTGGTGAATTTTTCCCCTACCCTACTACCTCTAACTTCAACACGCGTTTTCTCAACAACCACA
>QYAL01000120.1:0-57826 GCA_003988805.1 Ploettnerulaceae sp. D365
ATCGTTCCCTGGAGTCCATAGGCTCCTGGGAACCCTGGGTGTTCCTCAAGGCCCCCTCCCCCGGGACCCTATGGTCCTCTCAGGTGGGTTCGTAACACTTACTGGATGGCCTGAGTGCATGTCACAGTAATGTCACTGGCTGAGGAGGTAAACCCCTTCTCTTTCCCTTCTCCTCTCCTCTAGTGATTATCTCTCGCTCTTCTTACTCATATTTCACTTCATATTTGGCACCCGTATATTTACAAAGCTCTAATCATTGTATTCAAACACACATATATTATACAAGATATCCAGACAACAATAAACGCAGCTCAAAAATTCACCGCCGCCGAACTGACAGCCAACATCCAACCTTCTCTCACACAGCAGCATCTCATGCCATCTTTAGATGAGCACTTCCTAGAAATCATAGACTGGCTCCATCATTTTCCAGTTCCTCATTATGAGATGTGATCTCGGGTACTGGATCCAACTCCATATCCATCCCTGTGTCATGTTCATTCACATGATCCTCCTGAGCCACCTCCTCGAACCTGCTTTGCTGCTGAACACCCACAAAATGTTCCTTGCGCAATAGCTCGCCATTCAACATGCGACCGAGATGACTGCCTGCAAAGCCTTGACCCTTTCTGCGTATAGCGAGTATAGATCTCAGAAATTGTACTGGAGAGGTGTTGAAGGGACAACAGCGTGCCATTTTGGTGTCAAGATTAGCTCGGTCATCGCGTGGTACAAAGCTGTTAAGAATTAGTACTGGGCTCCTGTAGATCTCAATGATATTCAGTAGACATGAAAAACAGAGACATGAGAAACAACATGGACTTGTGCGATAGAATCTGAATGAAGCAGTGCAATAACCCCATTTGCCGGAAAGGGCTACTCAATAATGCCTGTGGAGGATATAGATAAAATAATAAAAGCACTCACCCATCAACCGCAACCATAACATTGTCCCCTGGTGCTTCATAGCATAATCCTAGGAATTGACAAAGTGCTAGATATTCCTCGTAATCTCCGAGATAAAGTTGACCAGCAAACAAGTTGATTTTAGTGCCGATCGGGGGAGCTCTCCAGCCCACTGGTAATGGCGGAACAGCACAGAACGAAAGATTCTCGAGGGTGGGATTAGTTAAACTCAATCGAGGAGTATATACGTGCAGTGTCACATGGTTCATCTCGCGAATCATAGGAAGAAGGGCGTTTGCTTCGTGGGGGCTGATTATGACTGTGGCAATAAAATTCCTCGGACGCTTAAGTGTCAGTATCCAGTGAACAGGCCTGACATATTGATCCATCTTGTCACCATCTTTGAGAATGACGGTGTGGGCAAAGTCTGCCGTTACAAGAAGATCTCGTGGCCCTATCTTACATTAGCAGCAATATCAAATGCGCATAAATAAACTTACAAGCTGATGGTTCGAATGCAGCTGCTGCGCTAGTATCTGATAGCGAATGGAAAGCAGGGGCGAACGCCATAGATGAGATATCGATATCTCCGGATTTTACTAAGTCCATAACACTGGCATGCGTGTTATGATTCAAGGGGTATACAGCAGCTGGACGCTCAACCTGAACTTCCCTCTCATTTTCTGGCTGTAATTCGCGCTCCTGCTCCTCGTGTAGCGATGAATCCTGAAAGGACATGAGTCCAAATTCTCGACACTTATCTCGAATTGCCTCGAGCTCTTCATTGAACATGCCAAAGTGATTCTGGCCAGCGCTTTCTAAAATAATGGCTTGCTCAATGGAGTTGTTACCGCCGAAGCCATAACGCTGCTCGAGACTCTGTGCATCCGGTTCTAGGATTGATGAGGGGATTGCAGGAATTCCCGATTCAGTAGCGCATACCGCTCGCCGGCGATAGTGGCGGACTCCTTGGGTTGCCCACAGCGGCAGGGACTTTTTGGTACTCTGCCAAGTATTCTGGATGCACCAAGCTAAGACATCAGCGATTTCAATCACTTCTCCTGCCTCCTTGTCATTCCAATCAAGAATCTTGAGCTGAATCTCCAGCGACCCAGAAAAACAAACGCTCTGACCTTTGCCCAATTTTCGGAGGCGCATGCATGCTATTAAAGTTAGCCTCGCCACATCTCAGTAAAAGAAGTTCAAGAACAAGGAATTTACCTTGGACTAGACGATCTTTTGTTAAATCAGGACCCAAAGTAACAATTGCACGATAGTCTGCAGGCATCTTCAGATCAGTTCCCCTCGTATGTGCCTCGTCAAGGTAGACAAGACAGCGGTCTATCAGCTTGGCATAAGGGGACTCCAAGAGTAGTTCCTTCAACCCAGTCCGACTAACCACGCATAGATCATTGCGATCATCAACATAGATCGCAGCTTGTGCAATCGAGCTTGAGACCATTGACAACCAGTTCCGTGCCACGTCTTCGTTCCGCAACTCCAATACTTGAGCGCCCACATCGAGAATGACTCGCACAGGAGGATCGGACATGACTGCCATTCGAAGAAGAACGTCTGCATCCAGGACTTCTACACCATTTGTATAAGTTGAATCAACAGTGTTTTCAGGTCGCAGAAGACAGTCAAGAACTGCCGCATTTGTATGCAACTGCTGAGGCAAGTCACATTGTTTGACAGGGACGGGCAGGACGTATTTGGAATCGTTAGTTCCACTAAAACCTGTCGTTGGGTGCATCTTATCTCGCGCAATCTCCCAGCCAGATGAAGAAAGCTTATGGGGAAACTCCTTCATTTCCTTAGGAAAAACAAGGTGTGACATGTAGAAGTCAATAAGTGCCTTGGAGAATCGCAATACTGGAAACAGGTCTCGAGCGCACTGTCCAGTATTGCTCAGATTGACCCCGTTGAGCTGGCTGAAAGAGGGCGGTACGTCAGGGATAAGCTGGATCCATTCTTGATACTGCTCATGAGGGCGGTCGGACAGGAACAGCTCGTGAAAAGACTCATATATCTGTTGGTCAGTGAGCCCCCCGTAGTAGTATGAAAGACAGGTCAGAACAATGGCTGTATCAGGATGGGAAAACTCTGCTCGAGCCGAAGGGGAGTCTTTTGCTTGATATGGAACGGCTAGTCGCGTGCGTACCAGATGGAGGCCATAGTTGACCCTCCACCTCTTTTGAGCGAAGGCAAATGTCAGAATCCCAGCCGCAAAGAGACCTCGTAGTAGCAAAAGACCAGACTTCATAGATTCAACGCTGAGAGCAGGATTCTGGAGCGGTATTGTCTCGGTTTCATCCATTGTGGGGTTTGTCAAAAATGAGAACAGTGCACTGCGAGCTTGTCGGGGCAAGTTCCAGACGGATATTCCAGGTAGACCATGCTCGCAGATCTCTTTTGCGACTGCCGTAATAAGCTGAATGCTAGCATTCTCTCTCAGAATTCTAATTCTTGGGTATCGGTCTCCAGTCTTGGTTCGCAAAACTTCTAAGCCATTAGGGCAAGTGCCCAATGCAGAAAGGTCCTCAGCTACTTTTGCAAGAACGCCTAAAACATTCTGGATGATTTGCCAGCGGTGAGGAGAGAATTCGGTAGGACGTTGACATCCCATTGTATAGATCAACTCAAATCTTACACTCAATATCTCATCACTTTCGTCAAGGATGTCGCGAGAATTCTGCACCAACCATTCTAGCGCCGCATCAGTATCCACGCCTGGTGACAGAAGAAATTTGAAAACCGCAGAACATCCCAATCAGATACTTAAGACATGAGCTCCAGGGACTTACCTTGTGTTTTGATCATTATCATTCCGGCTTCCTCATATATCGGCTTTGCCATATTCTCATTCATGACTTCGCCAATACTAACCTGGTATGGACTCGATAGTGCAAGATCAAGACCAAGTAGCTCAAAGGAAAGCATATGCTCCGGTTGGATCAGAAGGACCCCTCTATTCTTTAGGCACTCTTTGTAAATTTGACTGATTTGTACCGCAAGTTGTTGGTCAATCTTGAGAGACCGGAAGATTGGAAGATAGTAAATGCGCCTATCGATCATCCCACCGAGCTTGTTTTGAAGAAGCTGGAACATTTGGCTGGACAGCCATTTGAGAATAACTACCCGCGCCAGCTTGGACCCGTTAGCAAGCGTTGATGCAACAATGGGTACGATCACCGAGCTTTTGCCTAAACCCATGTTCAATTGCATGATCGAATTGGAGCAGGAAGTAGGCGATATCATCTGTTTCGCGATTTCTGCCTGCTCTTCTCGAATGAGAATATTATTTTCAAGTTCAAGAAGTAACCAGTCTGGATAACTTAAGGGATCCCATCCTATGTGACCTGGATTCGTCAACTCACCGATGAAATCGGCTTCAACGTGCAAACAGGCTTTCAGTCTCTGTGCACGTTGTAGGACAGTGACGGCGAGACCATACTGCACAATTGCAGACTTCCAATCACTCTTCAACCACTTGCGTTTATCGTGCCCTAATTGTGACAGAATAATGTTCGGTGATAGCCTGGGTACCATCGAAGCAAGATGGCATAGTTCATGGCCCGAGGTAAGAGGGACAAGCATACTAGAGCAGAGATCGTTGTACATTTCCTTGACAATGCAAGCCGACTTGTCCAGATGTTCCTGTAACACAATGCCCGCATCTTCGAGCACAGGGCTGGACTTAACTTTTTGCTGTAAAAATACGTTATAGCTGTATCTTAGATCAGACAAGTAATCATTCTCGTACATGCCCTCAGCCTTGCGAGACAGATGGGCCAAAAGCTCTGTCATTTTCCCCTCCCCATGTGATTCCGACATAGCTGGCAATCGAAACTTTTGCCCCCCCTGAAGATCTCTGACGAGTAAATCTTGCAAAGCTGTTGCTATATAATCCGAACCATGGCTTACAGCTGGAACCATATTATGGAGACAGCCTTGTAAGGTAATATGCGTTTCACGGTGAATTCTTCGGGTACTTGGACAAGGCCCCTCAAAGCTATAGCCAGGAATATATTCAACCGCGATAGGAAATGCGAGAATCGCCGAAATCCTGTTCATAAAGCTAGAGAACTTTAGGTTTCGATGCCAATCTCTAAAGCAGTCTCGGATAGTCTCAGCAGCATTCTCGATATCGATGTGTTCAGCTATCTTGTGTCCCTCGGAGCCGTGCGGAAAGGAGTAATGCTTTGCCGGCCATTGGTTTATGAAGTACAGAACTAGCATATGGAGTTTGGTGTGAGCTATTAACTCGTACTCTTGTCTATGACGCATCGCCGCGGCTTCAGTACCCTCTCCTAGCTGATTCTGTATGCTGGTGGAGATCCCGGACCATTCATCAGAGAAAATATGTTTTGAGGAGATCGCCATCAATTTATCCACGTCTGGAGTATACCCACTCGCTAGATTGAAAAAGTCGTAGGTCGGCATCTCAAGCGTCTGAAATTCCGGAATCGTGGCAACGGCAAGCAGAACCTGAACAAAGTTATCCTCGGCGTAAGGAGAATACGCGAGTGTCGATAAGAAGAACATAAGCTTATATTTATCCGCGTAGGAATCGAAACTTCGTAACTTATAGTATAAGGCGCACCAGAACCGCGGAAAGACGTCCGCAGGTTTTCCAAGCCACTGAGAGTCAAAGCCAATGCAAGGAAGGGGAGTATAGGGATCTCCCGAGATCGAAGTACCCCAAGATTCAAATGTTTGAAGTAACCCCGGACAAAGCCTTGAATTTGGGTGCCATTGATCAACGTGTTTTGCAATCGAACAGACGTGGTGTTCGCGATCGGGATCATTAATTCGATCTCTACTCAAATACAGGCTGTCGGATAGTGTAGTGAACTGCTCCGCACCAAAGCCATCTCCTCGAATGCCACTGTACCGGATGCTCGCTCTATCATATAGCTTGGTGTGACATCTAATCTCGACCTTAAACGGCTTGCTGGCTACCTCCTGGAATTTATGAAGTGATAAGGCCTTGTGTTTCATTGCTTCAACGATTTGAAAAAACTTTTCATGTTGCTGAAGAGTGGGAATGTCTCTCCAAGTGATCATTTCCATGGTCCTCAGATGTTCTGGATAATACTCCCGAAAAGGTGACAGATCAGCGATATGATCCAATATTTCGAGGTCCGAGTCCTCAAATGAATCAAATGACCGAGTTGAGGCTTGAGACAGGCTATGGAGAGCCTCTTCAGTCCCAGTTCGGGAGGTGAGCTCATCGGGAAGACAGTACGATGTGAGAGCATGGAGATAACTACGGAAGAGCCGGCTTTTAAGACTTCCATTGTCGACGAGGCGCCCGAGGAGACCATCAACCTGAAATTGGTGATACTGGACATGCTTCTTAGATTCTATATCGATACTGACTGCGACATGGTCTCCAAGTCGATACGTATCCACACCTCCATCGGGGATTAGAACAATTCGTGAGGACCCGGTAGCTTCACAGAGGACAAGTTTGTGAAGAAGGCCACTTAAGCAACCGAAAGATTGGTTAGCGTCAACCACCATGCCGCGGAATTGCTTTGACTGGATTACGGAGCTTCCTTTATCAATGAAGAAGTCCAAATTCATGCGAGGTAGGTATACCTCTAAGATATCCTTGTCGAAATTCTGCATGATGTGAATATGCTTTGCAACCTCAAGTGGACCCATGATCCGGTATATTGCCTTCGCAGTTGAGCTTTGGGTCTCAACAAGTTTCCACGAGTCTTTTATCAGGGAGAAATTCCATGCGGCTTGAGAGCATGTGCGCCAGTTCTCCGGCGAAGCTGTCCAAAGGCTAGCGAGAGGCCGCCATTCAATGGTCCCAGTTCTGTGATCAAGCCAGTGAGCATAATTTTCTGAAAAAGCAGCGGGTAGATCGCCTTGGGTAGCTCGAAGAGGCAGTAGCTCATAGATATTTCCATTCATGCGAGTTTTAATAATCAATTCCCCATCGTGAAGTTTGAAATGGACCTGGTGGCCATGAATAGGGCGCCTGGACTCAAAGGCCATCTCAGGCATCTGCGAAGGTACAACCTCCACAATCTTTCTACCGCATATGCGCTGATAAGTTTTATGCATTTCGTAGATATGAGGAAGTCGGGACAGGGGAGCGCAATTCACGAGAAAGCTGCCATCCAGTAGGTTGAGTTGTAAGGTCGTGCAAACCTGTTCGTTGCCTGCAAACATTGTAGTGGAAATCCACCTCTCGCTCGGTTGGCTCCTAGTTTAGAGACATCAAGTCAGTCATAGCTTGATACACCTAGCAGAAAATACGAGCCCCGGCCGAGGAATTACTGAGAAACTTGGTTTCCCTAGATTAACTTACCTGGTGATCCATTTTCCCCCTGCTGTATGAGTAGGCCACATGCGGCAAATAGCAAGATCAATGCCCGCACTATCAGATAAAATACTGACTCGTAGCGCCTCCTCAAGAAATCTCGCGCGTCGGTAGAACCCTGCTAGCTGAAGCTGTAAATCTGCATCGAGGCTTTCGCTGTCCCCAGGGCACCTATCGTGGATAAGTATTGAACATTCAATTAGAATCGAGACATTCATTGCCGATTCAAGTGTGCTTTTTAGATAGGCTCTATCGATATCGAAAGTTTCATGACATATCAATGACAGCTGGAGCACTCTTGTAGTCAATGTCCTCAGCTCATCCTCGCTTTCCGTTGCGTGTGCTAGATCAACAAGTTCATGTATCCAGCGAAGAATGACGATCCTCGTTCTATCTAAGAATCGGAAGCAGCGGTTTTGCACTGACAAGTGCTCAGACAATGACACCAGCCGCAGCCCTAATTCTGCAAAAGTACGGACTGCTGATGCACCTTGCCAATTACTTTCGACGCTTGATAGCACATCATCTAGAGTGGAGATGAGCGTAAGACCGAAGTCTTCTTCCTTTAAATCAACGTGACTTTCCCTGGAAGGGGTTCCATTAGGCGGTCCCGCCTCATAAGCTGCTTGAAGTATTAAAAGTCGAGTTTCGACATGGTTGAAATTCAAAGTCCTTGAAACCAGCTCTCGCGCGATATTTCGCCACTGAAGTCTGTGTCCTGATCTTAAGGTGGCGAAAGAGTAGAATTCATGCAATGTTATTGATTTTGGACATAAATCTTGCCTGGAAAGAACTTCGTTAGATGTATGCTTGGTTCCATCCAAAGCATACTGAAGGCTCTGGTATGAACCAGATGGGAGTTCAAGGGTGCATTTACCCGTTAGTGAGTGGTGACCGAGTATATCATTAGTCCAGAGATAAGACACCGAATCATACATAATGCAGCGTAGTCCATTTTGGACGCATATTGTATTATCTGTTGCGACACTAACCTTTTGACTCTTGTAATGAGATCTGGAGAACTCTTTGATAGAGGATGCAAGTTGAAGCCTTCCCGAAGGACATCTAATCCATTTTCCAAGAGAATCAAAACCATGTAGCGTGTATTTATCTATAGGCTCGGCCGGCGTTGAATAGGATGGCGTGTACAAGTCGACCAAGATCTCATAAGTGCATTCTCTCCACACCCAGATAAACTCTGGGACATCGAGCTCAAAAACAGCAGCCTTGACTTCGACGTCTCTGGAAGGAAGTGGCCATTCGTGTATGGAAATAGACATGGATGCGGCATCTTTCCTCATCCGGCATTTCCCGCAACGAGGATCATGCTCTGTCACCTGTTCAAAGGACTTCCCCTTTATCACGGTTCTACTCGAACATGACATAGCACTAGATTGGCTCATCTTACTGTTGTAATGAGCCCTAAGTTGGGATAGCTCTTGAAGTTTAGCCGTTCTCTCCGCCTTTGCTGCCATTTCGATGTCGGTCTTTAACTGCTGGAGCTCGGAAGACTGTTCGAAATATCTCACAGCAAAGCTTTGCTGAGTGTTCCCCTCCAGAAATAGAGAAGGAAATCGAGGATCTGCTTCTTTTTCTCGCATTTCAAGATATTGTTCAATTCGAAAAAGTCGGTGTAGGTCATCCTTTTTGGGGAGAAGAAGAGCGTTGAAGAGGCCGGATGGGAATCCAGTTGGATACTCTTTGAGAAGCGGCTCACGTATAATTGTGCACTTATCAAGTGCAACCCACTAAATGATCATAGAGTCAGCCTCATAGTCTTTCAAACGTATTGAAGTAGGAATAAATAAGTGGTGGGAGCATGCATAAGCGACAAAAGAAGAAGAGAAGTGGCCAAAACTATCTATCACCTACCATATCCATCACCGTCAAATTCATAACTGAAAGATCCTCGGGAGAGTTGCGGTACATCTCATATGCAGTCTCGAGGTATAAGGCTATCGCATCCTTGATATTTCCGCAAGACTCCACCGAGGGAGCCTGGAGAAGATTGACAGTAAGCCAAGTCTGTAGGTAGTCTCGAACCCAAGCCTCCAAGTCCAGCATACAAAGATGCGAAGATTCGCTAATCGTCTCGTATAGAAGATCGATATCTGGAAAAGATGATGAATCCTGAATTATACGTTGTCCGCATGGACGAATATCCGGTGGTGGTTCAATAGCAGTTACTTGTCGGTTGTAGATTTCTCCAAGATAATGGCGCAGGCTTTCAAGTCTGAGGTGCGTATCAGAAACTTTGAAAAGACCACTAATATTGGACTTTTCCTGGGAATGTGAGTTCGGATTTTGTTGGATTGCGCTCCATCTTCTCTGCAATTTATGCTGTGCTGTGTTGACCGAATCTCTCACGAATTCAAGCCAAGTCATTTTGTCAGCCAACTTGCCAATCTTCAGCATTCGCCGACTGATCTTTGCTGACAAGATAAATAGTGACTCTCCAGATACGGATTGGCGCACGGCTTCATCCAGAACCTTGGCCATAAGCAATACCATAAAGGACTTATATCGCAAATGCACAATTTCACTTCCCTCTACTTTCATTAAGCTTGTTTGTAGCGCCACTCGTAAAAGAAGCCAGCGTGGAGATCTCCTCCAAGGCTCGAAGGCTTTACTCCATAAGGCTTCGTCTCTTGTGTGTTTCCATATTCGATTTAGTTCATGGGGTTCACCGACAGCTCTCAAAACCCCAGTCAGCATTTCGGTGACATATTTAGGATTCGTCGTCTGCCGAACTTCCCTGACCCCGGCTCTATATAGTTGCAAAATCAGCCAATATTTAAAAAAAAGAGTTGATAGTTGGGGAAAGTCAATATGCGACACCTACCTTCCCTTACGAGATACTGGACAAGCATCCGAGAGAACCTGCATGTCTAATTGCAACACACACTGAGCAAAAGCCTTTCTCAGGCGGGAATCGACGAGGCGATCACTATGAACAGCAATGGCAGGGCCTGGGAAAGACCGTACTAAGCGGCCTTTGGAAGCAAGAACCGCCTCTGTCACAGGAGATAGTTCAAAGGACTCGAAGACATACTTATCGTCCAATCTGCGTATTATGATACCAGCATTTTGGCTGTCAATATGTAATATAAGCACGTCTGTGAGATGACAATATTAGACTTGTCACTAGTTAAAAGATAGAGTTAAGATACGGCCCTACCATTTAATTTCATCAAGCCCAGGGCCCTGACTAGATCAGGCTCGGAAACTATGCCAGAGGCATCTGCAGCATGTAGCATGTCGGTCATTCTTGATAGAGGGGTCCAACAGGGTTCGGCGGGGTCAAGCGTAGCAGCATCCTTCAGCGTCTCACGCACAAGATCGGTCAGAAGTCGATCATTCTCTGGCGAGCTATCTCCTCTCTGTGGCAGTTTGGGTGGAAGGAATACATGATTGATGACATATTGAAGGCCCATTGTCAACAAACAGGATTCACGCCAACCGGGAGGAAGGCGTATGTCGCGTTGAGCGCGCGCTTGGGAAATGATGCGGGGGAGAGTCGTCTATCGGTAGAGAATGATGCTGATGTGCAGCGTTGTCCGATTGTATCTGGAAGGAGCGGATTGAAATGAAAGCTTTTGGATGTGGTTTAGAGAAAGAAAGTCAAAATTGAATCCGTGTGTTGACTCTAGGCTCGCTTGACAACAAGGCAGGCAGGAGCTATAATTCAATACACGTGACATTCAACAAGAAAAAAGTCTTCCCAGCTCATTCAACAAGAAGAATGCATTGGACTCAAGTTGAATGTCTATAAACAAGTGTGTACTAACCTGGCTCCGATTGACCATTCCTCGATAAAGAGTAGAATACTGAATAGTAAATACACACACAGTGATAACCAAACAAATGCCTGTACCAGACCTACACTTCATTCTCTGCACTTCTCAACAAGAAATGAATACTTCCTAGTTCAGCTCTATGAAAGGTCTGTGCTCTAGCTCCGATTAACCATTCCTCAATGACGATTAGAATATAGTAGTGAATATATACATACAAAAATAACTCAACAAGACCTTGTATCAGACATGAACCTCATTCTTTGTATTTCTTGCCGGCAAGATACATATTAACTCAACACAAGATATACATAATACATAAGAAAATGTTCTATATCCACAGTCTCAGTCTGGCAATGAACAGGCCAGCTTCATGCAGCGGCTTCACATGCCTCGATCTTTCTTGCGCGTCTATAGCACAGAATTTCAAAGAGCCAAGGAGCGTCAAGCACAAAAGCATAAGGAAGATAAGAGACGCAAATCTTAGATACAAAGCAAGATAACTGCATTCGCGAGAATTTAACACGTATAAGAATTTCACCAACTCACCAAATTCTGCTTGTGGCTCGTGAGGAGCTATGTGCAGGACTTTTAATTCGGGCACTCCGAGCTAGAAGTTTACTGTTCATTCAACAGAGCCTTTGCCTGCACCTACTTAGACCGCTACAAAGCAACTTAGCTATTGTTTGTCAGTAGTATAAGTACATGAAATGAGAACAGATAAATGGAGCTATCTTTGTCGCGTAGAAGACGGCCAGCTATCTTTATTCGATCATCACCGGTCTGCAGATCTAGAGGCGGGCTTCTCAGGCACGACGTGATGGCAAGACCCTTTTCATCAGTCGATTTTATCTGGTAACCAGGGATTAATGGAACAAATGAGGAACAGTCTATTTATACTTCTATCTCGGGGTTTGAGGTACTATCCAAAAGCAAAGCTGTCGATTTTTGAAGCAATCTTCAGCAATCACGTTGTCAGAATCTGTAGTGCTTCTATTAGTAAGCACTCCACACGTCATGTACGGTAACCCTTTAGGCGATAACCCGCAAATACTTATGTACATAATTGCGCACCGGTTCATGAATTAATTATATTTCCCACTTGCGCTTTTGTATCAGATGAGAGAAAGCAAAAATTTCTCCGCATTACTATCTCTCACCTACCTATTCAGACAAACAAGATATGTTCAGTTCCAGCTTTGGGAAAACACATGTTGTTTGCTTATGTCATCAACACGCCATCAGGCCAGGGCTTCACAAACATACGAAGAACCATTTCTTCCATCAAACAGGGCATCTATCCATCCATTTCATCCAATTATTCCATCAACAATCAACCTCATTTCTACATCCAATCATCAAACAGCTTAAATGCGCTACGAAGAAATAGCCGAATGGTCTATCTGAAGTACCTATAATTTATCTGCGAGTCACCTGGTCCCCCCAGAGGTTCTTCTCCTTATTATTTACTACTGCATCTTCCCGAGTCCAGCAATCGAGGCGAACAGGTCGCAGGTACACAACCGCATCAAGATTATCGAGGCACAGCTGTCAAGTCTCGACTCTCTAGATTATAATTACCCGGTATTTGTATTCGAACACCTGCAGTCAGGCATCCAACCCGGCTGATGAACACAATCGTGTCTCCATCATCTTATCTTACTCGTCAGAAGATATACCCCCTCCCCCTCTTTCTTCCCTGTGCCACACGTAAACAGCAAACATCAATCCCCCAGATTAGAGTTACATGTACTGTATTGTACAGGCCTAATAATCACAGACTCCAAAGCTTCAGCCCGCTGCCCTCTGGATCCCAAACCCCCAATTATTCCGGACCTTGCATTCATACTTGTCATGTCTCAAGTCTTATTGGACAAATTAAGCTTCACCCTCTCTCATATCATATGCAAGTGTTATGTGGTGGCTTGGTGAATGGCTATTCCTGAAGAACTATCCCTTGATTCCCTTCCCTCCATCCATCCCACTTTTACTCTAACCACCTGCATACGTGCACCACACAGACCCAACCAATCCGAAGCCCACTAACCAATCTCTTCAGCACGATATCGTCAGCTCAGCGTACTGTTTTATGATAGGGAATCCAGTGAGACGAGACGAGGCAGAAACGGGTAGGTGGGAGGAGGAAAAGCGACGTCAGCTTCCTACAGTAGTACAGGACAGCCTTTTCCCCGGTATATCGATCACATAGTTTGTACTGGATGTACCGGAAACACCAACAAATTAAACTTTCTTCCTATCATATTCTATCCTGTGCTACATCATCGGTCTGCTTCTGTCTTCTGCCTTCTACTCCCTCGCGAGTTGAAGTTCTGACCCGATGAAAACAATCCGGCTTCATCTGATCCCCCTTTTTGCTTCATCAGATTCATCATCATCACACAAATCATATAGTACAGTACCTTTAATTCAGACGATGAGGAGATCGGCCCTACTACTTACGACCTGAGTTATCTCTTCTCACAAGTCTAGATCACCTCCTAGCTCCAACCCTAGGCTACCCGCATCAAAGTAACCTTCCTCCATCACTGTACCCACGGGAAAGAAAAGGAAAGGGAAACAATTTGAATATCGCCGACTGTACAATCCTGTACCTCTCTCTGTATCTCTCTGTACCTATCCAGCCTCTTAATTTCCCCCATCATCTCCCGTTTCCGTACAGTGAAACCACTCGGAAACAGTAAACAATGACCCGCTCCCACCAACTATACCCCGAGCACCTGCGCCATGCCGCGCTCTTCCTACGCACCATCGGTCTCGGCCTCGATCTCGGTCTACTCGTCGTCGCCATCATCATCACCCAGCGTACAGGCGACACGCCTCCGATAACCTACGTCGCCGTCATCTGGTCGCTCCTGATCAATCTCTTCGACTGGATATGTCTCCTAGCACGTGCACGAATGCCGCCGGGCATCCTGATGTCCCTGGATTTGATCGCCATGGCGCTGTTAGTCGGCGGCGCGATTAATCTGGGGATTGTGGATTATAGTAGTGATGGAGAGGCGAGGACTGTTCGTTCTAATGCTGGATTGTTGATTGCTGAGAGGTGGTTGCAAGGCATTTTGATGTGAGTCCTAGCTAGCGAGAGAAAGAGAGAGTTCACTTGATTATCTAGCTTTGATTGAGAAAGCAAAGTAGATTAACTGACCAGATGCTGATTTTCAATAGTGGTGTTCATGGTGTGTTGATCGGTTACGGCTGTCTCGATTGCAGAATCTGGTTCAATATGCGCGATTATCGCACAGAAGAAGTCGTCAGAGTAAGGAGTAGCAGGGGATCGAGGCGAAGTAGTCATAGGGGAGGTTACCGAGAGACCGAGACCGTCCAAGTGACTCTGTGACTGTACGCAAGTGGCAAGCCCAAGCGGGATATTGTTTACCCAATTTTTTCTCCTTCTTTCTTTGTCTCGTTATATCATGAAAGCTTTGGTACAATATCTGGACTTTATATCTGTGTTGGGAGTAAGTTGGCGTTGGGCCTGGATGGAATTGGTGGTTCTCTGTTTTTGGGTTTGGCAATGGCGCATGTCCCATACTCCTGGCAGGGAGGTCATATGTCTTGACGACATGGAATGGCTTTGTATGCTTTTAACAACAATAGGGAGATTTTTTTATAGCGATAACCTTTGTACGACACATTCTAGATATTAGTGACGATAGGTAATTGAGAAAGGGCCAATATTAGGCCAAGTTCCCGAAGCAGGGAAGAAATAGGCAAGAAGGACATCTTGATTCTCGTAATTCCTCCCTATTCCCAAGATGCTAAATGCCCAAGGTCCAAATAAGCAAATGAAGATCCCCAGAACTTAAGCATGAGTACCGCGGAGTCCTGTTCATTGCCTCAATGCTATTCGACTTCATCACTCGCTCTAGGCTCTAGCCTCCAGAAACCACTTTTCTCCAGCTCATGATCAGAACTTCTTTAACCTCAGCTGCATAGCAATAGCCATAACAGGCAACACACTAACCAATTCCCCCAATCCCGCATATGCAGGCGGGATTCTAGCTCTCGGAATTGCCCCCGCAGCCAGCAAGATAGCAATTAGATTATATACGAAGCTCCATATGAAGTTGAACACAACCCTACGATGGAATGCCTTTGACAGATCGATCAGTGTTATGATGCGCTTGAGCGAGGAGTTCATGAGGATCGTATCTGCCGCGATCTGAGCCACGTCTGTGCCGCCGTTCATGTGCAAGCCGATGCTCGCTTGAGCAAGAGCTACAGCATCGTTCGTACCATCGCCGCAGAACATAACGGTGCTATTTGGAACGGTGAGTAAGTCTTTGACATAAGATTGTTTCTGGGTAGGGGTGCAACAGGAGCGGATGTTTCCTTCTGGGATACCGAGTTGGATGCCGATAGCCTTGACGACCTTGTCGTTATCGCCGCTTACGAGAGACACCGAGATCGAGCGGTACTTGAGTTCTTCGATCGTCTCGATGCTGTCAGGGCGGAGCTGGTCTTGAAGGCCGAAGATAGCGGCAAGCGTTCCGTCGAATTTGACACAAAATATGGTGAGGTTGCGTCGGAGGAGCATCTGAACTGCAGGCAGATCGTCCACCTCTAACCATGTCGGATTTCCTGTTCTCAAATGTATTCCTCTGAATGTGGCCTCAATTCCCTTTCCTAGGACAGAAACTACCTGCTCGACAGGAAGCGGGTCGACTGCTTGCTCCCTGAGGTAGCTACTAACACCTCTCGATACAGGATGCTCACTATTGCTAGTCAAACCTAGGATTATAGCTGGAAGCAGCCGAGAGGTATTGAGATATATCATGTCGACAACAGAAGGATTACCTTGTGTCAAGGTTCCAGTTTTGTCGAAAACGACGTGGGAAACTTTGCGTCCAATCTCGAGGGTCGCAGCTGTTTTAAAAATCAGTCCGTACCGTGCACCTACTCCTCCAGCAATGATGAGCACCATTGGTACAGCCAAGCCGATTGCGCACGGACAGGATACTATTAGCGTTGATATGGCATATGTCATGGCATTGATACAAGCCGTTGAGGTGTTCTGATGCCGGATTGTTCTGCCCACTATGATCCAAGCAATGAAAACAACAGTGGTAATCCCAATGATAGCTTGAGTAAGTCGACCTGCCACACGATCTGCAATGTGCTGAACTTTCGCTTTCGATGATTTTGCTTTATCCACCATGGTGGTAATCTTTTGGATCGTATTTTCTGATGGTAGTTGAGTAAGTTCCACCAACAACGTTCCAGAATGATTTATCGAGCCAGCAATCACAGACATTCCAGGCTTCTTGTGCAGAATGGTAGCCTCGCCGGTCAGCAAAGACTCGTCGATCTCTGTTTCGCCCTCCAATATCAGTCCGTCAGTGACAACACGCGTATCGGGTAAAACTTTGAATGTATCGCCATATTGCAGAAGTCGAGAGTCAATCAATTCATCAAATCCCGCGTCCCTTGAGTCCACAACAATTGCGGTCTGTACTTGCAAGGACTCCATCGAGATGGACCCCGCAGCTTTCTGGCGAGCGTATATAGCAGCAGTCCGACCAAGCATTATCAAAGTCACGAGGAGAGTACCCGTCTCAAAGAATTCGCCTGTAGATAGGGGGCGTCCAGATGCTAGAAAGGCAAAAGCGATAGCAGAATACACATACGCCATGGTAGTGCTCAGAACGACTAGCATATCCATTTCGATCGCCCCCGAGTATCGTAGTGTTTTGTAAGCCCTCGTGTAGAACTTTCGGGCAACTACAAGCTGGACTATCGTCGCAAGAAAAAGAGAGATACTGCCGTAGAGAATCTTGCGATCTGGTATGTTCGCATAGGCTAGAACAAGAACAGGGATTGTCAATATTATGGAGAGAGCTGTCAGGAGGATAGATCTGTAGACCTCGGCTCTGCCAGCTGCCGCGAGGGAGGGCTGTGGAGCGGGTGACAGTTTCGAATCTTGGAAAAAGGGATGAGAAAGAAGAGTTCTGGCGCCCACAATGTTTGGTAGGTAGGTGATGCGGACTTTCTCTCGCCCAAGGTAAATCAAACTAGCCAGCCCTTGAGGCCATGGACCTTCAAGCGCCGATATTCCAACTGGAAGGATCAATTCCAGATTCTCGCCTAAGTCTGTGAGCCTTGTACAAATAAATCCTGTCTTTTGCTCGATGATTTGGGCGATGTTTCCGCCATTACAAGCTGAGGATGGTATCAGATCAAATTCGGCTCGCGAGAGGAGAAGGCTAGTCTTGATGTGCGAAACTGCGGCGATGGATTTCAGGACTTTATGAAGACTAGACTCGCAGCCTGTACAGGTCATCCCTTGTACATTCAGAACGATACCCTCTGGGTCAGGGAATAGATTTCCGATCTCAATGATAACAGGCGACTCTTCCTTTCCATATTTTGTGGCGTCCGAACTGGTTGGATCTGCCGTACATGCTTGAGCTGGTACCTTGCGAACACAACATAGGGCGTTCCGGTATTTAATAACTCGCGGCGCGCTTGAGGTGAAGATATGTCTTGGATCAATTGAGCAACACCTCCTCTCAGGGTGACAATGACTATTCTCGTGACATACATGCGCATGAACACAACCCTCATAATTTATGACATCGCAGCTGTTATCCTCCGATTTCCCAAGTTCAATTTTGCGTATATTAGCGTGAACGTTTGCCTTGGATTGGTAACTGGACCTGGGGCAAGTGACAGCTCTCCCTGAGTTCCCTTCTTGGATTCCAAGACACCCATTCGAAGATGGGCCTGCACAGGCGGGGGCCATGTTGATGATAATGATATGTTTGGTATGAAAATACAAGCGTGGCATCAAGAGTTCCTGCAAAAGAACATGTTCCTAAGTAGGTTCTTGTAACATCTGTCAAGGCAAAGAAATTGCACAGGATCGACCGAGATGGCTCGTAGTTCTCAGGTAAGCTCCCTTCATTGGGAAAGCCATTACTCGCACCACGATACATGTATCGGGAATAGGACTGGAACGACGTATAATTTTCCAGGAAAGGTACATGAAAGCAAGCATCTTCTGTCCTAGTCAAGTTGCAGAATCTCGATGCGGGGCTAAGACCTGAACTACGTCTCGGGTGCCTACAGTATCTGTCAAAACCGCGCAATCGATCTGATCTGAATCCGCCTAGAGATCTGTGGAACAAGACCATTTTTTCCTACCCTCTATTGCAGACCTAATCACTACTTTCATTAGTTATGACATCGAGCACTAGCTCTTGTTATGTCTGTCCCCCAAACAGATATTAAAGTGATAGAATTGCAAAGATAAAGAGTCACTGAGAACAAGAGAACAAAGTATAGATATTGCGGGTTCTTGACTGCGAAAAAGGGCCGTTTGGTCTACCAACGTCGAGAAGCGTCGGATAGGCATCTTGCCGACCGTGTCGATCCTGTCGGGCATTGCATGTCCCAGCATGGCCAATTAGATATGCTGCAACGATTGACCACATAGATGCTGAAGAAAAGCATTGTGTGAACGTAAAGGTGGTGAACGAGGTGGGAACATTACGTATACCGTAAGCAGCTGCAAGGCTGAAATTAAATATGTTCTCGCTTCTGGTGTTTCGGCCTCACGAGGCTTCCAAGGCAAGGCAAGGCAAGGCTAGTACTATTCAGATGCGGAATAACTCTAAATTACGGTGGTCGCAGATGATGGAATGGTCGATTCGCGTGAAGCGCGACCTTCAGTGTTATGTCTGAAGTGAAACCTGCCTTCTCCTTCTCGCATCTAGTGCTTCCTGCGACCACTATTCGATGCAACATTCTCGATGTCTGCGAGGCCTGATTTCAACTTTGCCGAACTGCCAAGTGCCGGTGGGCAAGGAGCATCTGGTTCTGGATCTAGCCCCGAAGACCACCCCCAACCTACGGGTTCGACACCAACAGGAGACGGGAAAGCTCCCGAGAAGACGATATCATGTGTTTCTTGCCGGAGGAGGAAGCTGAAATGCGACCGCATCAAGCCAAGATGCGGCACCTGCTCGCGGTTGCGCCATGAGTGCGAATATCCCGATCGAAAAAGAAATCTAGGGTTCAAACGGCGCAATATGAAGGAGCTTGAAGCTAGGTTGGGTGTGTGCTTGTGATGAATACCTGCCCATTTACTTTCTGACAATACGCAGCTGAGGTAGAGACGAGACTTGTCTCCGAGAAGGAAAAGGCAGCAAACGCGCAAGCACCTGCTGCGGCCAGTTTGGACGCAGATTGGAATGTTCCGGGGATGGGTATGAATATTGATATTGATGATCCTGCACTCATGGACGCATCGTTTGATATACCACCAGAAGACTTCGGTCTTCGGAACCAGCCTCTACCACTTGATGACAATTTCTTTTCTCAGGAGCTTTTGGAACTGGGACTAGACGAACCGTTGCCTCCACAAGATATGATTAGCGAACTGTGTGTAATGTCCTCGAATGGTGATGAAAATCAATGCTTACATGATCAGTCACCAGATATATTTTGAAAAGTTTCACTCAACGATGCCAATGATGCACAAATACCGATACTATGCGTCGTTGGATAGAGCACCACAAGCGAGACCCCCTATATGTTTACGTTACGCCATGTGGGCAATGGCGGCCTCCCTGTCCGAAAAGTACATTTGCCTTGAGGATATCTTTTATCAGCGTGCTAGACGATATATTCAAGCGGCCGAGATGAAGGTGCTTAGACTAACTGTGAAATGATGCGTCGTGCTGACGATGTTTAGGGCCACGGTGAGGCATTCGTGACTATATACCATGCACAAACCTGGGCTCTAGTTGCCTTTTATGAGGCGAAAAAGACGTACTTCTCGCGGTCGTGGATGAGCACAGGGCGGGCCGTGCGTTTAGTGCAGATGCTGGGGTTTTACAGACTTGACTTGGAGGGCTCTGAGATCAGGCAAATATTACCAGCGCCGCGGGACTGGATTGAGCTTGAAGAACGACGACGAACTTTTTGGGGTGCATTCTATGGCGATCGTTGGGCATCCTCTGGTACTGGCTGGCCCATGCTTATCAATGAGTCTGAGGCATGTATTGTATGCACTCGTGAGTAGAGAAGTCGTTGACACGTCATTCAGATCAAAACCAATCTTCCTTCATCTGAGGAAGCGTTTGAGCTTGGAGTAGCACAGAAGGGTGTTTTACTTGCTGAAGCGCTGACACCAGAGGGCGCAGGATACATATCTACTTTTGGGGGCGTTATTCTATCTGCAACACTCGTAAGTCGCCTCCGGGCATACTAAGGTACGTGCGTAACATATATCAATTATAGTACGGCCACAACTTCGAACACTTGCATCGTACTGGTACCAACGAACATCCTGAAGACCCGAGCAATGGCGACTTCTGGAAACGTCACCGAAAAATGGACAACGTCCTATCGAATACTTTCATGTTCTTACCAGATCACTTGAGACTGCCAGCTGGCCTTCGAGACATGAGCATTATTTTCCTTCACATGAACATACACAGCTCGTCAATATGTTTACATCAGGCAGCTATAGCAACCGCAAAAAAGCATGATCTCAATCCCAGTATAATCCGTCAAAGCGAGGCACGCTGTCTCATGGCCGCTGAGGAGATCACTAACATTATGCGACTTATTTGCCATGTCGATGTTTCAACAGTAAGCTTCTCCTTTCCAGAGCTCCTTGCATATGCTGAATCTCATCAGATGAATTCTTGGGTAGGCTTCTGCCTCTACGTTGCCGGAGGCGTGTTCCTCAAAGACCTACAATCCCAAAATCCCAGTCCGCAGGGTTTGTTGAATGTCGAGTTCCTGCTTTCTGCGATGTCAGCAATTGGGCAGAAACACTCGATAACAAAACATTTTTCGGTGCAACTCGAATTGGACATAGAGGCTATCGGTCTACGTGGGACAAAAGCCTGGAATGAGCCGAACGACATTCCAAATATACCAATCAACGGACTTCTGGCAGCGCGGAATGGCGTTCCTATGACAGCCGAGAATATGAAATCATATGCTCCAAGTGCGGGTTTCCAGTGCGGTGCCTCCCAATTCGCACTGCTGGACGGATCCTTGAGGGATTTTACCGCAGCCCCAGGAAATGTGCCTGGAGGGAGTGGTAGCACAAGTGCTGCGCATAGTCCAAATAATCAACAGATTTCCACCGACAGTCCTGGTAAAACAATGCTCAACGAAAAAGTTCCGAACTCCAGTAAGTCCAGTACCAAAATCATTTACAAGAGCTCGACCCAGGAGAGGTCAACGAGCCCGTCTTATGGAACACCCCCCAGTGGATCATTGAACGCGATGCAGTTTCCCTATCGCCAAGCAGAGCAAAATAACCTCGCCACACCCGCCAAGATGTTTATCAGCACACCTGCTATTGCCCCAAATAAGGCCGTCGATATGTTTGCATGGTCCAATCCTAGTTCATTCGCTACTTCTAGTCGGTGGACTTCACCACAGGACGAGTTTGACAGCTCGGAAGGCGTGGGCGAGTTTCTACGGAACAGTGGATGGAGTAGCCAGGGCAATATCACCAATCCTGGTGGGAATTCTTAGCGAAGAGCCCACGATTCATGCACTCTGTATTATCGGCGAACTTCATGTCGACGCCGCTCGATGAAGCAGCATAATTTGTTATCGTCCCCCCTCTTTCCAGGGGTCAGATGCTAGTTCATTCTTGTCGGTAAAGACCTCCAGACCTTTGCCGGCATTCTGTTTTCCAGCTCTGTACTAACATCTCGCCAGAAAAGATTCTCTGCTCAATATTTCCCCCACCAACCTTACACCAGGTGGTGACAACGTTCGTTTTCTTCCTTCAATAGATGATATTATGAGCCTTCTACTGTCTGATCTCATCTAGCGAATTGTTCTCGTTCGTTGTTTTTGTATTTACGATACCAAGGGTTTTAGTGATGGTTTGGTTGGTTCACGGCAGGAGACCTGGAGGCTGGAGTGCATTGACGGGCAATGAAGGGCGATTTAGGACGGTTTTAGAAATTAGAAACAAAGGGAAAGAATAAGAAAATAGAGGAGTTTGAGATCTAGTGCTAAAGATTCAGGTTATGGGTTTGAGTTTCTTCCAAGGACGGACGGACAATATCTATGCCATGTAACCAACGATCTTTTTCCCACTCGAAACACTGTGTGGAGGTGATTAGGACTGGTTCCTGCCGAAGTTTCCCTCAGGATAGTAGTGTTGAATTCAATTGAAGCCAAACCTGAAGCACAGGCGGTAGTGCGGAAATTCGACGGAGAATCAGCGGACGTCTAAGCAAAATTCGTACTCCTAATTGATTCATTCGCTGATAGTCAGGTCGTATCTCTAGACCTGCATATACATCAACAAAAATTGGCGCATTGACAAGGTGCGAAAAAAGTGCTCACCTTGATACAACAAATACTTTGTAAAATAAGCCCAGTCAAAATGACAAATATTTAAATAGCCTGGATCTCAGAGGTAGGTTTTACAATAGCACCCTAAATATACTACAATGCCGCCGTGTGAGATGTCATCACTATGGAAGAGCTAGCAAATTTCTCTCCTCCGGGGAACGGTATCCACAGATGCTGTGCAAAAGGGTCACGTCGGGTCCGCTCAAGCCAACAGTCCAAAGGAAAGCATTCTCCCCCGCAAATTGCTCAGCTCTTCTGACATGTTGCCCGCCCGATGTTTGACATTTTCTGCGGCAGCTTTGGTGAGCATGAGGGTTGGATCTTTTGCTGCCTCAGAAAATGGGTTTTCCACTGGTCCTTCAATTTCCGATGCCAAATCTGTAGCATAATTGTTCAGTTGAGAGAACAATTGGACGAGGAGTAGTAACTGCATTGGAACTGCTGACGTGGGCGGTGGCACAAAGGTTCCAATTGATAGCGTAGGAGCGGGAAACATGGCTTGCTTAACGTATTTGGCTATGCCTCCCTGATTAATACATGCTTCCATGTGTTTGAACAGCAGGTCATAAATGCCGATCAGGCGTAGGTGGCAGGAGATGAGCAGGAAGATCGATGCATAATCCAAAGGGGGTTTCGTAGGCTTGTGTAGAGGTGATAAATCTTCCCCTCTTCGGATCCCTAGCAATGAGGAGCTAGTCTCGCCGTTCATTGAAGAGAATGGCAAGTCTGCATTCGACGGCGAAGTCTCAAAAGATGCGATGAATGAATTGAGAAAACTTGGATATATCTCCACCAAATTTTGAGTCAATCGAAATGTATCCTCTACAACATATTTACCGCTTGACTCATTGGTGAAGTCACCCTGTAATGGGTCTTCGTCTTGAATCGACAGAGGCGGGAGTGTGGCTGTATGCTCGAATAGGTCGATGTTGAGCTGAGATAGTTTCCGGACAAGGCTTGCGGTCGATTCACATTCCATAGGTTCCACGCTAGAATACCATGATCTATTACGGTTGCCGCGCGGACCACAGGCATTAGGAAGAACAGCATGTACACCATTCGCGTTGAGAAGGAGGTTCGAGGGGGCCTTGAAAGATTGATCCAGGTTTGAATCTCTCCTGCGTCGAGCCGGGGTACTTTGGGCAGAAGCATTCAGGTTATTGAGCATTGTATTATCAAAGGTAAGAGAAGAAGAAATGCCGTAGCTTTCGTAGTTCGTATGAGTGAAGATATCATCAGAAACAAAATCCTGGGAGAGAGAAAATGAATCAGAAATCCAGTCAAGACCAAGAGGGTCAGGATCGATGTCGAAAGACTCATTCGCAGCAGGCCCATCCGCAAAAAGTATACTAGGTGTGATTGACATCGCTGTTATGTTAATAACTTGATATCAAACAGCAATAGCTGAATATAGAAGACATACTAGTGAAATCAGTGTCTCCAGCCGAGCGTTTTCTCTTCTGACGTGCCAAGCCCCCCTTGTCAAGTGGCCCGGTCGGTACACAATCCTGTCGGATGATGGTGACTGCATCTGGCTCGGGCTGCACTTCTATGGTCTTCTTCTGCCGGAAGGGGCTGAAAATACACGGTGTTCGTGCCTTGACACATTTATCACATACTTCCTGGCCTGGACGACGAGGACAACGGATCTTTTGCGAGTGACATCGATCACATGTCACACGGCGGCGGATCCCATCTGACATACTGCGTATAAATGATGGCTTTGATTTCCAAATAATATGCACAAGAGGTGATTCCACTTTGGTGAGCTGGTTCGTCCACTCAGACAAGATGTTGGGAAGAACAAGATGTCCACTACTTTGGTGCTGCGTTAGGTGCTCGAATTGACATCAGATTAAGAATTTCTTAAACGTGTTACTAGCTTGATGACAAAGTGAAAGGAGAGAGGGGCTGGCGCGCATAATAGGTAAGCATTTCGATGTCAGACGTTCAAGGACGAGATGTCGTTGAATGTGACACAATATATTCGGTATTCGCTTGTGGTTCGATGAAATCCCGAGTGTGTTTATCAAAAGGATCGGTTTAACTTTGTCGCTTCGCCCCTCTAGCCGGGGCATAGAGGTCTTTCTAGTAATGGGTGCGTGGCTAAAGCAATTCAATCGGTGTTCATTTGTCAGCGACTGGTTATCAACCTTCTCACCCCCTCCCTACCCAGTTGCTCAGATGATATTAATAGCATTCGAACAGCATTACATGTTGTATATTGTAAACCACGTACACTCAATAACTCTATGCTCTAGAGTTAGCCAACTATTATTTTTTGCTAACCCTAAGAATGCCTCTCCTATATGGCACGTGACGAGTGATGAGCCTGTAGGTGTGCCCTCCCCTTCTTTCCCTTCAGTAGTTTTGCTACATTAAGTATTTGAAGTAGCTCAATATCAGGTTACCTATATAATATTGCTGCCAGCTATGATAGTGGGTCAAGCTCCTGTACTAACCCTTGGCGTTGTTTTGAGATCCTACACTACATACGTACATATATACCTAGTCTGCACGCTTTGCCGATCATGAGTCTAAAACCACCTTCTTCGGTGAAAGAATATAATCCCATATTGTTGACTCGACACGTACAATATCGCAAGATATGCATTACTAGACCTTCTGACCTAGGAGGAAGCTTCATCGCATTATTCACATGTTTACAGTCTATAGAAGTACGTGACGGGATCTTCATCAGTCCTTGAAGGGGCTATGAAAATTAAGGATGAGTTGTGACCATCTTTACCCAGTTGCATTAATAGTGGCTGTTGCTGAGTAGTGAATCACCAGTTCCAAAGGGTGAGATTCACGGAACATGCTCCAAAAAGCAATTGCAATGCAGTAAGTACAATTCATACTGAGATTGTCTTCAGAGTGACCGCGGGCCATGACGAACAAATCCAGAAACATCAGGATACCTGGCGCCATCCTTGGACCCTTGCTACCTGATCCCAACCGAAGTCAATTTATAAGATGGTCTTTCAAATTCTCATACATCACTTCAAAGGTGCTCACTCGTGGCAGTGTATTAGTCATGGGACTCATGAGATCCAAGTTCTTCGATTTGTTACTGCAAAGGAGAGGAGATTCGACGAATATACACTATGAGAGAAAAGACCCCCCCAAAAACTAGCAGAGGTGCTAAACGCCACTGTTTGGCTTTAGATTTATCAGATGGTTTTTTGGTAGGGGCTTCTTTATATATGGGTCTGAAATCCGAATATCTTGGCTCTTTGGACTCTTTGAACTCCTTGGACTCTTTCTTGGAGAACTCTTTTTTAGGTGGCTCTTTTTTGGCTGCTTTACTGGCTTCGGTGGTGGAGAAAGCTTCCTTTTTATTTCCTTTCGTGGCGGAACGTAGACACTCTTGAAATCAGACCATTTTGGTTCATCAGACTCTTCTTCGACCTCTTCAAGCGCCTGTGGCTTCTTTGTCTTTGAAGAGCTCGGGGTAGTGGCAGATCTTTTCAGTCCTAGACGGGGAGACCGTGGGACAGAGTCATCTTTGAAGAGCCCAGATTCCATCATTTCGGATTGAGCCAGCTGGCCAGTTTTTGTTTTCTGGGACTTTTTACTCTTTGAGGAGTTACCTTCGCAGTTGGGACCATCGCTGTGTCTGCGAGAGAAGGAGAATAATGTGAGTGTTGAGGAGTCATTTGCCTTCTCATTGGACTTTTTATTCTTGCTTGAAGATGAGGGTGATGGAGCCATAGTTATAAAGTTGAGATGATAATGTATGTATGTTTGTAGAAACTATGAGAGATTGAGTTGTTAGGTTCTGCTATATGATACTTCGTGGCTTCGAGGAGGTTGAGGAAGAAATCATGCTGGGATGGGAACTTACGGTCTCTTAAGTACTTGCAATATGCCTCACAGTCTTGGAAGCTGGAACCATTCACTATTTGAACTTAAGATAGTACAACGGCAGACTACATCAAATTAGTGACAGCTTATGACTCTTTGACGTCTGATTAATTGATATCTTTTGGGGTGCTGGTCTATTCTTCCTCGTTTCTCTACTTCATGACCTCTGAGTCCGGTCCTTGACAGATTCCCGCATCATGTAGTGTTTCAGTGATACATCCGAAACCAGTAGATCACTGAAGAGAACTCACAGGCAACTTACCTTGTTTAAAATCAATCACAACATGTGTAGCTTCATACTTCTCGGCCAAGGTCAAATTAAACCTTCCTGAATCACAGCAATGACAGCACAGCATAGCTACGGGACAATGTATCTTGCGCTCTTGATATGGAGTTATAGGCCTCTCTTTTGTAATACAGCTTTGAGTAGAACCAACCTCGAATTCTGATAATACTTGCTCTCAAGAGATTAAAGATCTGCACTCAAACTTGCACCATTGTCCCAAGATACGCGTTATACGACTTCGATATCATTCTCATCATGCCTGAGCAGACCGAAATCCAAAACGTCGTTGATCGAGCCAACAAAGCTCCGAGTGGTAATCAGCGCTCCAAAATCAAGGCTTCATTTTCCCGAGCTTATAAGATATTGTCCCCTGGCAAACGTCTCTCGAATACTCAAAAACATGACCCGATCAACTTTCCCACCGGTCCTTCAGTGTCACAAAGGAAGAACGAACACATGGATAGAACTCAAACTGAATTTTCCCAGTTTGGAGTCGTAGATACAGGTAATCACGAAAATATGATACTAAAGACTAGGTACGGCAAAACAACCATGCTTCTAAAGTCTATAGCAACAACCAAAGCGAAAGTTCCAAGCCAAACACAATCTAACTCTGCAGAGAAAGAAGCACCCGAGGCCTCCCCTCAGATCGCCGGGAACATGATAGCAAAATCCATGGCACCAGCCAACATCAAAAGTGTAATTTGCTCCGAAGCTGATCAGTTCATGGCAAGCCGCCAAGCAACTATCAGCAGCATGGCTCCCTCAGAGCGTAAGGAGCAAGAGGTATGGGCACAATCCATAATCACAAAAACAAGCAAGTGCCCTCAAGACTTCAACTGGGAGCGAAAGGATGACTATAGCGGCTACCAGTGCGCAGGTAAGAACCATTTCATGACAGATACTCTCGTCGCCGAAGGAAAAGGGGGAATTTATTTCCTGCCATACATCACACCATCCAGAATCATGTGGGGTCCTTATTATCAAGATACAGCTGGCTCGGATACGTATGTATGGCATGGTATACCTCCAAGACCGGAGATGGCTCTTTGCGGTTGGGCAAAGGATGAGAGGGGAGAGACGAGGTTCTTTTATATAGGCTCGGATGGAAATCGTGTCTTTGGTCCTCCGCGAGTTTTCCTCTATCCAGATAAAGATCTGCATGGGAGGACTCCTGCGGAAGTGATTCAACGGATGCTCGGTAAAATGCAGCAGAAAGAACATGAGCAGACGGAACATGTGGCTTCTTCAACAGCTACGACTCGTCAGCAATCATGCCCATCGACATCTACACTAACGCCGATTATTGTCCCGCCTCTTCTCCCCCTAAACCAAAGAAACTATGGGCAATCTTCATCAAAGAGAGGACCTAATATTCCACCACCACATGCGAATTTCCCGGTACCAGTCGACCCTAAAATGATTACAGACCATCCCATGCAGCAGGATCCCTCATCATCAGGACGAACTGATATCCCACGACCACTAAGCTTCATATCACCTCTCAATAAGTCTCGTGCACCGATAGACTATCTTCGTTCTCCAAACGTATCAGCAAAGCAAATCACTCCACCGACAAGAGCTTCATCGCCGAGTGTTGTAACATCCTTTTCTTTATTCTTAAACAACGCTGGACCCTGTCCCTCGCCACAGCCGAAACAAAGGCCTCAGCAGCCACCACCCGGTCTCCTCTCATCGACCACACACGCACGATCTCCGAGTGACTTAAGAAGACATGATACGACCCCAACAGGGGCAATCATCACCCCCTTCGGCTATTTTCAAAAGCGCCCTAAGGATTTGTGGAGGACTGGAATACGGGAAGCCAATTGATCCTCAGAGATCAATTTGACAGTTGTTCGGGAGGCTTAGAAGAACACTATTTCATCTAGAGGAAAGTTGGATCTAGATGCTGTCTGTAGATACTTGCCCGAAGATTTAGCAATTGGCAATGAAATTGACAAATTTGCTGTTTGCCTTCCTTTTATCTCCTGGATAAATTATTGGCTGAATCTAATGAAGCGAGTTTGTGTAAATGAGGACATAGAGTTGATAGTATATTAATACATAACTTTGTTCAACTCATTAGCATATCTATTCTCAAGCAGCCGAGCTCAACATGATTCCAGTCAAGTTGTCAACATAGCAGGCCTTAAGGCTCTTGTTACTAGGAAGTGCATGCCATTAAATAGTCAATGGTTGGTGAGCTCAGAAGGATACAAATTTGAGCTAACGCTTTGTGAGTAGAACGGCCGGAGGTAGGAAAGTGATAATAGTCACGTGATCATAATCGCAGACAGCGAAAGCTTGCTATTAGCAGCTCATCAAGTACTATATATAGTAACTTGTTCTAGCTAGATATATGCACAGTTCCATGTATCGAATCAGAATACAAAAATGCTATGATTCACACGTGATGAAGGGTGTCGCTTAGTAGGTATATTTGCTTACATTGAACTCCTTGCGGAATTGAGAGGAACATCTCATAATTGCTCTTCTTCATATATCCTATAATTATGTAGTTGTCGAAATCGATAACCTAATTAAGAATCCGGGGACTCCAGAAGGCGTTAAGATAGGCTTGCTTTGTGGAGTTCGAATGACTAAAGCCCGAACGGAGACAATCGTCTACAGTGCCGCTCCAAAGAAAATGCCCAGAAAAACGGGCCAAGGAGCCCAGGGGCCAAGAGCGTGACATTAAAACCGCGTACCTACCCCTCAATTAGCCATGGCTTAGGTAGAGTTCAACCAGTGAAATGGGCTGAAGGCGGTTGACAACGGTGGTCGGTTTTATGGAGATCCGCTGCCAGATGGAACTGCTCTTCTCCTCGAGATGTGATGTGGAAATAAGAGCGATGGATTTCTGATTTCCCCCGACCTCTCCTCTTGTTTCCACCGATGTCCACTTTAGAAAAACATATCAATTCCATCACAAAATCCATCCAGTCCAACTTCCACATCTCGTCACGTGAATATATATCTCGATTTCATCTAGCTCCACTCTAGTAAGCGATGCCGATTATTCAGGTGGTTCGCATCGACAATGAACATCAGCATTGCTCCACCGAACCACATCAACACCGACACTTCTCCGACGAAGACCTCACACCGTCATCCACCTCGTTCGAACATCTTCATCTGGGTGTCACCTATTCTTCGTGCACTATGAGCGAGGCGCCTCAGGATCCAATTGATTTAACTCCAGATGAAGCCAACCGTATCATCCATTCGCATCGCAAGGTCCGCTACGGTAAGCTTTTGTTGCCCCGCATTGGGATGGTGGACTAGACTTTGAGATGAGACTCGATCTCGAATTCACCACCCCCGGCATCTGTTCCCAATTAGCTGGCTGAACAACCATCTAGGCACGGCATGCTGGCCTTGTAGACAGCGCAAAGTGAAGTGTGATAATAAGCAGCCGTGTGAAAACTGCGTGAAGAGAGATCACGCCAACCTGTGCTCCTACAACCCAAAGCAAAATGCCGCCAAGGGCTCTCCGGGATCTGTTGTGGGAATCAAAAGAGCGCGCTCTCCTGGTAGCGAGGAATCTCTGAAAAAGGAGGACGATCGTTGGCCCAGAACAACTGGTAAGCCTCGTTTTGGTCGAAAGTAATGATACGTCTTTCCTTGGCTCGGTGGACTCTCGGAGGCGGTAGAAGTAAACCGCCCCGACCTATTCCACCCCTATGCGCCTTATATACTTCCATTCGACATAGCTACAGAGCCTCCACGCTTTTGGGGACTAGTTTGTTTGTTGGAACAGCTTTCCGAGTCATCCCGAGTCCATCTAGGCTAATTCAATTCATCCAGACGAGGAGGATCCTAATGAGTCGAGGTATCTGGGCCAAAATAGCATCGCCGCCTTTCTGAGTGAGGAAGCTCAAGCTGGAGAGCCGAATGCAGATGGTGACCAAGATGTCATACGGAAGGACATCATGCCCATCCTAGGATTACAGATATCGTCCGCGTCCTACCCTTTCATGTCCAGGGAACATATGGACAAAATACGTCAGGATATCGGGGCTTCGCTGCCTTCTGATAGAGATGTACTCAAGTAAGCACCGGCCTGTCTTACTGTGGTATAAATATTCGTATTAAACATACGCAGAATGTTCCAAATCTATAAACAAATCGTCCAGCCGTTCTGGGGACTACTTATTGACATCGAAGATTTCGAATCAAAGCTTTGTATCTACCTGGAGGATCGAAGCGCATCTACGAAACATCCTGCAAACGGCAGTAAAGGTGTTTCGTCAGCCTGGCTCGGGATGCTCTTTGCTATTCTTGCAGTCGCCACTAATTACACGGAATTATCCTATCATAAACGTGTTGCCACTTCACAAGCTTTTGGTATGTAGTCGACCTTGTACCCCGAGTCTACCCATGTCTAACATATCATAGTTCATTCCTCCTTTCACTGTTTACGACTTTCAAACTATCTGATTCGACCATCTCTGGAATCACTTCAGGCCCTCATCATTCTTGGATTCGTGCTGGCGAACGATATGAAAGCCGAAGCCTCTTGGGCGCTGATAGGCCTCACGTGCCGACTCGCTCAAGCCCTCGGTCTCCACCGTGGACCACATGAGGGCGCACGAGCTCCTATTCCTGCTTCGAGTGATCTGCCTCGGCGGAAACTTTGGTAAGTACCTTTACCAAACATGTGTACGTGATATGATCTAACAGTAAAATAGGTGGACCATTCTCTGGCAAGACAGCCTTCTCTCTCTCTCATTTGATCGCTCTCCCATCGCCATCATGACCCGCTGCCAATCACCTCTCAGTCCCACTGCCCTAACCGAAGGCTTCTCCTACACGGAAGCCATGTACACCCTCTGCTTCAATATCCTCCAATCAGTAAAAAACGACTCGAGTTCACAGCCAACCTACGATCAAATCATCGCAAACTCCATCGACGTCGAAAACATCCGTCAACAAGTTGTCCCCCGCCTCCGCTCCACAGATCTCTGCAAAACCCTCCAAGACAGACTGCAACACTACGCCGTCCGCCTTCATACCTCCTTCGTCGTCTCCGTATTCTGTCGGCCCGCCCTCCGCCGTGGCGAAAGTCCCGGCATGGACTCTCACCAAAAAGCTATCCTCGCTGACAAATGTAAAGCCAACCTCGCAGAAACCGTCCGCATGTATCTCAAGATGCACTCTCTATCAGTCATCCCGACCCGCTCCTGGGCCTTTACCTACCATGGCCTCTCATCCGCCGTCCTCCTCGGTATCTTGGGCGAAACGAAAACCGATCCCGAGGTCAGACAGCTGCAGGGAAACCTCATCTCGGCGCTCTCGGTCACGGCTGCGAAGGAGCAGACGTCCCCGGAGTACCCGAAGAGCGATCGAGATATTGAACTAAGTGGTCCGCTGTCGAGGGCGTTGGTAGCGTTGCAGAATATTTACGATCATGGGTGGGTGGTGGAGGGAGGAAGTGCGCCGGTCACGCAGCCAAGGACGCCGATTGGGGGGATGAATGAGCAGGTCCTGAATCACTTTGAACATCAGGATGCTGCGATTGCGATGGCATCTATGCAGAATGGATTGATACCTCCTCCGTACGCATTTCTTCTTCTCCTATCCCTCTTTTTTTTACCAGAACACTCACCCCGCGCCCTCCACCCATACCGAACTAACCTCCCAATCCACCCACAGACTAGACTACACCCAGCAAATGTTACCCGTAGGAAGCCTCTCAGCCGACGATCAAACAATGCACATGTCGCCCATGGATTTATTCGATTCCATTTTCTGGGGTACGTATCTACTATCTACACTCTTTTTCTTTCGTTTAACCCAACTGGCTCACTTGCCTACTTAAATATTTGCTTCTTTGCCCTCTCCTCTCTCACCCATGCATGATTCATAAATGAATAAAGATACAACAAGCTAACGCAGAAAACCATGCTAGAATATCCAGCAACGGGTTTAGATCAAATGGGAGGCTTTGATTATGCTCAGCAGCTTTATCCACCGTTTTAGGGATTGTGCTGTTATCATCAAGATTTTAGCAAAAAAAAAGAAAAAGAAAAATTGTAAAAGTAAACGCAAGTACGAGCTTCGTCTCAGATATATGTATGTATGGTCCCCCCCCCCCCCTTTTCTTTTCCCCTGTTATGTTTCCATCGCTGATAGTCACATGAAAGACAGGCAGTGTACTGTGTCCGATACTGTACATCCCAAATTTGTAACAAAAGAAAAGTGTTTCTGGAAAAAGTGATATATATATAATATCAGATACCAAGCCAAGACTAATAAATACACTCATTACTCATACCGTGTAAATTCTTCTCGTACTATTATTAAGTTATCTATTCTACCCATTGAGTATATCTACCGATTGAGTATATCGGGGAAAGCCGAAACATGATTCCATCCCGTTGGTGAGAGAATTTATAATTACCTTACCTTATTCCTTCACCACTTCCTATTGTCGAATCTGCTGCCTTCATCGGGTTTGAAGTCGTGTGTACTATGTACTATGTGTTGTCGACGTTGTATGGCATGTGAAATATGTACTGGGGAAGGTTACATAGAAGCCTTTATGATGGAGAACAGAAGAAGAAGAAGAAGAATTCTCAATTCAAGGTAACAGCAAGATGTAATTCCTAAGATACAATACTTCAACACCCCCCGGCTGTAAACAAGGTATCGAATCTAACGATCAACTATTTGCCCGAAAGAGCAAAGAAACAAGGTAGCCTAGAGGAAATGACGAAAAGAAATCATAACACCCTTCCCCCCCCCCCATCAAAAACGCCAAATTCAAACCATAACACCCTAGCAGAACTCCATAGTTCTCTCTTTCCCACACCCCTTACACTCCGTCGTGACTTCATATCCATCACCTTCATCCCGGGGCCCACACTCCTCACACAATAGTAACAGCTCCTGCAGACGACCGTCGCCGCCCTCATCTGAGCCCGTCGTCGCATTACACAACATCAACGCATAGATATCCGTCTGAAACTCGCGTACCTCACTCGTCAAATCTAGAAATTGCTCTTCCGCCAGCAAATTTCTCATCTCAACAACCGCGCACTCGACGACTGCTACTCGCAACCCCTGTTCCATATACGAGGCAGAGACATTCGCGTAGATCTGGCGCACGGCGTCAAAATAGACGGAGAGCTGCGATACGTGGGTTTTTAAAGTGGAGGTAAAGTTTTGGACTGCAAGGCTCTGTAGACCAGGGATTTGCAGCGTGCAGGCGAGTGTGAAGACTTTGATGTGGGTAGGGAGAGAGAAGGATGGTGCGTTTGTTGGGATGTCGAGGGAAGAAGTGTCGTAGGAGGATTTATATAAGTATTCCATGACAAGGCTGACAGCCTGTTCATCGTAGGAGGAAAGATCGAGAGTATTGGTGTCTTTCATAGCGAGGATCTGCGTTGAGAGGATGGGAGATTGGGAGCAGACGACCACTTTATGGGCACGCCAGCTGCGAGATGTGTGTATGATTTTGAGGTCGGAATAGGCGCCTGAGACTAGGCAGCTAGAAGGGCCGGTCAGTGTTTTTGTTTTGTTTACTTTTGGAGAAGAGCCGCGCGTAGAATTCTTCGTGCCTGATACTGCGTTGTATGGGAGGGACAGGGAGATGAACTTACGACTGTAGAGCTTCCATCGGATTTGTAGGCATTCTTTGTGGTTGTAGAGGTAAAGTCGCACAGGGAATTGTGGTCGTGGGTCGGAATTTTTGACATGGAGATGGCGAGTCGGGTTCGGAGACTGGGGATGATGTAGATGAGGAGGACATGTTGCTGCAGTGTGCCAGTATTCGTGTAATATTTGCTGTTCGCACTTGTCTATGTAAACCTTCTATGCGAAGTCTTGGTTTGGTTTGTTGGTGGGGAAGATGGTTCGGGTTGCGTGGGAAGGCGCGATGAAAATAAGAAGCGAGTCACGCGACCTGACTTTGAAATTGAGCGCAAGGTGAGTTCATAGCAACATCACTGGAACCTAGACTATCGCAAAAGTTAGATGAGGTTGTCCTTGAGTTTTGGGATTGAATTTAAAATGAGTGAGAAACTTCAATCCTGCGCAATGGGGATATTACAAAAGAAAGGATGTTTCAGCAACACCCTGCTGCTTCCCGTGGTGCAGTCTTCGCAACACAACAAGAGGCAGCCATATCCCGAGATACTCTCCAAATTTCCAAAGAGCGTATTCTCGCAACGGTTTAGTTGCCAGAAGAATCCAGGAATAGTAGATCTCGGCAGAAGAACGTGTAAAAGAAGAAAAATAAGGAATTTGGCTTACCGAATCTATACTATCTCCTCTCTTCTCCTCTCATCCTCTTCAAACTCTTCCCAAAGCGCCAATGTCTCCGCGTCGAAGAGGCAGCTGGTGCCGGGATGAGCAGGCCCAATGGCAGCTGCTGCAATCTCATTGCTGCCTGATGGCCCAGAGCGCTCCTCGGAGTTGAGGGAAGTTATCATGCGCGGAGGGCAAGGAGGAGAGGAAGGAGAAGAGGTAGGGGTAGGAGGGGGAGAGGGAAACAGCCTGCTCTGCCCTAGCTGGCAGTTGATGACCTGGATCAAGTCAGTAAGAATCATTCATTGGAAAAGACACGGAAAGGGCTGGAAACTTACTACGACCGTGGGCTGAGCGGGCTCCCAGTCCATCTCATCGTCCCAGGCCTGGGAGGCGGCGTCGGGGGTGGGGAAGAGGGGAGTGGCCCAAGTGGGCTCCCAGTCCATCTCGCTATGGTCTCTCTCGTGGTACTCTTTCAGAGTGATATAGGCCTGGAAGGCCGCGAAGGCAGCACCGGGGACGGTGAGATCCATTCTTTGAATGGAAGAGAGATGATGAGGAGTAGAAAGATTGGAAGAAAGGTTGGGAGGAAGAGAGTATTTATACGGAGGGAAAGGTACGACGTAGATTTCGAGAACCTTAGTATTGTCTCGGCTCCTCCCCTCCCCACCTCAGATTCACTCATATTGAAGGCGCTTGCTATTGTCCCCAGACCCCTGAGTGTTTAGCCGAGAAGATTTTTACTCCCACAAGGCTCTCACTTTCATGGCCCGCATATTATCTCGTGATACAGTAAGCAGGATACTAGGAAGCGTAAGCAGTATATGTGTTCTCTCGGTAAATAAGGGAGATAATAGGTGCTCGACTTGTCGTTCATAGTTAATCGTTCAATCCCACACAGTGCCAGCTACCTACATTCAACGCTTATTCAAGGTACCAACCCTTAGCTTCTATCACAAATCATCGAGATATTCCCATTTCCCGGAAGCCAAAGCATCTAGAGCGAGCGACTAAGCTCAGATACTTTCAAGCTGTAAGGAGCGAGCCATATAAACCTTCCCTCTTGAAGTAGCCCATCTGCCAAGGTTACACCGTCAAAGAAGCCTGGCAAGGTTAAGCCCACTGAGAAGGTGAGGAATATGTCTATCGGATCTCCAGAGACAGTGTTAATGAACAAGGGTGCAGCTCTCCCCACCAACAAGAACCCTTTCACCACTGTCGGAGCATGGACAGAAGCTACGCTGTCTCAGATCGATATTGTCGTGCCCGTCTTGACCGGTAAGAACGAAAGCACCAACGAGCTCACGAGGACCACCAGGCCGGAGGCTCGATATTGGAAGGCTCCCATTGTTTTCAAGTACGAGAACTTCACCAGCACCACCATGAGGTTCGACAACGTTCACATTCCATACCACACTGGCAAGAACTATGGCTCCGGCTTCGTGTACCTTTGTTTCCCTGGCTTCGCAGTGCCCTGACCGCTACATTCGTCCAATGAGCACAATGTCAGCAGAGGAACAGTCGAGACTCCGTCATGAGTTGATTTTTTTGCTATCAGCACTGCCGCCTCGCTGTATAACTAATGGAGAGTTGTTTCTCTCGATATCGCTGCTGCGGTGGAACCCCTAACATTTCAGCTTGTACTGTACTCATACGCTTCTTTACACAGTACGTACCTCCAACTCATTTCGATTAGCACTCAATCCTCTGGGAAGTACTCGTCCTGCTCCTGACTCTCTCACCCAGCCTTCTTGATACCAACAATCCACTCCAAAATGCTGCCCACCATAGTTTCATTCCACATCCCCTCCCTCCTTAGTATCTCCTTATGAATTGCAATTACCTCGCTCTTCATCTGTTTGCCTAAAAGCAAGAGGTAATTCTAGTTGTGAGTAGACACAAAATTAGCCAGTATCCTATGATTCTTGATTGTAGCATAATTGATACATTTCCTGGCGTGAGGAGACAGATACCTCCTAGATAGAAGCAAGATATCAACTGCAGCTGATGAATTGTGGCACCGCAGAGCTTCGATTTTATAGGGTTTAGCCCTCGACATTGTCAAAGATAAGGTTCACATGAAGCACCTCTTACCTGAATATCGAGAGCACGCTCTTAAATTCTGTATAGAGTGGTTCATCGAAAAGCTGCCGAGGGTAATGACTGGCACAACTGGGGCTCTGAGCTTCATAAAGGCTAGAGCAGCGTATCTATAGGACTTAAAACCCGCAAGTGCCTGCCGCGCAGCATTATTAAAGACGGTGACCTCGAGGCAAGGTCTTAACTCGGTGGATATATTGCCGACTGCAAGTTCACACTCATGCTCTCGTTCCAGATGTAGACTACAGCTTCTGTCGCCTCCTCAAGAATTTGCCTGAATTTCTAATGTGGCACATGTCTCGAGTACATCGACTTCAATGAACGATAGTGGCAGTGCCTGGCTTCCTTGGCCGTTTTTTTGGCTTGGAATAAAATTGCATAACCTAGATGCCAGTGTAGACTTGAGCTGCAGCCTTGTCACTATTGTCGTGAAACGCTTCGAAAACACAAACAGCAAACTCATGATTAAGCCAATCAGTCTCGGTCTCTATCTCGAACCTCGATTCCAAGCACAACAAGGAAATTGAGTTAAACGCACGAATCAAAGCAGAGAATTTCAAAATAAGCTACAAGTGTGTTTCTTGCGTGGCGTGCAATATCTAGGGCAACTCGCTGATATCGACACTTACGTGTGCCAAAGGAAAGTCTTTTTACGGCTGGCTAATCAACTTGATCACCTTATCCTGTAGACTCACACTTGTAGCTACCTGCGCCCTCCAAATCTCACCTTGCAACAACTCTCTCCTCAGAATCCACACAATCCCGGTCCAGCTCCCCTATTAAAGAAATCCTCAATCTCTGCCCCTTGCTTCACAATACACTCCCAACACCCAGTGAAATTAACGAAGCAGCACAAGTCCTTCGCCCTAAGCACCTCTCCTATAACATGGACACCCCAACCTCTAGCCAAAACAACAATCACTCCCGCAACTACAGTATAGCTTACTACAACCTTGCCTGGATATCCAAGACTGAACTATGTCCCAAACATTATCGGGTTTCGGGGCCTATTGCGGCGAGACGTCGGGTCATGAGGTTCGGTAAAGATATGCTGCTAATACCAAGAGCGCGTCAAAGATCGATCGTAGGAAAGGCGCGTGGAGGGTGGGAGTACTGCGTGTTTGCAGAGGAGTATGGTTATTACGGATCGGATAGCTCGAAATATGGAGGTGGTTATTTCAATGGCATAAACGGGCAGGAAGCGTAATCAGAAATAGAGGTGAAAAGTGCGAGATTCAAGCTGTGGAGATCGAAGGATGGGCAGATTCTATATCGTCAAGAAAGCTGGAACGTCGAGTTGAATACGCAATGCAAGCTGTCGTCGATGCCGTGATGTTAGCTAAAACCTACCCGTCGCTTATCTAACTTATTGGTAAGCTTAAGGGGTTGATGGTTGGAAGAGGCTACCGTAGCCACCAAGATTTTGCTACCATCATACTTTTCTTTACTTCTTACTCTCGAGACCATGCACCACAATCACCCAATTGCTTTTTTCCCGATGATTACATGCTTCGTCTTTCTAGCAACACATACATGCATGGATTATAAGTGCTCTTCTATCTTTTGTCGGACCTAGTGGGTTTGGAATTGCATCAATTGCAGTGGCATCACTGACATGACTTTGGCCGACCACTGCATGGCGCAGTGCAAGCGACAGTGGCAGGTCAAACAGTTCAAGAGAAATGGAGTCATGTAGTACATCCAATCCAGTCTTGTCAATCCAAGTTTGGAATGAAGTGAAGCGTGCCTTTTGTTATCATACGATGTCAAAACAGTGAAACACTATCTAGGAGGCATATGCAACAGCTCGTTTCTTACATATCAAACCATGCACACTGCCCCAATCTGTTGGGTGGCTGAGTACATCACTGGCCAACTGACCCGCGTCCCACCTGAACGAAAGCCTAATAACATAAAGAACCTTGTTTTCATTGGTATAAACTCTTTCTCTGGACTTTCTTGAACACATTATTCTACTGTTCTTATTGTCCGTGTCACACCGTAAACGCAATGGTTCCTCGTAAATGGGACGCTTATAGGAGCCTCGGCATTACTAGTCGTGGTAGTTGTGGAGATACTTGCATGGGATTGACCAGATTTGGAAAACGATGCCGGTGGGATATTGAAGAAGGTCACTTCAAAAAGATTTGTACTCTCCTCGACGAGATGGAAGCCCAGCCGCCAAGCGAAGCAATCGGCTCGTTGAACCGACTCGCTGAATTATCTTTGTGTGAGGACTACCATCAGGGTCAACAGATGCGGGTCGTTTCTCACTGGAAAGCTGCGATTACGGAGAGTGAGGAAGACTACAAGCTTACGGTTAATATGAGGAATAAGATCAACGATTTGGAGGCCAGCACCGGAAATCAAGAAACGATTCGAGATCTACAGGAGGAAAACGAAAAGCTACAATGTCAGCTCGCTACTGAACAAAGTGGCCATCAATCCACGGCAGACAAACTTGCAAGTCAAATTCTCCAATCGGAAAACCTTGAAAGGAGTCTGAGGCAGGAAACTAGGAGGATTCGCAAAAAGTTAATCGAAAAGAAAATCGATCTAGAATCGGAGGCCTTTAAATCAATGACCCAACTCTCTATGCTACAGCAACACACGACTATGGTTGAAGAAAGCCTCAACAAAAGCAACGCGGCGAAAGAGAATCTGAAAGAAGATTTTTTGAACCAAATCCAGAGGCAGCAGGGAGCGTTGGAAATCGAAGAGACAACATCGAGGAAACTTCGAGAGGCACTTCTCAACGCCGAACTTGAACATGATGCGTCGTTGAAACAGGCCGTAGACCTTCGGAAACAGCTAGACATGGAGCAACAAAGTTCAAATATACTAGAAAGTAGACTTTTTGAAGCAAAGACAACGCTTGAGAACGATAGAGCAAAGTTTCACTCGCAGTTGAAAGCCGAAGCACAGAAGCAGAAAGAACTCAGCACAGAGTTAGCTCTGTCAGAAATAGACGGAAAGAATCTCAGCACTGCAAAAGAGTTGTTGCAAGCCGAGCTCGATTCCCAAAAAGATATTTCTGCTGGATTACGACAAGATCTGTGTATTGCCAGGATATCACTCGAGGAAGCCATAGTGAGACTCAATGTACTCTCAACTGAGGGCCAGAAAACCTCTGCGCTGCTGCGCCAAGAACTAAGTGGCACCCAAGAAGATCTCCTATTCTCTACAAAGGCGCTTCAGGACACGCGAGCCGAGTACGAGAGACTATCGACTAAGACAGAAGCACTTCGCAGTGAGTTAGCAGCAAAGCACGACGAAGAGATAGAATTACATCAAGACTTGAACACAACTCAGCAAGATCTCATCACCACGAAGCAGGCCCTCGCAGAATCCGAAGTGAGTCTCGAAAGTGCCAAGCAGCAAATCCATTGTCTCCGAGAGCTGGCTGCAGAGAAGGAGTGTCAGACTTCTGCGATGATATCAAGTTTGAGTGGCAAGATTGACTTCTTCACGAGTCATCCCTTCAAAGCTTTTTTCACCACTTTGATAGGAGCCTTGAGAAGAAGTTCATTGGCATTCATGGATGGCTTGAGACATGCAAAGGGCAGTAAGCAGAGAGTAGATGCGGAGGTCGATTGATGGGTGACGAGAGATACTGTACCTAGTCACGATTGCGGTGCTTTGGAACCGTCGACGACATGGTATGGAGAGCAACAAACTTCAGCGCTTTGTAGAGGCTCGGACCTCGATAGAAATGTCAATAGACAAGGAGTCTCAGATACAAGCTGACTTTGAGAAATTGGGACCGTAGGTCCGTAAGTGATCTGGAGTAGAAAGGGGGAAGAGGAGTGGTGGGAAGTTGTTGGATTAGTAGGGATGGGACTCGGGAGAGAAGTCCGAACCCAACTATCGACTCGATTAGTCTCGGTATCATAAATATGATCAATACCGGGCTTGTCTCACAGCACATGGTCGTTAACTACGGCCACAAAAGAAATTTGGAATCGTGAGCTTTGTGTCTCCAGATAATAGCTTCGAAGCTTGTGGGTATGGACCTTTAACATTTATCGAACCTAACAAACCAACGCTTTCCTCTCCAACAAGAACCGCCTAACCGCCTCCACAAAAGTCTGCAACTCCGTCTTCGTCGTCACCGTCATCAAACTAATCATTCCCCTCTGAGCCAAGAAAAATCCCATCTTCAACATATCGAAGAAAAACAGCTCCTTCAGATCTGTCAAGCTCGCTTGAACATCATCCGCAGAACGCACATCCGTGGTGCTGAAATGAAACGTCATAAGACTCCCGACTCCCGTTACTCTCAAGATGGAATTCTCCTCCCTCGAGACACGTTGCAGCTCATCCCGTAGCCACTCTCCCATGGCATACAGCTCGGTAGCAGCCTCTTCAGTCCAGATCTGCTCCAACACCGCAACACCAGCAGCCATGGTAGTGACATTATTATTATACGTCCCGCTGTGGTAGGCTCCGCCCGGATGCCCTGGTTCAATGATACTCATAATCTCATCCCTTCCGCCAAACGCGCCAAAGTTCTGTCCACCGCCACCGAAATACTTGCCCAGGGTGGTCATGTCCGGCATCACGCCGAGCAGCCCCTGGAGTCCGCTGGTCGACATGCGACTGGTCATCACTTCATCGAACATGAGGACGGCACCGGCCTTCGTCGCCTGGGCTCGCGTTGCTCGGATGAAGTCGATGTCAGCGGGAAGACAGCCCGAGGAGCCTTGCATCAGCTCAAGAAAAATGCAGGCTAGGTCATCCTGATGCTCGGCTACGATTTTCTCAAGGGCAGCGACGTCGTTATAAGGTGCAATCACAAATCTATGAGGAGCATTCATAGAATTCGCAGTCACCTTCCCATCCTTACCGAATGTCGCCAAACCACCATGATACCCACCCTTAAACACAATAATCGTGTTTTTCTTCGTATAAGCTTTGACGAGCGCCAAAGCAGTCAGGTTCGCTTCCGTCCCGGAATTAGAGAAGCGGATTTTCTCGATACTAGGGAATCGCGAGCAGAGCAGCTGCGCCAGCCGGCCTTCGAACCTATTCACGCCTCCCAGCGCGAATCCGCTATCGATGGCGGAATGCATGGCTTTGGTGATGATGGGATGGGAGTGGCCAAACATGCCTGCGCTGTACTCTCCGCAGAGATCGAGATAGGTGTGTCCATCGACGTCTGTTAGGTAGGACCCGTTTCCGGATTCTAAGATTAGGGGGAAGGGCTCGAAATGGATCACGTTGCGAGTTGTTCCTATTCGAATTTCGTTAGCGCTGATTTTAAAACCATATGGAAAGATTTTTTGGGAATTTAGATATATATTGTATACCTCCTGGTAACGAAGCTGATGATTCCTTATGTATTTCCTGACTTTTGAGATTGAATTTCGCGTACCCAGCTCGCGCTTCCGCGAGGGCTTCGGCGACTTGATCTGCTCTGGAGATTGCAGATGGCATTGTCGCTTGGCACGGACTTGGATGTAAGAGACAAGATCTGTGTCTAATTGATGTATGTATGTTTATTTTTTCGATGTTGGTATATAGATACTATGTTGCTTATTGAACTTTCTTATATCTTTTTCTCCGCAACCCCCTCTATCCGAAGGTGGGGTATACAGTATCGTATTGCCAGCAGAACAATGTGGTTGGCTACAACCAATAATAGAAGGAAGGTATTCCCGATTGCTACCAAGTGGCCATTGGTAGGAATGATTGACCGTTTATAGCCGCTGTAGTGGACGTTCAATAAGATCCCATTTACTAATCTTCATATACCAACCCACCGGTCATATATATCTTCTTTTCTTCCTCCCATCTCATCTCGTCTCACAGCCCACAATCTCACTTCAAGACACCCCCATCACATCTCAAAAACTCATTTCTCATTTCCCAATCCCTTCCTTTCCTACACATATATAATTCAACATGGGCTCAATAACCAAACCCACTCTTCAACGCATCAACGTCGACGCTCCAATCGAGGAGTTCATTGAAGCCATCAAGAAAGACGGCGGATGCATTTGCACAAATTACGTTTCTCCGGAATTGGTTACTAGAGCTAATGCTGAGGTTAAGCCTTACCTGGATGCGGATAAGCCATGGCAGGGGAAACTCTTTCCTCCTGAGACGAGACGTTGTAATCGTTTGATTGAGCGGAGTCCGACTTGTCGCGAGGAGTTCTTTATGCATCCCCTTTATCAGGTATGTTTACTTTATTTACTCATAATTCCAATTCTCCTCATCTAAGCGAGAGAAACAAATCACCCCTTCTTTCCCCCCCTTTTCCCCCAGACTCCCGACATATATATTCCCTCCTTTGACAACAACCAGGCTCTAGGAGAATACTTCCTAGCCGAAACATATCCCACATGGTACGATGAAAAATGCCACTTCTACACCTCACACCCCCTCCTCAGCGCCGCCCTCGGCATCGACGTACGGCCCAACGCCTGCGGCCAGCGGCTGCACCGCGACGACAAGATGTACCACACCTGGCACACGGACGCCACCGCCACGGGCTGGACGCCCGGCCGCGACAACGGGTTCGGCGTCTTCGTGCCCGGAATCAAAACGACGGTTACCAACGGCGCGACGCGTATGGTCCCGGGCTCGCATCTCTGGGGCGATGATCGCGGCGCGGACCCAAACTCGGATGAAGTGGTGTATGCGGAGATGGAGGTTGGGGAGGCGGCGTTCATGTTGGCGAGTTTGTTTCATGGGGGGAGTGAGAATCGTAGTGCGGGGGAGAATCGGTTGGTGTATGCGCTGTTCATGTGTAAGGGGACGCTGCGGACGGAGTTTGCTATGTTGTTGGAGTATCCGGCGGAGGTGGTGAAGGGGTGGAGTAAGGAGTTGCAGGCGAGGTTGGGGTGGAAGATTAGTTCGCCGAATTGTGGGATGGTGGATATGAGGGATCCGGGGTTTTTGTTGGATGATGGATTTGATCGTGAGGCGCCGAATGTTGATGTTGATCTTGATTGAGGAGTGATGACTTTTGGTGAGTTGTGAGTGAGGTTGAGGTCAAAATTTCATCTGGATTTCGATCTTCTAGACTACGAGAATATAAATAATTTATTCCATGTTAATACACACATACAGATACACAAACACACATGCTGTCTCTATTTTTCTCATACCTTCTTCTCATAAACTCAAATATTGATATTCGCTTACTGTACTGTACAAAATACAAACCCTATCTTCACGATTAGGGGGGGAACAGGGATCCTAGCGGACTCTATTATTAACCTCTTTTCCTTACAGACTACGAGCGAGCTACGTCCCCGCGACCGTGCGGGATCCTGAGAGTGGAAGGAGAACGCGATGAAATTGATAAGGCTTGGCGAGGGTGGGATGGATGTTGATGTGAAAAAGAGGTTAGATGAATGATTGTGGTGATGATAATAATATAGAAGTGGATATGATGTATTGTATTGTATTGTATTGTACTGCACAGCTGTGGATCAGATGCAAGTAAGCACTGCTACAGTACAGTACAGTCCGGCGTCGGACGGCAGTGGTGGGGTGGGGGTAGAGGGGTAGAGGGGTAGCTTTTGGAGCTGTCACACATACTCACCAGTACAATCACGTACCCACAACTCCTTTCTTTTTTTTTTCTCTTCTCCTCTCATTTCCCTTTCTCCTATTCACATCCACAGTTCTTCTAACATCACCCAAATAAAACCCAAGCAAAAATGAGCTGCGCAACTCCAAAGAAAGCCAACGTGCTACTCCTCGGCGGGGGCGCAGTGGGAGCCATCGCAGCGCTGAACATCGAAGCTGGAGGACTGGGAGCCGTGACGGTGGTCTGCAGATCCAACTTCAGCGCGGTGGAGAAGGATGGGTATGATATTGAGAGCGTGGATCATGGGAAGATTGATGCATGGAGGCCGACGAGAGGTGCGTTTTGAGGAGTGCGTGTGTGGTTTCTTTCTTTCTTTCTTTCTTTCTCTCCAGAGCTTGGGTTTGAACTGTGTTGGGAAATTTTTATACTGTACTGGGAGGGAGAGGGTGAAAAGAAAATCCCCAATCTCTCGAAAGCAAATGGCGAATCATAAGTGCCTTCTATATATCTCGAACATACGCATGTAAAAAACGCATTTACTGATATAACACCAAAATTACAGTAGTCAACACGGTCCCAGACATCATCAAAGAATCCCTCCCACCCTACGACTACATCATAACCACAACCAAAAACCTCCCCGACATCCCTCCCACCCTCGTCTCCCTCCTCACTCCCGCCGTGACGCCCGACTACAGCATCATCGTCATGATCCAAAACGGCCTCAACATCGAGCGTCCGCTCCTCGCCGCCTTTCCCACCAACATCATCCTCTCGGGCGTCTCCATGATAGATTGCCACGAAGGTTTTCGTCTCGGCCACATCTTGCACGAGGAGCACGACACGCTGTTCCTCGGCGCCTTTCGGAATCCGCTGCTGGATGATGTGGAGAAGGAGCAGGCTGCGGCCAAGAAGTTCATTGAGGTATATAATGGGTCGGGGAAGAGTACGGTGCATTTTTCTGAGGATGTGGCGTTTGCGAGGTGGCGGAAGCTGGTTTTTAATGCGGTGTTGAATCCGTTGTGTGCGGTGCTGGGCTTGGATGATGCGAGGATCAGGTTGGCGGGTGGAGGGAGTGCGATTGAGGGGTTAGTGAGACCTGCGGTATGTTTCTCTGGATTCTGGTGTTATGTGAATTTTGAGGAGAGAAGTCGTCAGATGCTGATTATATGTACACATGTACAGATGAAAGAAATCGTCACAACAGCCAAAGCCCTAGGCCATAATCTCCCCGACGACATCATCGACACAATGATCAACTGCGATCCAATAGATTTATATCTAAAACCCAGCATGCAATGCGATCTGGAAAAGGTACGTTTTCCCTTCTTCCTCTCCCTCTGCCTCCCTTTCCACTTCCCCTTTCCCTCCTTAACATCATACCCCTCTTGCACATCAACTAACCGACACCCTCCCCCCCAGGGTAATTACATGGAATACGAATACCTCATCGGCGAACCCCTCCGAGAAGCAGAGAAAATCGGCGTTCCGACCCCGACCCTCAAGGTCATCTATGAGATCTGTAAGGCGCTGCAGTGGCGGATCATGGAGGAGAGGGGGTTGGTTGTTGTGCCGCCTAAGAGGGTACTTTGATTTGATTCGATTTGAGAGCTTGGCAGCTTGCTTTTATGTCGTGCTAGCTGGTTGATAGTAGTAGGTTACTGAATATTAATATGAAAGAAAGAAAGAAAGATAGAAAGGGTTTCATTTGGCTTTTTTCAATCACCTGGAAAATCTCATGGTTATATGTATATGTATATGTATAAATATGATTTTCTTCTTTTGATTTGTTTGGCTTTACAAGGGGGGGGGGGGGGGGAACATACAGTACAGTACTTCAATTGCTATGATTCCAGCTAAAAGGGGTCGTCCGGGTATTACGAGACAAAAACAACAGAGAAGCAAGCGAAGCCCCTGGGAGGTCAGCTGATGTGTCCACTAAGCATTTTAACAGAACTGGTATTTCGCGATGTTCGAAAAGCGAAGTTTGCAGATGTAAAGAAGAGGTGACTGGTCACAGGTCACTTCATCACTCTTTTGAATATTAATTCAAAACATGGAAAAATGTGGAATATTCCCATTACGAGCCAAAATAAACAAACAAACAAAACGAACAGATCCAAATCCAAAAACACGCTCCAAAAAATCTCCCAGCGCCCACAAAGCCTATATCGTAAATACATACAAACCGAGCCGAGCAGAACCAATTCTATCTACCACATCTGAATATAAGTATAAAAGCGCTTCCAAAGCGAGCCATGATAGTACTCATTCAACATCTTTAGTTCCTCGGGGCCCAGCGTTCTCCGACCGGTTTGCAGATCAATGGTTTTGAGATCGCGGAGTTGGGTCTTGTAGACGAGCTTGTAGATGATGGTGAAGGAGACGACGACGACGACGCCGATCATGTACTGGAAGAAGTAGTAGACGGAGGGTTTGTGTACGCCCTGTAGGTGGGGAGGTTAGAAGGTGGAGTGGGCTGGAAGGTGGAGAGGTTTATTTTTGGGAGGGGAGAAGAGGGGAAGTAGGGGACTTACGATTGGATAGAGCCCGACCCAGAAACAGGAGAGGAGGAGAACGCAGCAGCCGGCGAAGAGCCAGACGACGGGGAACGGCCAGAACCAGGTTTTGTACGCATATGCTTCTGTGAACAGCGGGTCGTTCTGGGCTTTGAGCGCGGCGCGGAAGCGGAAGGAAGTGATGCAGAGAACGAACCAGACGAGGAAGAAGGATGAGGAGGTGATGGATACGAGCCAGGTGAAGACTTCGATGCCACCAGCCGAGAGGTTGATGTAAGTGAGGATGACGGCAATGAAGACGGTGAAGGCGACGGCCCACCTGGGTCTTCCCTGGGAGTCGACGTTGGCGATGAATTTTGGGATGAGACCCTGTAACGCCATTGATCGCATGATTCGTGATGCAATGTAGATTGATTCCGCCGCGATGGCGGCAATGCCGATCATAATGACGAGATTCAGGAAGTCGGGTAGTCCCTTGATACCGGCGTCGTTTAGCGCAATGACGAACGGTGACGCAGCGACACCTGAGCCGCCGAAGAGTCGTTGGTCATCTTGGGGAATCAAGATGCTGATGAAGGCGATGGAGAGCATGAATGTTGATGTGACGCGGACGGGAACCAGCTTCGTGGCATGCGCCATGGAGTAGCGAGGGGAGCTGGCTTCTCCGGCCATAATACCGGTGAAAATTTGGTCACTGGTTTCTTGGATTAGCGTGAGGTATAGGGGAGAGGATGTGGAGGGGAAGTAAGTACCCCATGGCCCAGATTCCGTAGAGTGCACTATTTCCAAATCCTCTGAAGCCATTGATAAATACAGGATAGTCTCTCCAGGTCTCTCCGCTGTGCTTCTTACCAGTTGGCCCAGCGCCCAGTACCATAGCGAAAGCTGTGATGATGAAGATGATGAGCGCAATGATCTTCAGCAGAGAGGCACAGTACTCGAACCATCCGAACCATTTTGTCGAGAGGAGGAACAGACCACCACAGAACACTAAGAAGATCGTGTACCACACTGCTTCGTGGACATGTTCCTTAGCCCAGTAGTTGATAATGACGGAGAAGAATGTGGCTTCAGAGGCAACGACGGCAGTCCATCCAAGCCATTCAGCGAATCCAGCACCGAATGCCAGTGCAGGGTCGACGAATCGATCAGCATAGTCGAACAAGTTTCCAGAGACGGGAAATGCGATTGTCATCTCGGACAGAGTCTGAAGTGATGCCCAGACCAGAGTGCAGACCATTCCATAACCGAGGACAAGACTTCCAGGCCCTCCATCACGCAGGGCTTTGCCAGTGGCGATGAAAAGACCGCTTCCAATTTGAGATCCAAGAGAAATCACCTGCGATTGTCAGTAATTGTGACAAACTATCGATGTCAAAGTTTTTGAGGTTCAGCTTACGTGGATCATGCGTTTCGAGAGGACTCGTTGCATCTCACCATGCGTCTCGATGTCGGTGGTCACCTCATAGGTCTGCCCTTCATGCTCACTAGGAGTGGGAGACCCCGCCTGTGGGGAGACACCCTTCTCCATTTTCTCCATGTTGATGACAGCTGCAGCAGAGACTTGATTTGAAGATACAGCTTAATTTATTCAAGACTCCTGCTCAACACTGGACTCGAGGTAGAACAATCAAAGGAAAAGGTAACGGCCAAGTTAAGTACCGTCCGTAGAACAGGTTCCTATCTGTGTGATCCCCGAGATAGAGATACAGGAATCAGATGCATATTGATCCAACTCCATCTCGAGCTGAACCTAATTCAGAAGACGACTTATCAGTGTCGGTATATCCTTCTTCTTCAAGGACTGGGCCAAGAACCCCTCCCTGTCGCTCTGACCCTTGTCAGGAAGGGGAATAAACTCGATATGTATCTGGGAGCAGAGCTACATATAATTCCTAGGAAAACAGATGCGGTATGAAACTTCAAGTTTGAAATCATTCCAGATCTCGATGGCCTCCAGCATTCGCTACTTATCTTACTGCAACTCTGCAGGAACAAATATCAAACAGCGATGAAGAGGGAGGCATCACGGAAGAATGCCAATGCAATCATCTCTGCACCGATATTGAGTAAATATGCATGTAACGCCGTATTGACTTATCATTCGACGGTCCTCCGGAATATTACTGCGCCAATTCACCGGTTCAACCCCCCTTACACCTCACAGACCCCACTCTTGAGCTTCCCGACTTGTGATTTCGAACATGGATCGGATCGCTGCTTACTTCGTCCCTCGTACGGAATTATTATTCAGTGCCCACGCCACACACGAGAGGTTATCCTTATCTTAGATCCACCCAAATCTTCACTCCAGCCTCTCCGATAGAGTCAAATGTTGTGAGACGATGAATTAAAGTTGCTCAATTGCTGGCAAATCGCGGTGCGCTGATTGGATCCCCAGTTCGCAGTGGAGTCTCTTATCGCCTGGAATAGTTGAATTCAGCCTGGTTGCGGTACGTCTCGGCGCCTATGTTCTTGTGTGATCCTTCATCTGAAAAAGCAGTCGTCGTCTTAGTCGTCGTCGTCGCCTGCCTCTTTGCTGTCAAGCAGTCGTTGTTGAGTTGAGGTTGACAGCTCCCCGCTGACTCAGCATCCCCCAGACCTTAGACAGTGAGACCTCCTCATGCCTCCGAAGAAGTCTCGCCCTACGCGTCGCGCTCAGCGGGCTGCAGCGCCAGGAGCTTCTCAGCCTCGCCCTCGGACGCATGCTTTTACAGGATGCTCAACTTGTCGAGAGCGTCATGTGAAATGCGATCTGGGTCAGCCGACATGTCAAAACTGTACTCGGGTGAAGGTGATTTGCGAGGGGTATGAGCGCAAGTATTCATGGATGCCGCCCAAGATGCCAGAGGACCGGAGACGACGAGTGTCTGACCCCGAATCGTCAGAGGAGGTTGAAGAGATGCAAACAAGTCGTCGGGTACTTTTTTCAGGTCTACATCATCTAGTCTTGGTCCCATAGTCTTGAAATGAGACTGACAATGCATCAGACGAAGAACGAGAGGCCATGGTGGTCCAGATGAAGAACGAATGTTGCTTAGATGCATCGTTCGTAGATTTAGACCGTATTCTAAGAGAGTTGCAAGAGAGGGTCACAGATGCCAGTGCTGGATTCTCACAGATTGGTCCTTTTGGCATCCTACCTATCAGCCAATCTCCTCCTCTATCAGAGACCCCTTCGGAGACAAAGGAATGTGAAATGCACGCCGTTGATCAGCCCGAAAGAATATCGACTCCTGAAGTGAATCTGTCGCTGTCCCAATTCGCCTGGGGCGAGCTGGATGATGCTCAAGCTTGGGATACGCTGGATTCTGCCCTCATCTCGTTTTCAACGCTTGATTCAGAGAAAGGGCCAATTGACGGGAATCTTTCTACGAATTGGGAAATGGCCAGCCCAGCACAAAATTTTGCATTTGAAGTCACCGGGCCAGCAACAGCCTTGGTTTGCTCTGAGTACGCCGGTAAGAGGCAAGATCAGAGCGGAACTCCGAATTTTGAAACAACACTTGGTAGGTGATTTGTGAACTGCTATCTATATAGTCTGATTTCCATCCAGATCCCCTTTGTACCACCCAAATCGATGAAATACCTTCTCTGGAATTCCTGAATATCCCGACAATATTGCATATGCCCAACACGGAGAACATGTCCAAGATCCCTCCAGAAGCCCGACAGCTACTCTCCTACTATTCCTCAAACATCATTGATGTGTTGTCCATGTCGCCTGTTAAGAAACCTCCTTGGAAGACGATCCATTTACCTTGTGCCATGAGCGCTCTGGCTGAGCTGATGGTGCATGGCGAGACCAAGAGCTTCGCTAAAATGGCGCTCTTCTATGCACTGCTTTCTATAAGCTCATTTCACTTGAGCTGTGTTAATCAGAAGTCAGAGGAGAGGGCTCAATACTGGAGCACGAAAGGGGGTAACCATAAGAATACCGCCAAAAAATATCTTCGTTCGGCACTCAACAAAGACTTACCAAAAGCTATGCGAGGTAAATACAAAGAGGTTCTGATGAGCATGTTAAGTATGGTGACTATCGGTGTAAGTGATGACTTCTCCCTACTTCTTGGCGGAATTTCTTAATCATTCTGTAGGTCTTCAGTGGGGACATGCAAAATTCGCATGGCTATCTCGCGGAGAGCGAGTCGCTCATCCGAAACTATGGCCTGCCGAAACCTGTGAAGTCGCTCAAGATTTCAAAATTACATCACATCTTTTCGTATCTAAGGATAATCCATGAAAGCACGTCACTGCGGAGTAGCAAGGCATCGAGCGATGTACCAGACCATTGGAGCTCTACCAGTGCCCAGAGCAATCAGAACATGGAAAACTCGAGTCAATCTGCAAGTTCAAGACTTGCTTGGATCGAGGAAGAAGAAGTCGAGGATTTAGAAGAAGATCCACTCTTCGTGTCCATCTATCAACTTCCTACTACGCTACTGTCACTCCTCTCACAAACATCGTCTCTCTGCAAACAACTGGATTCTCCAGAATCCTCAACGCCAGAGTTCACTCGAAGATGTCAAATTATCGAAGACCGGATCTTCAAATGGAAAGCCCCCCATAATCTGAGTCTTACGCCCCACTCCGGAGAAGACCTTTCGAAATTTCCCGACGTTGCTGCGAGAGAAGTAGCAGCACATCTTGTAAATGCAACCTACCAAGCCCTGATCGTGCATTTCCAACGCCAGATTCGCAACACGAATCCTCGGGTTCTCCAGCATTATGTCACGAATGCAGCAGAGCACCTTCTAGCTCATGAGCAGCTTAAGCAAAGGTTGAAAGTATGCCATGCGCCATTTCCATGGCCTGCGTTCATTGTGGGCTGTGAGGCATATGATGGCTCTGCTCGTCAAAAGATTGATCTCTACCTCAAGTGCGTTCGGTGCTACAACGTAGGAAGCGTCAATGCAGCTGAAAGGGTTATCTATGAAGTCTGGAGGCGACAGGACTCTGGGCGGAGCGATCACTGCTGGGAAGATGTGTTAAAAGATTGGGGCTTGCAGATTGTCTTGACTTGAACTCCGCAAACGTTTAATAATCAAGCAAGTAACAAAGATGTGGGGGCTCTGGAGGCTCGGGCTCGATCCAAAGTGGGGTATGGAAAATTCGATAGGAAGGAGATCCCGAATGCACATCTTCCTCAAGAATCAGGCTAGGGGGCAATGGAAATACGCCACCTCTTTCAACAACATTTCTTCTCACGTTACCATACTTTAAACTGCTCACTGTCTTCGATCTCGAGTTTTGACACACTAACTCCACAATGCCATCCTCAACCACCACTGTCGTCGAGACGGCATCTCAGAGCCAACAGACGCTCACACTTTCAAATAGTAATACAACGTCCACCCCAAAGGTAGTGGAAAAGGATAATCGTGATGTGATTGCTGCTGGAGGATACACCCTGCCTGACATGCCTACATTTACCAACTTTGAGAGCCACAGACAATGGATCCGGGAACATATGGCTGCAGCTTTCAGGGCAATGGGTAGACAGGGCTTATCTGAAGGGCTGGCGGGACATATTTCTGTTCGAGACCCCGAGTGGACTGATCGTTTCTGGATGAACCCGTGAGTGCCTGGACCACAATCACGTGTCGGACATAACACGTGATCTAGAAACTCGTCTTGCTGACTCTCCTCGCCATACAGCCTGGGAGTACACTTTAGCATGATGAAAGCCAGCGACATGGTTCTCGTCGACTACAGTGGTAACGTAGTAGGTGGTAACAAAGTTGCCGTCAACGCAGCCGGATTCCAAATCCACTCAGCAGTGCACAAGGCCCGACCAGATGTGCACGCAGCAGTCCACGCTCACGGCATCAACGGACGCGCGTGGTCTACCTTTGGCAAGCCTCTCGAGATGATCACGCAGGACTCCTGCATCCTCTACAACGCGCACTCGGTGTACTCTGATTTTGGCGGCGTGGTATTCGAGGGCGAGGAAGCGGAGAAACTGGCAGCCAGCGTGAGCGGCAAGAACAAAGCAGTGATCCTGCAGAACCACGGACTACTGACTGTGGGGAGCACGGTGGATGAGGCGGTGTATTTATTCTTGCTGATGGAGAGACTGTGTGAGATTCAGCTGAAGGTCGAGGCGGCCAGCGGTGGGAAAAGAGGATTAGAGCGGATTCTGGTGAAGGATGAGCCGGCGAAATATACATTTGAGAATTCAGAGGATCCTGTAAGTGCTACTGGTATTGATTGGGCTTGCAGGTATCTTACTAATGGGATGTCTAGGTCACGCTCTATCAGGAGTTTCAGCCAACTTTCAAGTATGAGATGTGGAAGAGTAAGGGCGAGATGGTGCAGTAAGTAAGTAGGTATGGCGAAGATGGTAGTAATTAGTCGTAGAGGAATATGTATATACTTGCATTCTTTTTCAAAACGATTGAAATCACGGCATTTATATCATACACATCTGACATCTCCAAAGCAAAAATCTATACAACGCTCAATCCCCATAGCGCATGTCCAACAGAAGTACATCCAAAACACAGCTCACCCTCCTCAACCTAACCCGCCACCTCCGGCTTCCTCCCATGAACAAAATACACCACCCCATAAGCATGCACGCCCTTATCCCCCAACACCTCTCTCACCTCAGCCAAAAAGACCTCAAGCCTCGCCTGATCCCAACCCAGGATCCGCGTGAACGCCGCCGTCGACAACGAAGCGATGCCCTCATGCAAATTCTGATAGGAGAGGGCACCAAGCAGTTTATTCTTGCGGCCGCGCGCCCACGGGTTCACGGGGACGTAGACGCGGGCTTCGGTGACGTCGAGGAAACCGGCGGCGCGCATGTGGCGGCCCCAGTTTTGGCTGTCTTGGAGGTTGCGGCCGATGCGGGACATGGATTCTAGCATGAGGTTGTTCCATCTGTGGGGGAGAGAGGGGGAAGGTTAGTTTTTGGAGTTGGGAGGTTGGGATGTGTTGTTGTGTTGTAGGAGAGGATAGGATAGGATATGAGTGTGTGTGGGTGGGTGGATGGGGGTGGTTAGAGAGGAAAAGGTGAAAGAAAGGGATGTGTACTCATCCAAAGCTGTCCCATCCAATGTCCCATCATCACTCAACATAGGAAAGCAAGGGTCCTGAAACTCAAAGTAGCCACCGGGGGCAAGGGCATCGAAGATTTTCTTCACCATGGCCTCGTTATCCTTGAAGCAGGTAACAATAGCGCGAGCATGAATGTAGTCGAAGGGGCTGCTAAACGTCCACTCGTTCTCGGCGTCGTCGACTTCGAAGCGGCAATTGGGCGGGACGCTGATAGGGGTAAGCGAGGGCTATGAGAAGGGGGGAGGAGGGGATAGATAGGTAGGAGTCGGGAGAGGGGATGAAGTACTAGAGGGGTTGTATGGGAGAAAGATCTGTGCCGATGACTGTCGACTCGGGGTTTTCTTGAGCTGTATTCAATGCAGGCGTGAGTATGATTGATCGTTAAAATTAAGCAGAGTAGGTTTTCATAACAGAGAGGAGATATCATCAACAGAAAAGCCTACGTACCATATTCAATAGCCCAGATGCCCGTTCCCGTCGCCAGATCCAGAACTCTGTCTGGACGCGTGACGGGCGCAAGACCCAATTTGCCATTCAGCATGATTCGAAACGAGTGATGCTGAAGATCTTTCATATTCACGTCAGTCAGGCCCCATCGTATCGTGTCGTGGCTGAGAGGAGACCAATTACTCACCAAGCCTATCCTGCTCCCTCTCATCATTCGGCAACATGTACTCTGTGAATAAATAAAACATCAGCCTCAAAAAAGCCACCAAACCACCCAACCAACATCATCATTGTTATCCGGAGGTAGAAAAGAACGCACTTCCAGAGTTATACGCATGATAAGTCCGTCCATTTTCCTCTAAAAACTCATAGATACTGCTCCGCACCGTCTGCGTCGAATTTCTAGCATCCAATCAGCAAGTACCCAGCATATTTATTTGATTTTCTTTTGCTTTTGCTTTGTTTTATTTTGTTCTGCACAGGAAGATTCATAGATAGATAAATAGATCTCCAACTTACGGTGCAGAGATCCCCAAGGCACTATCATCATCACGGGTAGTACTTGTCTATATAGGTAAAAGATATCCCGTTATCAGTTTAGCCGAAACACGAAACAGGTGGGTCGACAGGTGAGAGAGAGAGAGATAGGAGGAGGTGGTGTGCGTGCGCTCACATCTGATGTATCAGTGCCGAATTCCAACTCGCTTGGGAATGCGCTGAATTCCTCTGTGCCTCCTGTGCTGCTATCACTGGCGGTAGTAGACTGGCCTTCGGTTAGTGCCTGCTGCTGCTGTTCCGTCCCGGGTTCTTGTTTCTGTTGAGCTTCGGCTTCTATTTGTGTTGTCGGTGGTGTTGGTGTAGGTGTTGGTATTGATGTTGCCGATGCCGATGCCGATACGGATGGCACGGGCGGGGTTGCTGCGGTGCTGCTGATCATGATCTGCTCTTCCTCCTCCGAGGACGGCATCATGACAGGGAGGCGCGGGCCGTGCCTATTTCAGGGTTGTGTGCACAGGGGCTCGAGACGTGATAGGGCCTGTAGAATTTATCGCTGGGGGCCTTTGGCGATGGTGATAGTTGTATAGATTACAGTATTTACCACGTACGTATCACGTAGAGTAGGTGAGAATCTTACTTATGTTGTGGTGAGAAGACGCGGCTAATCGTTTATTGGCTAAACATGCCACTTTATGGAGGGGGCTCCACACCTGCCGCTTTGGGAGGCCAAAAGATGAAACTCTAAATAATGGTTGTGAATTAGGCGTGTGAGAGAGAGAGAGAAACAATAGACTTACTCAATTGAGGTTTGATATATATATATATTATCTTGTATTTAAAGGCTATCAATATTTTCTGTTACCTTACTTTAATGGACTATCAAGGGGTAAGCTCGTGGAAATCGCTTATTAGTGACCGCTATCCTTTTCATAACAAGGAGGTGCCCGCGTTTTGCAAAGAAGCCATATCCCCCTTTGCTTTCGAGGACTTGTCGCTCGACCCTTGGTAACTACATAACCAGATATTTAGCTTTTACTTCCGGACCTCTTACTTCATTTCTCATACTGCTTTTGACCTCGGATGAAACAGAATTTTCTTCTTTTTATATTTTCCTCCTTGAGGCGTCGTGGATGCATGCCACTTATCAGCCGGTAGGTGTCGGAAACCTCCAAACTCCATGTTCTGGCCCAGTTTGGAAACTAAAAATGTGGTGTAAGGTACACTAACCTTCCTTTTTCCTCTAATAAGCCCAATTGTAGCAGTTCTTTGGAGTTCTTTGGCTCGGCATAAATTATCTCCAGCTTTCAGCTTTGCTTGCTTTACCGGGCAGCACATTCGAGACCCGCCTTAGGGCCTGCTTCATGGCCTTATAGCTTCCCAGAGGAAAGATGAACCATCGTCCATTGTTCAAATCGTCAAATTGCATCTGCGGGCTGTAGAATATATTCGTATCCTACTAACTACGCGCCTGCCGTATTCTCCATGCAAGTCCAGCCCTCATAGAGTCTACACATAGTAATTGCGCTAATAACTGGCAAAAATTGTGCGAACTTGGGCGCTGGATATGTGCTCTATGTGGTCGATGTGGAGAGACGGAGGATGGGGCATATCGGCTGGAGAGGAGCGTTATCTTGGTTCTGGACAGCGACAACAGGAAAGCTGGATGTGTTAGCTAAAGGACTGGGATAAAGTTTAGGATGTAAGAAACAACTCTAAGGGAACCTTGCTCTATCCTCAGAGGCTCCATGGCGATCATGGCATCGGGATTCGAAGAGGAACTCGGTGGGTTAGTACCGTTAATAAATTCTGACAGCCACGCATGTCCCTTCTAGGGACCTGAACAGCTAGGGACGAGCTCTTCAGTAGATAATTGAATAGAAATATGACCAAGGGCATCACTATATGAGCCATGTTCGCGAAGGAACTATGTAGGCGTAGACCTACAGATAGGAGTCTCCGAGAGGCTCGTCGAGAAGATAGTTGAAGCTCTCTCTCCCTATGTTGAGGCAGGGCACAGAGGATTGCGTCCAGGTTCTGGGTTTCCAAGTGCGGCTGCAAGAGCCAGTGGGTATTCTCTCAGTATCTGATCAAGGAGAAGGCTGTCGGTGAGGTGGAACCGAATGATTATCAGGTTGGCAGAATGAAGTTAAGGTTTTGGCCCTTTTACGTAAGCGCCAAGGCAACAGACCCTCTAAACTCGAACTACCTCCTCTCTATTATACTCCTCACTCCGATAGTTGACTGTTGTGACAATAGAATCGTCATGCTATTTTCTTGGCTTTTGAATCTCGGCAAGTTGTTCAATGTCATACTGACCGTCCGTCCGTAATTCAGCCTCCTTGAGAGCCTGCTACGTAAGAATCCCTATAGAATTATAAGTATCTTACATTCTCAATCACTACATACTCACTTCGTCCAATACCTCCTTCAAGTTCAACGCCGGTCCTCATTTTCAACAATGCCTTGCACTGTGGTCGGTTTCCCAGGAGCAATATCATCTTGGCACTCATCGTAACCACCTTGCACCGATCGAGTCGTGCCCGCCACCATCATAACACCTCGCGAGAAAAATCAGCGAAAGTCGAGCTACATTTTGCCCAGTGGTCTTTCTCCTAGCAATCAAGCTAGCACAATGGCTTATCTCCTTCACCTTGGTCGAACTTGTTTTTGTGTCCGAATTCCGTAAAAAGAATGAAGCTGCTACACATATGTCGCTGGCAATTCTTCGGCACCTCGCTGTCGCCAAACAAGCGAGGGGCTTCGCAACAAAACATTAACGAGCGACAAAAGAATTCCCGCCTAAAAATATATCTTTCTATTACGACAAGAAGAAAAAAAAAAAAAAAAAAA
>QYAL01000013.1:0-269061 GCA_003988805.1 Ploettnerulaceae sp. D365
CCGAGGCTGGCATACAAAATATTAAAGGTTTCCAGTAAAGCAGCACTGCCAAGCATGACCCCTGCATTTTGGAACTGTTAGGCCTCCTACGAAGTATAAGTAGAGCTCGGTAAGCTTAAGCTAGCAAGCTAAAAAAAAACCAAAAAAAATTCAATTCTTTTGATCGCAATCTCCATAATAATGAGGAATTTTAAGTTTTCATAGAGCTTCCTTGATACATACTATCAAGACTTTGTATCCTGACATCTCCTAGAAGGAAAAAGGGCCAGCCCGGAGCCCCTTCAAAAAGTAGCCTAGGATAATCTCCTGCAAGCTTTCTAAGCGAGCTGGAACTTGATATTGTGGGGTTGGGTTGTGAGAGTCAGACTGCACAGGGATCATGATCACGGAGTCATACAGTCGACTTGGAAGTTGGAGAGAGGCAAAGAGAGATAGGATTCGCGATAAGAGCTTTTGAAAATAAGTAATATTCCATCTCACAGCTATAAAGCCAAACCTTACCCACCCACCCGAATTTCATTGGAAAAATCAATTGCGACTACCAGCAGTTGCATCCGTTCAACCCAAACAAGTTAAGTAAGCTGAGCAAGACTCCAAATCCATCTAATAAATCCTGATCCTAATAAAACCTTCCAGATAATTATTATATCCAGCACTCCATTATCCAGAATGGCCTGCCCATCCTGCTTTTCCGGCGGTATCACCGGTCTCAAGCCCACCGGCACGGAAACCATTATACATGGCCTCCCAACCTACGTTGCTTCCCCTGGGGACGGCGTGGCACCTAATGGACTCGTCGTCGTCATCACCGATGCCTTTGGCTGGGAATTTGTCAATAATCGAGTTCTGTGTGATCAGTATGCGAAGAAGGGGGGTTGGTTAGTCTATTGTCCGGACTTCATGCCTGGTTCGTCCTGCTTCTCCTCCTCTCCCTCTTGGCTTCTCCCTACCCATTGCCAATGCCCCTGCTCAAATCCTATCCTGAACTTCCCAAACCCATCCTCAAACTCATTCCATTCCCCCAACTCAAATATCACAACAACAAAACCCTCAAAAATCACTAACACAAAACCACACACAGGCAAAGCCCTATCCCCCCTCGCCATCCCCCTCATGGACAACCTCACCACCCCAGCCCCAACCTGGTTCTCCGCCCTCATCTACAAACCCCTCTGGGCAATCCAAGTCCTACGTCTCGCCATCCCCTGGAAACTTGCTTGCGCACCTGAGAAAACCCATGCAGGCCTCCTCGCTTTCTTCCAAGCGCTCCGCACCTCCGCACCCCCTTTCCCAACCCCCGGAGATCTGAAAATCGGCGTCGCGGGATTCTGTTGGGGTGGCAAACATGCGTTCATGCTCGCACAGGATAAAGAAGGGGATAGAGTGGTGCGGTGGAGTGCTGCAGAGGGGGAAGGGGAAGGGGAAGGGGATGTGAAAAAGAAAGAGAAGCAAGCGTTGATTGACTGTGTGTTTACGGCGCATCCGAGTTATATCAATGTACCCAGTGACGTTGAGCTTGTTCGCGTACCGATGAGCGTTATTGTGGGAGATGCGGATATGGTGTTGAAGAAAGATATGGCGGAGAAGATGAGAGATGTTTTAATGAGAGAATGTGTGTTGGGAGATGGTATTCAGGGTAGTAGGCATGAGATGGTTCTTTTGGAGGGTGCGAAACATGGATTTGCTATTCGTACGCATCCAGATGATGAGGTTGAGATGGGGCAAGCGCAGAAGGCGGAGGAGCAGGCGTTGGCGTGGTTTGAGAAGTGGATGCGTGGATGACATGAGGAGTACTGGGTAGCGAGAGGTGGATATTGGGTGGTGGGATGGGAGGATGTGTCGGAGCAGATGTGGAGGGTTGGTGTGGTGAGTTGGGGTTTATCTTGGATGAAGGATTTTGGAAGATATGAGGAGGGTGTGAAGGTTATTTATTCGATGAAAGGATCTGAAAATGAAGTGAAACAGTTTCCTTTCACAATCACGGGAGGTGGAGTTGTCACATGGCAGCCGACCCTATTCCGATAATAGCCAACCCTTAGTGATCCTTCAACCAGTCGTCTCAGTTCGCTCCAGTGGCTGAGGGAGGCCGTTGGGCCAATTGATTTGGGGAAGAGAGGGAAAGCTGAATCCGAGTAGCCGAAAGGATGACATGGCCTCAGAAGATTGAAGAAGGCAATGGAAGAAGGATAGGTCAGTGACTTATACTTGTCTTCCCAAAAAGTACTCAAGAGATGTTGACAGCTAATTAAGCAGATCAATGAAAGTCGTGCCCAGACTAGACAGTTGCTTAGATATGAAGTAAACAAAATGAAAGGGAGAGGGTAGATAAAAGTCGGATCCTTACGGCATTTGCGCGGTGTATTGGACGATTGATTAGATATTGTGAGCAGACGAGCGGAGCTAAGTCAACTCATCGACGTCCATAGAATAGGGGTAGTGATGTTGAGCATCGAGGTTGCGTATTATATAGCTTCTTGCTATTCCCAAGGCAGTTCAATCCCTTTTAGCCACGGATGTTCGAGCAACTCCTTAGCGGTCTTCCTCTGCTCAGGTGCCCAGCAAAGCATATGATTCGCGACAAAGTTCAGGAAAGCACGCTTTTCCTCGCCCTCAAGAGAGCTTATTGTACCCTCCAGGCCCAGCTTCGGAGGGACAAGCTCAGGATACAAAAATGTGCCTGCACGTAGACCTTAGCGTATACCCACGACGAGAAAGCAGTATGTGCAAATGGTACCTTCATTGTCAAAGAACGGACCCTTGTAGAACTGATATGCCTTATGGCACAGCTTATCTTCATCGTTCTCAATCGCTGGGATGAAATTCCACTTCCGCATTTCGATCTCGCGTGCCACCAGTTCTTTCGGCGGTAGTCCAAGCAACGCTATCATCTGTGCCAAGTGGTTCTGGGCCATGTAGTGTCCATTACTAGAATGAATATGATTGAATAAGTTTGTGCCTGTGCCTTCTAACATAGTCCAAAGCTAGCAAGAATTCTAATTAGCTAGCTGTGCGACAAAGAGAGTGGAATTCCGGAGCTAACCAAGACGCCAAGGTTCCAAATGTCTGCACTGTAGCTCCAGCTTATCCCCAGAATGACTTCTGGTGCGCGGTAATAATCTGGTTGAATTGGATTTATCTGTGGCTCGGAGTCGATAATCCACTGTGCGTGACCGAAGTCTGCAAGTTTCGGAACTATAGGGCCGAGCTGGGTTCGAAGTTGCCCAAATTGATTGTGCGACTGATAGATTGAATAACCGTCTCTTTTCTTCTGGAGCATGGGGTTTTCGATTTGTGCTTGGGCGAACTCCTCGAGCACAGACTCATCCTCAAAATTCACAAGGATATTTTGCAAACTCAGATCTAAAAGAAGGGGTGAGTCGATTCTAGTAGTAGGACGGCCTTGAGGAATTATCAGCTTACCAGTATGAATGGCATGACACTCCGAATGAAGATAGTCAAGACCATTCAGGAGACATACTAAGTACATCTTCATGAGCTCTAGGGGGAATCTCTTCTGCTTGAGACGAGACTGGAAAAGCAACAAACTTTCTCGCATTGGCTCAAACACTAGGCACATGTGCATATCATTTGGCCCCAACACCTCGAAGTCCTCAATGACGGTCTGAAGATATAGTACGCCTTTATGAGAAAGGTTCGCACCGGCAAGACACCTGCCGACCTGCAACTCGTGTTCAGCAGCTTCTTTATTGCTATAGTCGCAGGTGCAAAACTTGAGCACCACGTAAGGTTCGATTTCACTAGGTTCTAGCTGCAGCTTCGACTTCGTGCTAAATCTATATTAGCAGAGGCAGAATACATTGAAGATGAGATCTACAAATTCAGATCCCGTGCGAGCCAAACAGTGGAGCCACCACCATATCCAAGCTTCGCAATCGTCTTGTATCTCTCCCTGAAGACCTTTCCAGGCTCTACAGGGAAGAAATGACTGGCATTGTAGTGGGGTAGAAGTCCCTCTTCAATGGCATCTGAGGGTGCAACGGTTGTGAGTCGACGGTGTGGCAGTCCAATACCAAGCAAGCGAATTGATATAGAGGCGGGTCGAGTGAGGCGCGACCGCGATAGAGTTGAAGTAATTGTGAAATGGTGGGATCTGTAGCGGAGAGGAAGAGTCATATCTCGGCATGAAGGGGATACGGGCAGTGTGGCTTGTGGTCCGAACAGGCTATCCACATGTCCAGCCCGTCATCTGAAAAAGGGAAGCAGCCGAGTCGAGTTTAGCAACAGGCTGGTGGGAACGTCACCAAAAGGGCGAGGCTCGAGTGCGATACGTGACTTTCCATCTCTTCATAATTAGAATTAGTCAACTAATCCATGCTGGCAAAGAGCTTCGTAGATGACCTGAGAGTTCAGAGGGATGATGGGATGGATAGCTGAGGAGAGCAAACTAGACAAGCGTCTCGAGTCGGTAATAGGTGGATTTCGAATGGGCGTCGTGGCTAGTCTTCAAAATGATTAGCAAGAGGAGAGTGCTCATAAAGGAGGAGTTTTCTCCTTGGATTTAGCCTCTTGGAGCAACAAACGTTCCTCTATGATAAGGGATCATATGATCACATGACGTATCTAGCTTGGTGAGCTCCTGGTGTTGGGCAATGACACAACTCCCCAGGTTGAAGGGAGGGGAACTGGCCGTGTATCTCATGTTGGGTGAGTACCAGTTATGATCTTGACAGGCGGCAGTCGAAGAAATGAAAGCGGCGAGAAGATCTTGCGCACCCTATTCCAGCCCGTCATGCCCGCGGCTGCTAGAGAATTTATATCGTTGTTGAGCTCTAAAGAGTATTCAAACATCCCGGGCGTGGTCAAGATCGTGAAGGTGCTGCTTCGTGGCTACGTGAGGTAAGCTTAAGAATCGGTCCGGTAGAAGGGATTCGCTAAACATGTTGATATAGCAACGTCATAATCTATCGCGCACTTGGTTGCCCGGACTCGTATCTAGACGGAGACAGCTCTACAGCAGATTTTCTTACTGAATGCTCCTTCGTACGAGACAGCTCTTCGGACTGAAGACTTGAAGATAGTAAGCTTCAAGTAATTAGACACAGCTACGAATTCTAGTTAGCATGCTAAAATGTGATAGGCACCGCTTTTATACATATGGACGCCGACCCCGATAGGACCTTCCGCTGCGTTTTAGTATGGTCCCAATCTTGGGAGCATGCAATTGCGATTACGGGATTTCTTCTGCTAGTCGTCGTTGCCTTTGGAATATGCTTTCAGACTGTCGACGAGCTACTGAATCAGCAGCCAACGGTTCAAAAGAGAAAATTTATATATTATAACGCGATTTCTTTCGATTTCATTTACAGTATTAATTAACTGATTTTATATTAAATTATATCTTATTACTAAAAATATGTAGTTTAAATATAAAAAAAAAAAAAAAAAAAATAATTAAAATACGCTTAAATTTTCAGTTACGGAATGAAAATATAGCCCACCTTCCCTTCCCTTCCTCTCTCACCTACCCTCTCACCACATAATTTGATGCATCGTCCCCGTCCTCTTCCTCATCTATCAGAAACCCCAAAATCATGGCAACCAACCGCCTCTCCACCCCACCCCCCCTTCACATCCTCTGTTTCGGCGCCAGCCTGACAGCAGGTTATTCCATGTACGGCATGAAATTCACGCCGTATTCTGATACGATGAAAGCTGTGTTGCAGAAGGAGCTGGGAGGGGATGGAGAGATGAGTTTTGAGGTTGAGACGGATGGGGTTAGTGGGCAGCTTGTTACTAGGGGGTTTAGGGAGAGGATGGCGATGGTTTGTAGGTGGATATCTCTCTTACTGTACTCCCATCCTTCTATGATTTCCCTTTTTTTTATTCCCAAGATGCTCCAGTCTTGGCTTCGAGACTTGAATGAATGAACGTAAGTTTGTCAATTCCTTGAGTGAACTATGTCATGTCTTTCGTGAGGATGTGCTTCGGGCCCTGCGGTTGGGTTCGGGCTGATTTCCGTACTAGATAGCAGTTCTGAACGTGATCATCCCTTCGACTGGGTTCTTTTCCTCGGTGGTACGAATGATATCGCATTCAAGGTCTCGCCTACTAAAATCTTCGACGAGATCAAAGCGATCACAGATCTTCCCCTAGCCAGAGGCGCAAGGGTACTGATGATGACGCTTCCAGAGTGTGCTGCTAAGAGCGAGGATTTGGATCGAAGGAGAGACGAGCTGAATACATTGATGAAGGGGGATGAGAGGAGTGGTGTGTAAGTTTTGTGCTTTGCGTTTTGTTTCATCTTGTGATGAATTGATGTCGATGGGGAATTCGAATCCAGGAACTGACGAGCTTCTAGCTATACGCTTGATTTACATGCGATGGTCCCGTATCATGCCATGCCTCAAGCAGAGCGACGTGAGATCTGGGATGATGGGTTGCACTTTACGCCTGCGGGGTATGAGAGAGTGGGAAGACTGGTTGCGGAGCGGTTGATTGAGATTTTGAGAAGTGACACTCTCATCAAGGACTGATTAGAGTCTATCAAAGGAGCAGAGATTGAGGGAGTTGAGAGGAAGAGAGAAAGCGATAGGTTCTAGTTTGGAGCAAAATATGTGGTGTATGGAGTCTAGAAATCAATTAACCTGTCGGCGCCATGCAAAGGCCGAGGTTGGGTTTTGGCGGTGGGAATGGTACCAGTAAGACTCGTCGTTTCATCAGGCATAGACTGCAGGCATGGCGTGCAGAGTTTATGGACGAGTGACGAGGAATTTTGCAAGTAATGAATTAACTGCACCTAATAAGAATAAATCTCAATACAACTGAAGAGGAAGATACATACTTTGATGAAACAGCAGAAAATCAGTTCACTAGTATCCGAAAAGTAGGCAGAAACATGGCAGACAGGAGCATTTTCCCAATCTCAATCGCCAATATCCTTACGTGCACGAAAATAAGTTTCAAGCTCAATAGAAAACCAGCTTACAACTGCTGTTACAAGTCCATAATTGAGGCTAGTGTGGCTGACAATGAAGTTAACGTTTTCAACGATTTCAAACCCATTTTGGCTCATGTAAGAAATCGATACCAAGCAAACTAGATTGTCTGTTATCTATACATGGTTACAGTAGATGGCCATGTAATAGGTGGCACTAGCATACTTGTCCTACTCGGAGATAATGAATATTCTAGGCTATATATACAGCTGTTGTTTCCTACTCAAGGGGGACGGAGGGGTACTTCTTGTGGGATGGATTGAGTGAGGGCTTGCAAAGGAATTCTTTATGAAAGAGGTATACATATAAGAAGGAAACAAAGCAGTGGACAATAGTTTTGCGAGATTATAAACAATTTTGAACGTTGTCAGAAGTGGAAGAAAGCTAGTTGAGGATCTCCCTCTCCCTCTCTCCAAGTGCCAAATATTCTGCCACTCCTCACCGCCCCCTCACCATCAACCCCTCCAAACCCCGAAAATAATATGCCCTGTCCTAGTGCTCCATCCTCTCCAGAGTCTATCTTCTCGCAATCGCCGCATTCAGCAGACAACAATGGACGACCCAGCCTTCGCCCCCTCGCCCTCGACCGAAATCGATCTTCTCACTCAAACGATCCTCTTACACTCCTCCAACCATGATCTCGCTGCACTGAAACCCCTCCTGCGAACACCCGGGAATGCAAGTGTGCAGGACCCAGAGACGGGATTCACGCCGCTGCATGCTGCCATTGCTGCTTGTGGGTCTGGGAAGACTGCTTTCACGGAAGAGGCGAGGTCAGTTGGTGGCGTGAAGGACGGGAATGGGGAAGAGGAAGAGGAGGAAGTGGATATAGAAAAAGCTAAGAAGGTAATCGAAGAGCTGTTCTTTAGCGGTGCTATCTGGAATGATCTCGATGCGAATAATGAGACGCCAGGATGTCTTGCGTATCGATTGGGCAAGATGGAGTTATACGAGATGTGTGTAAACGCGGGCGTGAGGGCAGAGTTGTTGTTAGGGCTGATGGGGGGGTATGAACCACTTGAAGGAGAGGATTCAGATGAAGATGGTAGCATTGTGGGGGAAAATGCTGTATCCGAGGTTACAAATAGTAATGGGGAGGTAGTGGAAGCTGGAGAGGGAAAGGAGCATGAATTAGCCGTTGGACCAGCCGAAGAATCCGTTCTGGAGCAGGCAAAGGTAGAAGAGAAAAAAGACGTCAACTCCGCCGACTACCTCGCCTCGAACCTAACCTTCACAGACGACAAACTGCTGGATGAAGACAACAACGGGGTCATGATGGCCTGGGAGACGGACATAATGCGAAAGACAGTCGATCTCTTACTCCCAGACCTCAAGCCCGGAGCGCGAATCCTCAATATCGGGTTCGGCATGGGTATCATCGACCGCATGTTCCGCTCCACCTCTCCTCTCACCCACCACATAATCGAAGCCCATCCCGCCGTCCTCCAGAAGCTCGGCGACCAAGAAAGCGATTTCGGGAAAGCCTGGGAGGAAAGTGCGCCCGAAGGCGGGAGTTTTCGCATCCAGGCAGGCAGATGGCAGGATGTCTGTCCGGAGCTGTTGATGAAGGGGGAGGTCTACGACGCGATTTACTTCGATACTTTTGGCGAGGATTATTCGCAATTGAAACTCTTCTTTACGGAGTTCTTGCCCGGGTTGATGGATGGGGAGGGGAGGTTTGGGTGGTTTAATGGGTTAGGGGCTGATCGGAGGGTGTGTTATGATGTTTACTGTAAGGTTGTCGAGTGTGATTTAGGGGAGGCCGGTGTGGATGTTGAGTGGACGGATGTAGATGTCAAGGGTCTTGGAGGTGAAGGAGAAGGCGAGTGGGCGGGGGTGAGGAGGAGGTACTGGGTACTGGAGAAGTATCGACTGCCGGTTTGTCAGTTTTTAGGTTGAGCAAAAGTTATGATACCCTGCATTGCTTTGGCGTCGACGGCATATACGAAATCTTATATGGGAATAGACATGTGGAAATGGAATACATGAATTGGGCTAAGCCGGGCTTGGTGAGGAAAAGTAGCGGACGTAGAGTTACTAGTACCACTTATCTGATGTCTAGTCTGCATGAATCTTAAAGAGAGTACTGATGAATGCCCCGTATCACTGTCCGCCAAGCCATACCCTCCCGTCCAGACCCATCCGTCCATCCACCCATCCACCCACATATCATAATCATCTCTCATCAATCCTGCTCAAGACATCCAAGCATACCAAACCAGATATTTGATCTACTTGAAGTTCTCGGGGTGGAGAATACCTGCCATATTCCCCTCCTTAACCCGCTTCAGCGTCAGCGCCGCGATCAATGCAGCACCAACACCGCTGCCGTCCTCTGCGGCCAGAATCTCGATCGGGTCCTCCTCCTTGCTACTCTTCTTGGCAGGCCAATCCAGAATTTCTCTCAGGGCAACAGCACCTCGCTGCTTGAAATGCGGGTATTTGTTGAAGACACTGCCATCAGCACCGACGTGGCAGCTCTTATAGTCCTTCTTCTTGGAGATTGCTGCCACGCCACATGCGGATAGTCGCGCGGCACGGGTTCCGATCAGTTCGGCGAGGCGGCGGATGAGTTCCAGCTCGGGGTGAGTGGTGGTGAGGCCGAGCTTGTTTTGGAAGAGATCCCCGGTCTCTTGCAAGTTCTCGAAGGGGTCTTCTTCGATTGAAGAGAGGAAGGAGGAGTCGAGTGTGTATGCCTTTCGGAGCTTGGCAATGTCTTGACCTTCAAAGATGTGGACCTCCTTGTTGTCGTGCAAGTCAACGAGGACGAGGCGGAAGAGCTCGCCGAGGTAGAGACCGGCAATCATCTTCTCAAAGGCTTGCTGGCCTGGGCGAGGGGACTCCTTGTCAATGATGATGTCATAGGGAGTAAGTGGAAGGACCTTATGCTCATTGTCAAAGGCGCCCCATTCGCAGTTGATGGCCATCGGGGTGTCGGGTGGCAGGTTCATGTGAGCTAGCTTTGGAATTGAGCCGCAGTTTTCCATGTACGCAGCGTTGCAGCCGGTGCCGAAGATGCAGCCAATTTTCATCTTCGTGTCAGTGTATGCGGATGCAATCAAAGTACCGGTGGTATCATTAATCAACGCAGTCAGCTTGATGGGAACGCCCTGCTACTTGTTAGAGGGAACCACTTCAGGGGGCAAAGGTACTTACTCGCTTAGCGATAGCTGCTTCGAACATGGGTACGACATTCTCTCCCTCAACGCCATCGATGTCAAATCCCTTGGTCCAACGCTGGAGAACTCCGTGGTCTATGTAGTCCTGGGTGGCTGGGTAAGAGAAAGTAAAACCAAGTGGCATGGTGGTCAGCTTCTCGTCTCCATGGTGATGCTCAATGAATTGCTGGAGGCAGTCTGCAATGTACTCCCAAAGCTCCTCTGCATTTCCAGTCTTGAGATCCTCTGGCATGCGATATTTGGATTGAATAATGTCGAATTCTCCTTGGGCTTCCGTCAAGATGATCTCGCAAACTCGAAGGTTGGTTCCACCCATATCCAAGGCGAGGAAAGTGCCTGTCTCATGTCCATCTGGAAAGGCCATGCACCATGTTGGGTTCATGGGCTAAGCGTGTTAGCGAGTCTAATCAAGAGTCAGTTGAGTCTGCTCACAATACTGCCACCCTCAACACTAAGGCCTATTGAAAGTTAGAAGAGTTCTAGTGATGAATATTGGGATACTTGCCTTTCTTGAGCTCCTTGACGAAGTGGTTGGTGATTTGTTTCAGCTTCTCCCCGGGGACTGTGAATAGGTCCTCCAGTCTCTTGATCTCCTGCAGCAGATCCTTTGGCACATCGACCATAGATCCTATGGAGAATGTCAGCACACAATCGTGATAAAGTAGTCAGACCCATGGCAAAGTAAACAAAAAGAAATAAGGCACAGCAAGGGGTCAACACAAGTACACAGGCCAAGGCCACATGCACGTGACATCAGTGAGTTTGATAGGTCAATTGTTCTTGATCTCATGATCATCAGCTCCATGCAATGATGCGTTGTGCATTGAGGGTATGGGAATCCAGCAGTGATGCCCAGATTCCGAGTTGTTTTCAACTTTGAAGATGCATAATTCCAGCACACTTCATATCGGCGCAGTCTGCCCCTTTCTCGCAGGGTCCTGTGGGGATGGAAGCTTTACCCTCGCACTCCTGGAGCATGTGATGGAGGGGGTGTGGCGACATATCAAGATAAGCCAGGTTATCTGTTGTGTTGCTTCGGAAAAAAGACTGAAGTTGTGATTATGTGTTTGAGATTGTTGAGAGCGTGCTCGTCTGAAGGGAAGAGGGGTTCCTTGTACAAATACACACCATAGTAGTACAACTAGAAGGTGAATGACTGCAAACCACTTGGTAGATCATATAATAGAAATTTGAACATAACAGAGTGCAATAAAAACTTATTTACCCTTCCGGGAAGGAGGCTTTCGTCTAGGTAAAAGGTTAGGATTGTATATATGAATGATAGAATGGTGGATCCAGGGTCTCAGCAGCTTTTCTTTTTAATAAAATTCATGTGTAAAAGCTTCTTAGGACCTCGAGATAGCTAGCTAGGAATAGGGACACATACGGGCCGAGTCCAACCATCTTGACTTCTTTGTGCGAGAAAGATGAGGCTAATTGGTGGTACCACCACGGATAGGAAACTCCTTATAGGTGGGAGTCCTCGGACGAAAGTGACAAGTTTGTAGACAACACTAAAGTAGTAGAGAAGTGGATAAGAAGAAGTTGGGAAGTGATGGAGGTTGTGGTCACTTCTAAAATCATTCCAAAGTAGCTGACGAGGTTTCGTTGACGCAGGCCACTTTTGTCTTGAGAGAGCTCAACACGCTAAGGATAGTGAGGCTAGTCAGTTCAGTCATCCCATCCCGCTTCCAGGGCAGAGAAGTCAGGGTCAGGGCAGCGCACAAGCCACATCTTTACATATCACACAGCCACATCCATACTATGTCCACCTTCAGACTGTGGCTGGTGCTACACCCAAAGGACACATGGAAGAGAACGAGACAAGATACGTAAGCTTAAGCTCCGAATAGAGACATTCCGCGTGCAGTCCCCAACATCACCGTCGCATTCTTGCGAGGACTCCCATTCCAGGTCCACTCGATTTCACGGCTTGGTCTGCCTGTATTCTTCAAAATGAGGCCATTGGCGATTGCATCCGCCGTTCTGTCCTTGGCATCAACAGCTCTCTCAGCACACGGAAACCTCACGAAACCACGTACTTCGCGACTGATCCTACCCTCCGAGTTCGCACCTCCTCCAAACTTCAAGAATGTCAATCTTGTACATATCATCAATCTAGAGAAGAGTTATCCAAAGGAGTCGATCAATGTCCTGATCGAGAATGTTGCTAGCTCGCCACAGGATGAATACTATCTACCGTTTACATCTCGGCAGTTGGAGACTATTGGGGCCTTGGAAGTGAAGGATAGAAAAAATGCAGATGGGGGCTTGTTTGAGACGGAAGCGGTGGAATATAATCCAGAAAGGCTTGTCAACCATGCAATCACACTGGGAACTTGCAGCTAACTGTCTGTTCAGTGATACCCAATACTACCGAATTCGTCTTCCTACACCTCTTGCCCCAAAAGCACAACAAACTCTCGGCATAACCTATTCCTACCTCTCTGCATTGAATCCCCTTCCTGCCGCTATTGCCCAGAAGGACAATCAATACCTAGTCTACGCATTCTCCGCATACTGCCCTTCCTCGTATGTTACGCTGAAACAGAAGACCGAAGTTAAGTTTCCAGGAACCAACATCCCAGAATATACCATTGTGCCAGGGGCAAATGGCGAGGCGGAATCGCCACAAAAACAAGGCTCGAAGTTCACATACGGCTCATACGCCGAGGTCCCAGCGGGAGCTTTTGAGCCAGTGAAGGTCCGATATGAATTCACAAAGCCATTGATCCACGTTTCCCGCCTAGAGAGAGATATTGAAGTCAGCCACTGGGGAGGAAATATTGCTTTTGAGGAGCGGTACACACTTCACAACCGCGCTGCGAATCTCACCAAGCAATTTTCCCGCGTGGACTGGGCTTCTCAGGCATACTACAACCCAGCTACTACCGCCATCCGGGAGCTCAAGTTTCCTTTGAAGGTTGGAAGCCTGACGCCATACTTCACTGATGTGATTGGAAATGTATCAACCTCCCGATTCAGGAGCAATAAGCGCGAAGCAAATCTAGATATCAAGCCCAGATATCCCATCTTTGGAGGGTGGAATTACCCATTCCGTGTAGGCTGGGATGCAGACCTCAAGAAGTTCTTGCGTAAATTGAAGAACGGAGATGGATATGTTCTAAATGTCCCGTTTCTTGAGGGACCAAAACAACCAGAGGGAGTTGAGTACGAGCATGTTGAGTTACGGGTTATCCTCCCAGAGGGAGCTGAGTACGTGCTCTTTCCAAGTCCTTCCGAACTTGACTAACAAGATTGCAGGAACGTCCAATATAGCACTACCGTCCCTCTTGTCGGCGCCGATATTTCCCTCCACAGAACCTTCATGGACACGACTGGCCGTACAGCCCTGACATTGACCGCCATCAACATCGTTGACGATCTCCGCGACCGTGAACTGATCGTTACCTACGATTACCCTCTGCTCGCCGGCTTGAGAAAGCCTCTCGTCATCTTCACAAGCTTTGTAAGCTTGTTCTTTGCTGCGTGGGCGATTGGGAGTTTGGATGTCAGTATTCGGAGCAAGAAATAGATGTCGATGGTAGTGATGGTTGCGATATTTGTAAAGATTATGTAGAATAAAAAAGTTGATACCTTTGGTTCATGTTCCCCTCGTTTTTTGCGGTAGAAATCTTTTTTTACTGATCAATGGCTAAGTAGCTACAAGTGTATCTTCACATCACATATCTGCGTTTGGATTGGATACCTATGTACGGCTGCCCATTCTAGCCTGTAAGGGGTATACAACCCTAACAGCACATAGCAAAGTCTCTCCACTACCAAACTAACCCTACTTTAAACCTAACATCATTAGACAGCCTCAATTACAAATCTGCTTACTTCGTCTCGCAAAAAAAATAAAATTCTCTATCTGCAGTGGAGATCTTCCATCCATCTTCTCGGAAGAAAGAAGTTTTTCTAAAACGTTAATCTGATCCCGATCTCAGTAATATATGCTCCTTGCTATTCGAATTTGTTAGAAAGGGGGGCAGTAAGCCGATGTTGATCATTCGAACCCTTTATATTATCATTATCGTGCCCCTTTCCCTTGATGATGCAGCTTCGTCTTGACGATCTGATCTTCATAGCAGTGCTTTATTTTCTTCCTTGCAGTGAAAAGTTGTTGTACCAAAAGACAATTGTCCTCTGGTATTTGCATATTCCAGGTTATACGACAAAAGTATAGGTAAATCTACATCTGAATCATAATTTACCATCTATATCATACCTCCATGCTATCTATTTCGATTCTCAACGCTCTTAAATATCCACCTCAAGGTTTCCAAGTAAAGATGACCAGGGCCGAATATATTATTGGGAGCTGCAAGTAGTAGTCTAGGGGCTCTATGGTGGGGATTTTTGAGGAAATGATAGTAGGTCGATGCCTCTACTTTCTTCACGCGTTTGATATGGTCCGGCGAAATGGTAGTCTAGTAGAGCTGTCATAGTAAATCGATGTAAGCTAGTCTTCCTATGTCTTCCGCTATATCCTCTTCAAGCGACGACTCCAGGCAACTTGGGATTGGAAGTTTATTCGAGGCAGGATCCAAATCTGGCCAACTTGCCAAGAGCTCCAAGTTCGATTGCTATACCATGGTCAAACGTTCATCGTACCAAGAGTGAATTAAAGTAGAATGGAGACGAAGTGCTAAACTAGCTCATTCGCACATAAAAGGCAGAAGTTCCGCTTGTCGCATAGAGATGCGCACAATTACAGTAGACAACTGACTATGATGTATATGATTAGTCTTAACTTAGCCTAAGAAGAGCTTAAAAAACTCTAAACCGGCTTTACGGGGAACGAAATCCGGTCCGGATAATTAGTGCAACTGCATTTGACCAAGTGACGGAGACTTGAATGTGTCCGGTGTTTTTCAAACAATGGATCAGTAGTAGCTAAACCTAGTTACCTAGCTATGCTTCAAGTAAAGCAAGCTTAGCTTCTTGACGGTAGGATAATTTTTTTTGAGTCTCTAATTCTCCGGAACATATTCTAGAATCTAGATGAGCTCACAGTAACAGTTGCAGTGGAGATTCTGGAGAACGTCATTCATTTTAGCTCCCAAGCTACCGACTACCGACTACTTAACAATCGCAGTTCGTCCTGAGAATTCTGCTCCAACTTAAAAGTTGACAGACAAAGAAATATAAGATCACTTCAAACTCGATCTCGTTCATCCACATCGTTGCAACAATCCATTTCCCCATCCAAAAATCGCCTACTCAGTTCACAATGCCATTAAATTTGACGGCCATCTTTAATTCCGCCCCCGTGCAATGGTACATTGGGAATATTACCCGGCAACCGGTCTACGAAGTTCCTGCGGAATGCCGGGAAACGGTCGTCATGGTACGGAGCGAACAAATCCCGCTCGAGATCATCGGAAAGGCCCTATGGTCGCCCGCTTTGATACTTCTCTGCCTCTATCCAATCCTGGTCCTCGCATACAATAAATACTGCACGCCCTACAGGCACCTCAAATTCATAGCAGAAGGTACACCAAGACAGAGAGAAAAGTTCTTGGAGCATCTGTTCAGATATTACGGAGTGGAGTTCTCGGGGTGGAAGGTAGAGCCGGACGTGGAAAAGGAGTTTAAGTGCCAAACTGGCGGCTGCTGATTGGATCACAAGGCGCATAGGGCTTTCAGTGCAAAACAAGCTCTCCCCAAAGTGGCAGCTTGGGAACGTTACCTTAGCCAGTGCACTCATTGTAATGAATATCTGTTGACAAATTGCGCAACGACTAATATTGACTGCTGAAGTTTACTTGCGCGCGTGAAAAATCAGTTATTATCAAATCGTCTTAGTGTTTTACTATGCTCTACAGCGCTTGAGCTTAGTCCCTGCTTGGGTGAGTATGAAATAAGTATGGAATAAGTACGGAATAAGTATGAATTTACCATGAAATAAGTATGGGATAAGCATGACCCGGCCATCTGCAGCTGAATATTACTTAAGTATAATTATTAATCAACATAAACATAAGCATGACACTCACATTAGTATAGTTGAGCATGAAATTAGAATGAAATTCGACCATAAGAATAAAGACCGTCGACCGGAACCCCTTACAGAGTTAGCTCCAAGCTCATGTCACAAAGGAGGATTGCAGACAAACGACGCTCCCAAGCGCAATGAACAGTACGAGTGAGAAGCCAGCGAGAAAGTCATAGCATGATGTGGGTTATAATTTATAAAAGCAAGCTAAGCCCAGTAAGATGTTTCATAAATTCTAGTAATATATATATGGGTGCATATGCATGTGAACTAAGCTATCTACGTACTTAATGGATAAAGGATATTGAACTGTTGGATTTATATTTCTTGAAAGCCGATATCTAAAAGAATAGCCGAGGGAGAAAAGTAGAGCTTACCTAATACCTGTGAATCTGCTTGCTTGTAGGGTTCGGAGACGGTTTCTTTGAAGTTATTTTCTAGCTGGCTGGGAATGTACGGGAAAGGGTTGGTGTGTTTGTTTGTGTTGGGCAGGGATTTTGTGTTGATGATCCCATTGGTCCGAGTCCAGACTCTAAATGTGAAGGTTTGTCTGGTACTTACAGTATTATCGGATACCTCGATATCTGTGAAGTCACTGATATGTATATACTTAGCAAAGGCCGGATGTTGACTTAAGTAAACTGTGAAGTCTCTCAAAGGAATTATTTCATGTCATAAAATCAAAAAGATGTTGATTTTGAAATTTTTAGCGAGCTGAGAATTGTGAGATGATGATATTTACCTAATTTTCCGGTATGGCATGGCATGATATGACTTGCTTCGCTAAGGTGATTTGACTGGCTATTCGCTTAACCTAGGCAGAAAGGCGCAGGGAGGTGAGAAAGAATTTGAGGGGATGGGATATCTTCTGGCTCTTTTAATTTGAGGTTTTAAGGTATCATCGATCAGTCGTCTTTGAGTCGCATGATCTGTCTCAAGAATCTCAGCTTGAAGACCAGATCTCAGTTGGGCATTAATAAAAAATGATTAGCTACTAGATGCAAAAAATGAAAACCCGGAAAAGAAATTACTTTACAATTGATGATTCTCATGAAATCAGCTTCAAATCAGTGGCAATCATTGCCTATAGTGATTTCTTTGCACCAGAACTTATGATTCATCGTTCGGTAAGTGAAAAACTTTGCCTGGGCTTAGGCTTAGCTAGGTAAACAAAAAAAGGAGTACTGAATCCATCTATAATATATCTATCTGAGACAAACTTGGCATTATTGGCGGTCTTAAACGTTGGTCACTAGATAGAAATATAATAACTCCTGAAAACCACCACTTTGCAATTGTTTCCTAACTCTGAGCTTTTAAATGTGGGCATGAATACAAAAGCTTTTTGAATGACTCCAGCCTGCAGATATCCTGTAAAGTCTGACCTCTGTACTCTTCTCTCGAGGCTGAGATAGTTGCCATGGCTTAGAAGGCGACCCAGTAGCGGATGTATATAAAGCATCATTGAAGTTCATATTCCATAATCATCCAGGGCAGGAACTTGTTTCTAGTCCGAATGCAACGACTCTTAAGGCTACTTAGTAACTTATGCGTGATTGTTCAACTAAATATATTTCGACGAGAAGAAGATTAATATGATTATATGCGTAGCATAGGATGCACGTTCCCAACTTCCCATCAGGTACATATGAACCCTTTCGGTAGTATGGATCGAATCAACGGCGGCTTTTGGTGTGTTTGGGTGTTCTCACTGTTCTTTTCGCATTTTTACATTAAATTCGTGGCCCATCGCTTGACTCTTTCTCGTCTGCCTAGTGCCTGCAGCCGAGTATGTATTTGCCCATTCGACTCATCGGACATTGTACAACGTGCGAGCTGAAGTCTAGTACATCCCACTAAGACTGAGGCTGACTGATGGCCAGCTCAAGACGTCTGGTAGGCTTCCAGGACTCCACATAGACAGTACAGCATGCGGTGACCGGTCAACACAGTGGAGGCTCTAGATCTGTGAGACCTCATCTTCTCATTCGGTGCGTTGTCATCTTCGTGTTCGGTGGCTTTGATATGGTATCGAAGTACAAACAGAATGAAGGATTGTTCTCGAACATCGCGGCTGAATCATTGTCGTCGTCGTCGTACAATCCCGTGATATCTCTTCTCTTGTTGGCCGGGGGCACTCCGGTATGTGACACGTGAGCATATTCCAAAACCGTTGGGGCGGCGCTAGAATTTCTTTCCCCCGACCGAACCGAGTACGAACTTAGTAATCCTCCACTTCTCCACATCTGCGGCATCAAACCGAGTACCCCAGCTCTCCCAAATTTGAAGAAAACGCCTCACTCACGATAGCTTCATTTTATAGTACTACATTATTATGAAGCTCGACCATCACAATGTGATCTGTCTCTATCAGTCCCGGTATCAATTATTTTTTCATCACATCTCGAGTACCCCCAACCTCGAGATGTCACGTCACATCCCGATTCCCCTGGGCTTACTGTACATTGCCGGAGATCTCTCGACGGAATGGAAAGACCTCGCAGGAGCTGCCATGAAGAGTCCCGGATTATCGTTTTGCCACAGCATCACGAGGTACACTATACTATTTAGATCCGTCTGAGTGCATCTATTGGACCATCGAGGTCTTTTCTGCATAATCTCACCAATCTCACTAACCTCACAAATCAAAAAGAATGCACCGACCGATGAAAACGAAATGAGCCGACGATGGGCAGCATAATTATTAAATTATTATCAAGGCGCGTACCTTACCCGGCTTCCCGTGTGTCACCCAACCAGGGGCTTCCCTCTCCCAACCTTTCGGACGCCGACCGCCCAAATTATTATTGTCCCTCCCCAACAATACTCCGAACACATCCATATTCTTCCATCCCTTTTTCTTCCTTGTCTTTCTTATATTTCTCTTCCTCATATTTCTTCCTCTCTCTCTCTTCTCCCCCCCCTACATTTAAGAATACTTCGCAATCCCTTCATATCTTTCGTCTTGGCAATGCGAGAACGTTGTCGAGCTCAAGCACGTCGCGCACATTCTCAGGGGCTGAAGATTGGACAACCCCGGTCCACTACACGTGACTCCCAACGAATTCCGACTGTCAGAAAGTCGCCGTTAAAGTCGCCGTCGACGAGATGGAGGATACAATGCCTCAAGATGAGTATTTCGAGTGGGAGGACATCATGCTGTATAGAGCATCGGGCGAGGTGATGGAGAGCGAGAGAGACTGTCAACAAACCTTGGAGTATCGAAGGACCTTCTCTCAGCCCTTCCAGGAGACCGACAGTGACTCCGACGAAGACTTCCAATGGAGCGAGGCTAGATGCTATCAAACAAGTTCCCCCGCGACCCCAATTCAAACACCCTTTACTTTCAAGTCCTGGACGCCGGAGAAGAAGGATGCACCAATTGATTTCCCCTCCTATGGTGATATCGACATGGGACTTGCTGGTCTAGAAAAAGCGATGCCAACCGTTGAGGTCGTCTCAATTCCGGAAACCCCGGCAACGATTCAAACTGTGGAGGATGAGGTTGCGGTTAATTCTGAGCGCGCCAGTGTTGCAGAATCTCGAGACTGTTCATCCGTTTGCTTGCAGCCGTTCGCAAATGTCAACTACTTGGTGCACCACTGGCGTGAGGGTGATGTTTCGGCCTCTTGGAAACACCTCGTGACGAAAAGGAAAACCTGGGGCCCTATTTCCCAGCTGGATCATTCATCTCGGAAACGACACAACAATGTCGCAAGGCTGGAGAATGCATCGTGGCGAATCTGGTCGAAGCTGCGATTCGGGCTGAAGACCGTCGACCCGGATGTCATCAACTGGTATGTTCCCACCACAGCGGATGCTTCACTTGTCCTAGAGATCCTTTCGCTAACCAGCCATCTAGGAAAAAACACTCTGATGATACCTGCCTCTATGGGCCCTTCACAGCTGGATCGAAGAGCTGTTCATCAGGGTTATTACCATCACGTGATATCCGGACTCCGAATAACGAATCGGACTCAATTCCGGCTCTGACCAAGCCTATCCTCAAGGAGCCCAGCATGGCCGAAATCCTACGTCGAGGCTCATTACCAACCTTCCGCACTAATCACTGCAACGCAGTCGTACAAGGGAGGCCACTAAGTGACACCTCGCCGCTGACTCATTTGCAAGCCTCACATCAGCACGCTGAGTTCTGTACAACAATCCCAACACGAGATGTGGGCTTGCCTAAGAAAAGCGTCAAATTCTTGGAAGAGGTACGACAGTACACAATAGTGAACCCCATCGGAGACCGCAAGATCCATCGCACCATCAAGAAAACGCGCTCTACGACACTGCATGCAGAAGCCTATTTTCTAGACGCCCCTTCGCCAGTGCTTGAGCCTATTTTCATATCAGAGCCAAGCCACTGGAGCCCTGATAGTCTGTGGTCCTACAGCTCCGAAAGCCAAGCCAAGAAGTCAGATCTGAAAGAATGGACATGGCTTGGTGTTGTCAATGATGACGACACTCCCTCAGGCTCGTTGGATTATTTCTCCTCGAAACACATTTCCGCCTCTTCAACCTCAGATCTCGATACCCCAGTTCCACAAACCACAGAACTCTTAGCGACTGCTTCAACGCCACGACCGATCGAAGTTCCCATGGGCCAAGGCTCATTGACGCAACATAACCTCGACATCCACCTCTCATCTCCATCGTCCTCTGCACCGGAAGTTGAAGATGACCTCGATTACCTACTTGCCAGCTCGCCGCTCAGTCGCAACAATCGCATTGGTTCGTACTCGCCCGAGCTGCAGAGCAGTCGTTCGTCAGCGTCGGAGGCTGAGACGGAAAGTAACTCGGACTCTGGCGATGAAGTTCATGCGCCTGTGATGAGATATGGCAGCCGTGACGTAGTAGTTGAAAAGTCACACATCTCCATCCATGGCCCAGTTCGAGGCATGGGGATACAGATGGGGATGGACATCGGCATTGTGGATGATGAGAAACATGCATTGTATGAGCAGATCATGGAGGAGTTTGAGCTAGGGTACTAGGGATAGTGGAATGGAGGGAAATAGGTGGGAAGGTGTATGCATGGTGATGGGAAGGGAAGGGAAGGAAAAGGAAGGAAAGGGAAAGGACGAGAAGAAACGAATTTTGCTCTTAGCGTTGCATTTTGTATTATACCAGCCAGCCCACAACATGTGTGGATAACCTGGAGCTATCTATGAAACAATGTACTGTACTGTACGTACGTCTCGGACTGAAATCAAATACTTTAATGTAGACATCATTTCTATAGGCATCATGCTTATATATAGATAATAAGATCAAGTTTATTTATTAGCTTGTGAGAATAATTGATCTCATCTTGACATGAAACTATCTATCACTTACTATTCTCGGGCATGGGGGGATGACAATACTCTAGAGCTCGGATGTAGCTTGCGGAAAGTGGTAAGTGGATTATACAGTAGGATCTCGGGAGGATAACAACAACACATCCCCTTCCCCCCCCTCTCCTCTCCCCCCATCTCCTCCCCTCCCCCCTTCCCCCCCTCCTCCCCACCCCCAACCTACTTCAACCCGCCCGCAACAACCAAACTCTGGCCAGTCATAAACCCCGTCGTAGCCAACATCCCCACAACATTAGCCACCTCCTCCGTCGTCCCCAACCTCCCCATAGGAATAGCCTTGACCCCTCCCGGCACGATATCCGCCGTAGGAATCATGCCCGTGTCGCCGATGAGGGCGGGCGCGACGTCGTTCACGCTGATGTTTAGCGGGGCGAGCTTCGTCGAGAGGTTCCGCATCATGCTGCTTAGACCGCCTTTGGATGCTGCGTAGTCTGTGGGGGGCGGGGTGGGTTAGGAGGGAGGGTTGTGTGTGGGGGAGGGAGAGGGGGGGGAAGGGAAGATGATTTTGGGGGGGAGATTTGGGGGAGGGAGGAGAGGGGGGAGGAAAGGGACTCACGACATCCATTTATCCCTCCTCCGTATGCTGCAATGGAGGACATGAAGATTATCCGGCCCCAGCGCTGAGCTCGCATGCCCTCCACTACGCCCTTTACTAGGACGAAGCTGGCGCGTAGGTTTACGTTGAGGGTGTACTCGAATTCTTCGATTGGGATATCCCTGTTTTATATAGAATCATGAGAAAAGGGGAGGGAAAGGAAAAATGGGGGGAGGAGGTTGATTAGTAGGTGTGTGCTTTTCTTGCTTTTCTCTTTTTTTCTTTTTGGAAGTTGTGTGTTTTGAGGGGAGCGGGAGGGTTGTGTATTTTGGGAGGTTGTGTTTGGAGATATTGTTCCGGTTTGTTTACTTATGTAGGGAATACGAAGAGGGGAGAGGAGAGAAAGAAAAGAAAGTTAAGAAGCATCACATACCAAATATCCACAATCCTCTTCCCATACCCCGCATTACTAACCAAAATATCCACCTCCTTTCCCCCATGCTGCTCTCTCACCTCATCAAACATCCGTTCCATATCCGCCACGATACCGACGTCGACCTGATGTATGGAGATTCGGAGAGCGGATGGTGTTGTTGTTGTTGTTTCTGCAGTTGTTGTTGTAGCTGTTGTTATTTTTGCTGCGATTGGGTTTGTTGCTGTCGTTGTTGGGTTTGATGTTGTAGTGGGACTACATGAAGCCCAAATGGAAGATACAATAGCCTCTATACCTGACAGGTTTTTGGAGTATGTCAAGGCCAAGTGGCAGCCTTTGGCAGCTAGAGTGTGTGCGCATGCGGCGCCGATACTATGGGGAAGGGAAGAGGGGTGTTAGTGGGGGTTGTTTTTTTGTTTGCTGGTTTGTTTGTTTTGGGGAAGGAGGGGAAAAAGAGGGAGAATTTACCCGGATGAAGCGCCGGTTATGAGGGCTAGTCGCCCGGAGATATCGTTGTCGGACATTCGTAAGATGGGTTGGTGTTGATTTATCTGAAAAACCATCCGGAGTTGGGGAGGATAGGGATAAGGGACAAGGGGTAAGGGGATGCTTGATGTTGATGTTGATATTGATGTTGACGTTGCTGGTTAAGAAGTGGGGGGAAGAGGAGTGCGGGGTCACCCCGCCATTAGCTTGGTTTTCAATACCTGCTAGAGTACTGTAGTACTACAGTACGGGATTTCTCAACTCACTGAAAGAGTGAGAAGTGAATCGTAACCATGTGCATAAATAGATGATGAAATCAACACAGACCCCTTCTTTAGCGAAACCTCGTACCTCGTACCGAAAATAAACACTCAGGCAGCACGTCCAACATTCCAAGGTGGCCCAAATAGGTTAGCGGCCCAAGCTCCTAAACTTCACAGGTAAATATTTATGCCTGTCAGCCAAGTCTTCCATCACACCCCGTCAATATCCCATCATGAAACGATCCCTTTCATGACCCGAGATTCGGTTCTTGGTATGATACGATACGAAGGTAGGTACAGTGAGATTTAGACGAGGTTCTTCCAGAAGGAAACTTTTGTTTCAGTGGGTTTTTTTTGGGGGCTGGGCACTATAATTTCGATGCTGAGATTCTGGGATATTGGCGAGTGGTGGAGTGTTGTCGTATAGAAGTGGAGTGGAGAGGAGGGGAGAGATGGGGCCTTGTTCTTTTCTGCTTTGTTCTTGAGTCTTGTTTGTTCTTTAAGTGCACGCGTGAGTGAAAGAGTGAGCCTTAAGCTGTGTTTTGAGAGATGTAGATGAAATTATATGGTACAAGGTGATTCGAACTCTTCTCCAACGATGGATGGATATGTATACTTCGTATGTTATGATGTAATTTTCATTGTGTCCAGCTGGCCGGGACACAATTAGAGCTCTCCCGGCTTTGCGCCATATGCGATCCACAAATCTTTGTCCTCTACGCCAAGCCCGCTACAGCTCAAACCAGCTTGACAGCTCCGGCCCCTTAGCCACAATCAGACTTGCTAAAGGAAAAGGGGCTTTGGCGACCAGCTACAGAACCACAGAACTACAGAACCATCCCTCTCCCAACGAATGCTTCAGCCCTTCTTGGCACTTTGTGGAAATGCCCCCATTAATCTAACGGCGACAGAACAGAGTTTGGCCATCCCACATCCTGTCTCTCCCATCGAACATCATAGCGAGTTCCGAGATTGTATTTCGTTTTCTAACATAAGTACAAGACCTTGCCTGCTATGACTTTAAATTCCACTCCTTCTTCAGGTTGGATTTCGGTCATCAGCCACACATTCTTTTTATTTCATCTAACCTCCAGTCACTCGTTTCGAACATGAAGTCCACCACATTCATTTTCGCCTCTTTGGCAGCCTTCGCCGGCCGATGCGCTGCCCTCGGCGTGACCGGGTCCGCGCCAGGATTCGCGAAAGGCACCACCGGCGGCGGCTCGGCGACCCCTGCGTACCCGAAGGATATCGCAGAGTTGAAGACCTGGCTGACGGATTCTACTGCGCGTGTCATTCTTATCAACAAGGAGTATAACTTCATCGGCTCCGAAGGCACCGTGTCGGAGAACGGGTGCCGACCCGCCTCCAATACTTGTCCTGGGGCGGGTGGTCAGGATGCGATCAATGGTGCGAATTGGTGCACGAACGGCAATGCTGGATCGAACGCCAAGACCATCGCGGTCAAGTATGATAAAGCGGGTATTGCTGGTATTAATCTTGGATCTAACAAGTCTATCGTTGGTATTGGCAAGAATGCTGTTATCAGAGGAAAGGGTCTCCGAATTGCCAACGGAGCCAAAAATATCATTATCCAGTAAGGCATTTCCCTTTCTGATTTATATTAACCAGAGAGCTAATGGGCAGTAGAAACATCCACATCACGGAGCTCAACCCTCAATATATCTGGGGAGGTGATGCCATTACCCTCGCCGGCACTGACTTGGTCTGGATTGATCATGTCAAGACCTCACTTATCGGCCGTCAACATCTCGTCACCGGCGGCTCGGCTTCTAACCGTGTCTCCGTGACTAACAATGAATTCGATGGGAGCACCTCTTGGTCCGCTTCCTGCGATAACCACCACTACTGTAAGCTCATTTCCCCTCAGAACCTCTCCTCACCATGCAACACCATTCCCCCTCTCCTTTACCCTACTCCCAGAACTTCCAAAAGCCATATCTACCTCTCTCACACACACTAACCCACATAAGGGACAATCTACTTCACCGGCTCCAACGACCTCGTAACCTTCTCTGGAAACTACATCCACCACACCTCGGGCCGCTCCCCAAAGATCGTAGGCAACACCCTCCTCCACGCCGTCAACAACTACTGGTACGCCAACAGCGGGCACGCCTTCGACATCGGCGCCGGCTCCATGGTCGTCGCCGAGGGCAACGTCTTCTACAACGTCAAAACCCCGCTGCTGGCTAACGCCGGCAAACTCCTCGCTCCGAGCGCTATCTCCAGTTCCTGTAAATCGTATCTGGGTCGTGACTGTCAGCGGAATACGTTGGGGGGTAGTGGTGCTTTTGTGGGTAAGGATACCAGCTGCTTATCGTATTTTTCGGGGAAGAATGTTCAGACGGCTAATGGGCCGAGTTCGGGTGTGTCGTTGACGGCTGGGGTGGGGAAGATTTAGAGGGATATATATATACAAGGGGTTGGAGATGGGTTTCCTGTATCTAATATTCTTTATTCCTTAGCGGATCCTTTTATATAAATATGATACCTCTCATTTCAAGGAAGCAGGAGCTTCATTAAAATCTCCTTTCCTAACAAAATCACATACAACTCACTATCTGCTCGTGCTTCGCTCACGCTTCTCGGTACTACACTCCTACTCTGTACTCGTATGTGAGTGGGATAAACATGTAGGGTTTGAAAGTGACTGTCTACAATCCGCTCCATCTATTCAGCGTGGATCCCCGACTTCTTCACTGTGGGTTATCAGCACCTGAATATGAATGATGCAGAAGGATGGAACAGGTGATACTTCGTATATCTCCAGAGAGATTTCGCGCTGGGTCGTCCAACCTTGCGCGCCAAGCGAGCCACGGATAAATTGTAGGCTCCGGTTGCCCCAACAACCATCGCCTCATTGATCCACAAAGCCTTTCCTCAATTGCAACACAAGTCACTCCCCACCATCACTACGGACAGACTCGAATATGCCGAACACATTATCTCTTCTGCGAAGAGATATCACACTAGATGAAGCGCTAAGAGATGACGATAATCTCCTCCCTCAAATTCAATATCCTCGACAAAGACAAGAATTCTTTGATTACTTGTCCGCCCACAAGGCTGTGATTGAGGCGATTGTCTCGTTTCACCTCTCTGCGAAGCACTGTCGAGCTGGCGATGTACAAACTTGGTTATCTGGCAGCTACAACGTCTGCATTCCTGTGTACATCGACCCACCCTCCGAGGTGCGCTCAGTATTCGTTAGGATCCCCCTGCCTTACAAAGTTGGAGAAGCCAAGTCTGCAGGCAACGCAGAGGAAAAGCTTCGTTGCGAAGTTGCTTCATATCTATGGATGCAGGAAAATTGCCCTAGTGTTCCGATACCTGTTCTATTTGGGTTTGGATTTCCTAATGGCCAGACAGTACGTTTAGTAGTGCCGTGACGAATTTCTGCTGATGATCCATTGTCTTAGCTCACAGCTCCAGAACATACATCCCTCTTCTCCCGATTAGCGTGGAGTGCAAGACGAATTCTTCTTTCCTGGCTTCGGTTCCCCACACCATGCCGGTATATCAGTCGAAATTGTCGATATGATTTGAACACTGGCTATACGATTATCAGCCGGGTTACAAAAGGAGAGATGCTCTCTAGCACCTGGAATACTCTCCGCCACGACAAGATACGCCGCACAAACCTCTTCCATAACTTAGCACGGATTATCCTCTCTCTGAACAAAACTCCTCTACCAGCTATCGGATCACTGACTTTAAATAATCAAGGCTGCATAACATTAACCAACCGTCCATTAACCCTCCAACTTCAATCACTAGAGAATGAAGGAGTTCCGACTGCGATCCACAAAAGTTCTACTTATTCAACCGTAGAGCCTTACCTGCTTGATCTTTTAAGTTGTCACGATAATCGTATCTCCTATCAACCAAATTCTATTCACGATAAAGATGACGGCCAGCAGCAACTCGCAGCATTAACTATAATGCGTGCAGTCCTCCACCATTTTATTCAGCGCGATTATCGTAACGGGCCATTCGTTTTTACACTTACGGATCTTCACAGAGCAATATTTTCGTAGATAATGATTGGAATATCACCTCTTTGATCGACTTAGAATGGGCATGTTCGCTACCTATTCAACTACAGTGCCCTCCGTACTGGCTTTCTGGGCGGGGCATAGATCAGATAGAGAATGGTGAACCACTTGAGACATTTCGCGTACTTATCTTCGAATACTTGGAAGCTTTCGAATACGAAGAAAGGGCTATGATTGGAGATCGCTTATATCAAACGCCTATCATGAGAGAATGCTGGACGAATGGAAGCTTTTAGTATTTCCACGCTATAAATAGCCCTAAGAGATTATTTCAGGTTTTTAACGAGCATATTCAACGATTGTTTTGTCCGGAGCATTGCGACATGAAGATCTTTGATCAAGTTGTGGCCCCTTATTGGAATATTGACGCAGCGTATGTGATCGAGGAGAAGATCAAGGAAGAGGAAAGGTATAAGGATCAGTTAAGAGCGGCCTTCGATGTTGAAATAGACACAACGAAAGAGACCGATAGAAAGGAGGCAGAGCCCCAGGCACAGAAGGAAAAGGTAGAGGAAGGAGACGCAATGAGAGGAGAGGCGAAGCAGGAAGATGCAAGGGAAGTCCTCGACAAGGTTGGAGATACTGATCGCTGAGGGCGTGCGGTTGGTCAGATACAGCATTTTATGCAATTTCTATGCTATGAAATCCTATACCCGTCGATATTCCCTCGATCTAGTGCGACCACCACTGAGCATTGCAGAGTGGCGTACTTGGATCGTGCCCGGATTCTGAGATGGAAGAGCGGCAGAGATATCTTCCTATCAGCAGTCATCTGCCGTGACTAGCTCTGCCTTGATCATTTTCTGGACCAATTGGAGGGTGCGATGGCTCAGCAGACTGAGGTTTGGTGAGTGTAAAGCTCGTCTTGGGCGGTCGTAGAAGCAAACTTTCCTGCTCGAGCAGATGAATTGGACGAAAGTCGTTGTTAACAAAGCAGCCGTCTTTGACATCCCGCTATGGACCGTGGCTAGGCGGATGAGTTGGCTTGCTCGGCTCGGCAGTAGCTTCGGCATTGGGAGTATCTAACCCGTCATCTCCGAGGATCACTGGTCCGTCTGCATAATGCCAGGAACTCCTTGCCATAGCGATAGCGAGCTGACATGAGAAAATAGAGGGCCTTGGCTGTCACCTCCAACACCACTGAGACGTCTCCCACTTTTGCTGAGAATTGGATCTTCAAGATACTGCAGGGTATCATCAGATTTCTGGTATACTGTACGAAGTAGGGATATCCGTACGTCGACCGATGGTAAGTGGCCATCTGGCCATCTGCTTCGTTGGTGCAGTTGGTAGATGCGGCACAGAGGCATGCAATATCTACATCAGATTAGCTAGGTAGCCTAGGTCAATCTCTAGAATATTCTTCCTTCGTACCTGGAGTTTCGACTGAATCAACTTCCTGCTGAATTGCAAAGTCACGGCCTTGGTAGTAGGTACTGAGCCGGTCCGGCTACAGACTTGGGCTGGTTGTCGCGGCTTAGTATTTCGTCTACTTTGTCGTCCGATCATCATAACGCTTGACTTCTAATCAGACAAATTAAGCAAGTCAGTATGGACACGGACTATCGCACATGGCGTGGTAGCTGGGAGGATGAGGTTGCCAGAGCCCTTGCAAATATGTACAAACCAATCTCGCTTACTACAAGTCAGTCACTCCTGACCCCTTTCTCGCTTAGTTGCATTATTCTTGAGATATTTTCTTCCCCTTTTTATAACCATTGCTTTATATATTAGTAGGATTTAAAACACAATGGAAGATATGCGTTAGATATTTTACAATCATATAGTGTACGTATGTAAGCTGTGATTCGATGTAAGGATTAGAGGTTGATTAAAGCGTGAAATGGTGGGAGTTTAAATCGCTCAAGCCTTATAAACCTGGAGGAACAAAGAATCCGATAGATTGTACCCGCGGAAATTGAAATGAGAGCGGACAAATTTATAGGTGAAAGAAATGATTCTGAAGTTCTTGAGTAATTTCCCGAGGCTCCTGTCCCTTAGTTTTGCCAAAGGCCCCATTTGAGACGACTCTTTTCTATGTACGAGATTGAGTCCAAGATCTGGCAGTTAATCTTGATGAAGCTCGGAAAACAGTAAACGGCGAGACAACTTTCATAATAGACAGAAGAAGTACGCCCAGTGGGTGTATGAAATCATCGCATTACTTTCTATAACTTGAGAGACGCGAAATAACCCGTATCATTGATGCCTTGGAAAAGCTTCAAAAATAACTCAAGGTCAATAAATACCTTCCCCATCCCAGTAGTTGCTCAAGCTTTACCATTTAATATGTGTAAAAAGCACCAGATACCAAATTCACCGCTTTTGCTTTCCACCCTCAGCAACTCAAGTCGCTCCGAAGCGCAAACCCCTTCAACTTCCCCCACTACCGCTTCCTAAAGCCGGCTTAGCCTCTTCATCGCGAGTCATAGCCTCCATCCATTTCAAATCAATCTCCTCCCGGACCAAAAGCTTCTCTCTTTCATTCTTGGTGAGGACAGTCGGTCTCGTGACATGTCTCTTTCTCTTCGCCCAGCCCAAAATTGGCATCATTTTCTTTCCCTTCTCGGCTCGTAGCATAAACTCAACTAGAAGAAATGGATACCCAATGTCGTCTTTGGTATCAACAAACTCAAGCGTGAGACTATCCGGGCCTTTGCCTTTGATCGTAGATGGGATCGGGGTGAGTTTGAGAGGTTCATCGATTGGAATAGCGTTTGGGAAAAAGTCCACAGCACGGAAGGTGTAGGGCCCACATTCTAATATCATGCCTTGTTAGCTCTTTGCAAGCATGTCTCCTTTTCGGCCACATGAAATTAATGTATCAATACTGATGGCGAGGAAAAACATTTATCTTACTGTACGATGCTTCGGTGCCTTGGTACTTGAACTTGATGATCCACTCGTGTTTACCATACTCATTAGTGGCCAGTGAGATGTTCAGAGTTTCGTTGGTGGGTGGAGAGGAGATATAACCCGTAGATGCAGCTCTCCAAACCATATCGTAGTCGGCAGGAAGGCCTTCGGAGATTATTGAGGCAGGCATTCTGGATGGAATATGTCGAGGGTTTGACGAGAATAGTGGAAGTGAGGAGGGGATGAGGAAGGAAGAAAAGGAAGAATCTGAAGGATTAAATAGTGGTTCAAACTGGTTTTACTGGGAATGTTGAATGGTGAATGGTGAATGAACTGAGGAAGGCAGTGATGGACAGCCGGTTTCTGCTGTGGAACTTGGGTAACAAGTACTTGAAACCAGAGTACAATGGTGATAAAGGAACTCAATCCTCGTGTAGTGGGCTTTCATCAAAGTAAGGCACCCGGCACAGAGTGCCGCTCAGTTCGCTTTTCTCAAAGATGATGATTATTGCTTGCATATGGTGAGAGTTGAATTCAGTACTTAAAAGCGATTACTATGCATTTCGATTCAACGAATAGATTCATAGATGACAAGAAAAAGCACATGCCCTGAATCAAACATAAAATCAACCATCGGGCAACAAAATTACTTCATCTTTTAGTTTCGACAGCGAATGCTTCACCTATGATGTATGTTATTGGGTCGGGGAGAATAAGAGAGCCTAAAGGCTATTATCAGTACCATTATACTCGTAAATACAACAAAGCTATCCCTCCACAAGTCTAAGTGACTAAGAATTCCACCCACACCTTATTAATCTCCTTGCTTCCAAATACGTGCTCATGCTTTTTGTTAGTTAAACTTCTTCCAGCCTCGATGTATCCCTTCTAAGTTCTATGCATATTCCTCCTTCTTCACCAAAGACTCAATTTCCCTTACATTCAACACTATCTCTAAAGGAGGATTTTCTTGAGAGCCATCTCAGTTGTAGAACAAGGCTAGTAGGGTAAGATCCAAAACATTTGTAGAAAATGGCAAAGATAAAGCTGCCAAGGAGGAAAAAAAGAAGGTACTAATGTAACGCTAAATACTGCCTGAGTGCCTCTTGGAGATCGAAGATCAGCTTTGATGAAACTTACAGAGTGGAAGTTGATCGAACTTGATTCTAGGTGCTGGAACTTTGAAGTCGAAGTTGAATTTAATTTTAGATAACCATTGCTTACTTATAGCTTTTGATTGCTGATGTGGCAAAGGGATCTGTAGCAGCCCGTGAGTTTGCTCCTTGGACGATTGCTTCAGACCCCTCCAACAGATAGTAACCAGACGAAGTATACCAAACAGACTAACAAAAGGCAATTTAGTTGTCTGTACGCAAATGACACATGAGTCTCGCAATTAGGTATCAAACAAGCTTCCAGCTTAAATGTAATTGCATACCTCTGCTCGTACTCTCCTCACATTAATCACCATCATGCTTCCTACGATCCCTGCAATAGGAAAGCTAGTAGCTATCTACGATATAATCTGGAAAGCAGATTTAGGCGAGGATGTAAAAGTCCAGTCCCAGAACAATGGCGAGCGGATACACTTCAAAATCCAACCTACCCAAGCCACGGCCATAAATACGACTAATCCATCGTCTCCTCAAGTGATTGAGTATGGCGCAGTACTCAAAAGTCGCACATTGGAGGCGTTTTATCGTAAGTCTAAACCCCAGTACTAGAGAATTGCACGAGAAAGAGGAAGTTGACAAGACAAGCATGTCCCGAATCCCTCTTTCAAAATTTCAAACTCCTCGCTCTTCCAAGACCACAACCATTCCCGATCCTCCTTGCGCCAAACCCCACGAACTCGCTGACACTAAAGTTCATCTCTGTGACTGATGATGAGGGATATCCCTTCCTGTACTTTCGCATCACGAACGAGGTGAGAGTGGAAGAGGGAAGTGAGCGCAGGAGCGTGAAGGAGATGGTTGTGGTGGGGTGGGCTAAGAGGAGGGAGTTTGATGATAAGATTGTGGATATAATGTATTCGACGAGGTTGACAGAGGGAGAGAGGGCAAGGCTGGTGAAGAGGAAGGAGGTGGATATGTTGACGTTGGAGGGTATAGAAGAAGGTGAATTGATGGGGTGAGGTCAACAAGAAGTGAAAATAAGAGCGAGGGTTTTAGGGTAATGTGTTGAGACTAGAGAGGTTTTGAGTGAGCAATTCTGCTTACATGGTCGACACCAAGCAAGATACAAAGAAGAGCCAATAGTCAATCAAACGTCACAAGGAATGGCAAAAAGCTAGAATGCACTCATTGGAGAGCGTCTGTTGTATCTCCCCAAATGTAATGTCATCCACAACGTGTGGTAGGCCCATCTCGCGGAAGATTTTGGTCGCCAGTGGAAATTGTGAACCAGTCACGGAAACTGTGGAATCATTCCTAAAATACTGAGAAATACCTAGCCTTGTAAAATATATCTCTACCTCCACATCACTTACATATGATCCGCCCCATATTTCCATGACTATCACTATTGTAAACCCAGCTGTATGATAACGCTAGACGCCGGCGCTCACTCATCGTAAAATCATAAATATATTTCCCACGGATTTGACCTCAACATGTGTCATAGTCATCCTTCGAGCTTCTGTCACCAAAACAAAACCAAGGTTCATAGCGCTCACTGAGCCAGGAATCTTTTCATCCTCTCGCTCTGCACCAGTGCGCGTATCAGTTCAATCGTGATGTCGGTGCCATTCTCGACAGCTATATCATCGGTATTGACAGGCACATGGAGGAACACCACTCGACGATCCTCCTCCTTCTTTTCCAGATATGCCAAGCTCGAGAAATATATAAAGTCGCACAGGTATCGTCCAGCATCCTCGGAAACCCGGACATCCTTGCCCGGCAGAGCTGCCCTCCACCTCTTCCACACATCATCGATGTCAAATGCACTCAGCAGTTCCTCCGGCATGCCATGCCATATCCATTTATCACCCTCCAACTTTTGTCTCTCCTCATCGCCCAATAATTCCTGGTCGACATCTCCCATGATATATCCATCTCGATGGCCGCGCCGCTCAATGCTGTAGAACCTCCTTCCTGCTGCCATGCCGATATGGATCGTCAAGTCAATCTTCCTACCTTCCCATAGCTTTGGAACCAGTTCCCTCACAGCTGTATATCCTACTTTCACCGGCTCAGGATGAACCAGTATTCGAACCGGTACATGGCTTGCAATCGCAGAGGCATCCAGCGGCTGGAACTTAGAGGGGGGCAGGAAAGGTGGCAGACTATTTGCGATTTCCCAGGAGGGATTGACAGGATTCTGTGCACGAAATGGCTATATATCGAGGCACGCATTAGCTGGTATTCTTATAGTTGTCTCGGAGCTGTATTTCGAAAAGGTTCTAAGCTGTCAGAACTGTACTATACAGTATGCAAATGACGCGCATAGACAATTCATATCAGCAGCCGGGCATAGGTTGATGATATTCCAGCGGCACGCGACAACGCAATAACGTGGCAAGATACTTACCCCGAAGCCAGTGACTAAGACTGTTATCTCTTCTTCCTGTGATAAAGGTTCCTCGCCGTAGGAGCCCATGATTAATTGTAGGATTTCAAAGTAAACAAAATCGCAGCGAAGAGGACGGGCTGGAGAGAGAAGTGAAGGTTGGAAGGTGGAGCGATACTGTATGGAGGGGTTAGGAGGGGTGAGATCGGCTATTCTTACAGCTTGCGCGCTAGTCCTATCTCAGTTTCGGCTGAATTACCCCCCCTTTTCTCCGGGTGATAGCGAGTTTCAGTAATCCTCGCTTCCTTGTTTTTACTAAAAGTGATGAAAACAACTGTGTATGATATTCCTACTAGAAGAGGACAATAGTAGCATCAATACTTGCGAATTTCGCATTCAATCAGCCGTATAGTACCGCTAGAACATGACTCCAATTTATCACAACATTGCATCCAAAATTGAAAGGACTGTTCAGCCATATCTTTGAAATTAACGCGAGAAAATGTTGTGAATCCAATGCAACTTATGCTGAACCAAATCCTGACCCTTGCCATGGAATCAAAATCGAAATATATTGATCACAGAATCTCACTCCTCCTCGCTCTCCTCGCTCTCCTCGCAGTAAACATTGGTGTCCATGACTTCGTCCACTTCATCAACCCCGCCCCCTTCACCCCCTCCGACCTTGAATTCAACATCTTCTTTGAATAAGGAATCGTCATCTTCCGTCTCTCTGTCAAGCACGGTTTCACTACTGCTGTCACCAAAGAGAGATTCAACATCTCCCATGTTTCCCTCGCTGATTTTATCGTTGAAGTTGTCTTCATCATTGCTGTGACATACCTCACTCTCTTCATGGTCATCTGATGCAGGAGTCGCATCTTCTTCTATGTATTCTTTGCGTTCGTTTTCTCCTTCGGCAGTCGAAGATGTCGCTGATTCGTCCACATCGAGTTCGCCAGGAGAAAATTTTCTGACCACGTCTTCAGCTCCATTAATCTCATCCTCTATCTCAACCCCTTCTGTCATTGGTATATCCGAGATTACATGTCCAACGATAGAGTCTCGGGAGCCCTCGAGCATCTCTCTTTTGACCATCTCACTGCGTGTATTCTGTGGTGCCTCCTCGGTGTTGTCCTCATCAAGCCCGTCCATAGTGGTAAATCCGGCTATCTCATCTTGAGATTTCATAACGCTGTTGTCTTGGATAATCTCAATCTCTCTATCTGCCTTGAAGAATTCGTTATTTTGGCTTCCAGCTGCAGACGCTGCGTCATCATAGATGGCCTGCTCGTCGTCTATCTCCCCTTCGTAGAAACTTGATTCCATCGGGTAATGTACCGGAGAACCAACAACCGCGAAACGACGAAACTCATAATTTTGATTCAGTAGTCTCACATCCTCGACAGTTGGCCCCACTTTAGCTTCCTCAATCATAGAGCCCGTGTCCATGACACTTTCTCCTGGGACTTGAGTAGAAACCTCCTCGACGGGAGGCTGCTCAACTCTTTCTGAGCCAGCCGCGCATCCGTCCCTCCTGCTTGCTGCAATTCCATTTACTGCGTCAATCAACGCCCAGTTCCACTTTTCTACCAATTCCTCTTTCAACTCCCACGCCTCTGCAGCGTCCATTTCTCCCCTTAATGCTTCCAGCCACCTACTAAAGCCTTCTTCTTTCACACCTGTTCCGCAAATGCCTTTACACCACTCACATGTCACCCTATCCCAGAAGACATGAATGCTATCCTCCACAATCAACCACCACTCCTCTTGTAGCTCATATTTAGTCTCATCGCTGAACTCTTGGTTCGGTCCGGCAAGCGTCTGGGCTTTGGCTTCCGCAACGAGACATTCCAGACGAAAAATGCTGATCCAAGGTCGACTTGGAGGTGCTGGTGGAGGTTTTGATTTGGCTGTGCGACGCTTTGCAGCAGCGAGGGCACGCTTGGTGGAGCGATCCCATTCTGTGGAGTTGGGATGGGAGGAAGCCATTTTTCATGTGTCGTGTGATAGAGGGAGAATGTAAAGGATGCGAAATGGGACAAATGAGAATTGAGAGCTTGGAAGGGATGCTGAGTAATGGTCCAAAAGAGAATGATTAGATAGAAGCTATAGATTGGGGTAAGAGAGGGTTGAAGGCGAATTATGGCTTCAACGGCCTACAAATACTCTGATATTGGTGTTCCGACATGGTCAAACTCCTTGAAAACTGACTTACAATTTCATGGCGAATGAGAAAACCCAAACTGACCAAAGTGAATAAAATCAGGTAGTGAATAATATTTGGACACTTTTTATCTTTACCAGGCAAAGGTGGCAAGATTATAGAAGAGGTAGGTGCAATTGTAAACCTGATCTTCCAAACCCAAGGAGACGACACACGTAAAGAAACGGATACATTTAAGTAGTCAAGATTGAATAGAGAGTTGGATAAAAGTAACAGAAATAAACCTGGAAGGATATCAATGTTTCTAAGATGGCTGCGGTGGTGACAATATAATAAGGGTAAGGGTTCCTCGGTTCCGGAAGATAAACCAAGATCTCGCTTATTATAAGCTAACCCATATAACACCTAGCTTTCCCCAACTTTCCAAAAAGAGAATAGTCGCTCCACGCCTTCAAGTCTCTGATTATCAACTGCCCAGTGCCGCCCCTCCGATACCACATCTCGCGACCGGTTTCTACTTCCATCCATCAACCAAACATCCAACAATCCGTAGCCAAGCTATGAGTCGAGGCGGTAAACTTGCACCCGAGGTCAATCGGTAAGTGGCGATTCTGGTGCCAGGTGGGGGATAAGAGGTCTTGGTGGACACGGCTAATATTTGTGCTAGAGCTTTGTTCGTCAAGAATCTAAGGTTCGTCGAAGCTTCCCGAGACACGCATGGCAGATTGAGGATGGAAGAGAGTGAGGGCATACTGACTAGTAATAGCTACAACGTCGCAGTAGAGGAACTGTTCGACCTGTTCGGCAAGTTTGGGCCAATCCGGTACGTCCACCCATACCAGCAGCTCTGACGAAAGACGATAAGATTAATCTTTTATTGCAGGCAAATTCGCCTGGGTATCGCAAACAATACGAAAGGAACGGCATTTGTTGTCTATGAAGACGTGATGGATGCGAAGCAGGCGTGCGACAAGCTGAATGGCTTCAACTTTCAGAATCGGTATCTCGTTGGTATGTGACTCTGCCTTCGGTCACACGACCATCCTAACACACTTGATACAGTATTATACCACCAACCAGATAAGATGGTCCGATCGAAAGAGGACCTAGAAGCTCGCAAGGACAATTTAGAGCAGCTCAAAAAACAGCACGGGATCGAATAACAAGTAGACGGGCCTGCGAATCGGTCTCAGTCCTCACGACCTCAAATCGGGAGTACTCCACCATTCAAACCCACCAATACACAAAAGGCCCTCGCAGGCCCGTCTACGAATATGTCTGGCGAAAGGAGGAAGGGCAGTGCGAGCACCGCCATTCCTGCTGGGAAGCCTGGACATCGAGATTCGACTGTTACGACTACGACAAATTCTTTCTTTGGTTTCTTTAAGGGATTGCTTTCTCATTCCAACTAGGCGTTTGGAAGGGCCTTATTGCTACTACTACAGTAGCACGGCAGTGTACGCTGGATCTGTTTGGGTGGCCAGCTGTCTGAAATGACAGAAGCTATCTGGCTGGGGATTTCGCGATGTCTTTATTCTTTTCTTACCTTGAACCTCGCTTCTTCGACGGCTGCATGGATATGCTAGCAAAATTGATACACACTTGGACATCTGTCTTCGGATGATGCCCGACTAACAACCATTTCTCCCCCATTCTGGCCTGTGCTCCTCCTCTGGTCTCGACTACCCTGTCATTAGATCCAACTGAATGGCAGCTCTTGAGGAAGTATCCAGAGCCCCATGATCATATCTCGTATGACCTAGGCATTGCTGTTCCTTCCCCGCTCCAGCTTGAGCTTTTGACCGCCTACTTCATTGTCTCTTCATCCTATCAATCCTCGAGATAATCCGCAGGAACATCCTTCCTCCGACAAGTGTCCACTTTGCTTCCACCCTTCTTCATGCATCTATCCACGTGCCTCTATCAGATTGGCTTACTGTGTCGGCTAATATAGGCTGTTCTTTCCCCCGCACCACTCACACCACTTCCTTTCCAAGTCTGCCATTTACTTCCTCTTATCTCGTGCATTTTGATTTGAACAAAAAAACATCTTCAATACAACCACGCCACAAAAACTTCAAACCATATCCAAGTATAAGTAAGCAAGCAAGCAAGCAAGCATACACCAATACCCATCCAAATCAAAGAAAATAAGAAGCAATCACAATGCACGGATCAGATTGCCCAAAGTGCGGAGCCGCTTCTGACGGCGGAAAAAGCTGTGGATCTTGCGGTGCTGTATGCATTTCTTTCTTTTTGTTCCCAGCTCACTCTCCCAGCCTTGGAAGAGCTTAGGAGCTAAGATAAATACAGTCCTGCCCTATCTAAAGCATCCGACTTCTTCAGAATATACCTCGCCTTTGTTTCTGACTTTGCCTTCCGCCCAACTACAAACAAGGCTGACATCGGAATCTATTCCGATGTGGCGGGGTTGCTTGAGGTGGACATTCGTTCGATTTGATTCTCGCCGGGGCGAGTTGCTTTCAAGATTGTTATTAGGGATGCATGGTTGGTGGCTTGTGGTTTGGAGTTGAGAGCTGAAGATAGTACGTATGGAAAGGGAAGGGTGATACCAGGTGCGGGGTGTGGGAGCGTTCGTTGAGTCTGAAAGGCGTGCATTATGGTTTACGAGGCATGAATCAATTACTTTCTTCTACTGGCAATTGCTATCCTGTAATCCGGAGCATCTTGATGATCAATGAATGCTATATGCGAACAGTTGAAGAATGTCTCGAAGAGTCCACACAGCAAATGTACAACGGCATCGTTTAGAGCTTGAGGACTTACTAATGCGCCTACATTATCGATAGATCTATTCTGATATACACTGCTTATTAAGAACGGACACGAGTTCTTCAAGTCAGGCAGCGGTAGGTACTCCCTAAGAAAGTCCTGCTGACATAAAACCGATACAAGTCCTAGGGGCAGTGCAATGAGCACCAAAGCTCTTCGGAACATATTCCTGCTACAGTCCCCATGACTATCTTACTTTTCTACTGCAGCATACTGATTAGATTAAGCAAGAAATCAACGAGACAAGTTCAAATCAATAACATCCGAATTTAGACTGATAGCACGTGATATACTTCGTATCCTCTAAATATACCTCGACCTAGGAACGAGACGCTAGGCTGCCCAAGCATAATCCAAGTTCAAGCCTCAAGTGATCACCACACCACACTACACCACTCAGCCGCCCGCAGCAGATAGAGGATGTCATCGATTCTACGGTTCTTCTAGCACCTCACGCTTGCTTCTCTGATTCATCTCTCTCTCTGATACCCTCACATCCTGAAGAAGTTCTTTGATCATCAGTTTGTTGCATCGCCGCGCCGTCGGCGTCACAGATAAGGAACGGGAACCGCCAGATCTAGACAACCTGACCGCGATTCAGAAACACAATCACGAGCCTGTATTTAGCATCCCGGGTCCAGTCGCCACCTGCTTCTTGCTACGACAACATCACCGAATGTCCTCACAATAACGCAATCAACGCGAAACGTCTCCATCATAAGAGTTCATAGAGAGGAAAGCAGGAAAGAGTTGAAGGAAGCGGCGAGCTGTTGATCAAAAGCAGAGAAGGATAAATGCTGCCCCCTCCAGGCTTCGAGGCCTCTTTCGAAAATGTCGCTCCAACAACAACTCTCGTCTCTGCTGCAATAGCAACAGCTGTCTCCCTCGGCGTCGACATGCCGACTCTCACCTCCCTCGCCCTCTCGGCCTCTTCTTCCCTCTCAACATCCACACACAGCACGGCCTCTCCTCACGAGCCACCTCCAAAGAATGGCGAATGCGAGCTTTTGGGTCCCTTTGCTATCGTCGTGCAAGGCTCTCTCGGCTTATGCGCCCTCCTCGCTCTAGTCTATAAACGATGGCGAGAACGGCCGCAACGGCCCCTGAAGATCTGGTTTTTCGACGTCAGTAAACAAGTGTTTGGGAGCGTGCTGGTACATATTGCGAATCTGTTGATGAGCATGTTGAGTAGTGGCCAGTTTAGCGTTCAGTTAAACGCGAGTAGCGTGGTGGATAGAAGGATGGTGGATAAAAATGGTCATTACAGCCCGAACCCGTGCAGCTTCTATTTGCTGAATCTGGCGATCGATGTATGCTCTTTCTTTCCACCCTTCAGATCTAATATGTGTGCTTATATAATGGGCTAATCATAACGTTATAGACCACAATCGGGATCCCAATCCTCATCTTCCTCCTCCATCTCCTGACCTCCCTCTTTCTACTCACACCTCTCGGCTCGCCCCCCGAATCCATCTCCTCAGGAAATTACGGACAGCCTCCGCGCGCGTGGTGGTGGCTCAAACAATCCACCATCTACTTCATTGGACTTATGGGCATGAAGGTTTGCGTCCTGTTAATCTTCCTCCTCTTCCCCTGGATATCGCGCATCGGTGACTGGGCTCTGAAATGGACGGAGGGGGATGAAGCGCTGCAGGTTATTTTTGTGATGCTGGTGTTCCCTGTGATTATGAATGCCACGCAGTATTACATCATTGATTCATTTATCAAGAACCAGAATCCAGAAGGCCATGAGAGAATCCCTGATGGCGATGATGGGTTGACGGCTGGGAGCGAGCATGCACATAACTCGTATGTGGTAAGGAGCAGTGAAGACACGAATCCCGGGATTGAGGATGACGACGAGGAAGTAAAGGCAAAAGCGGACGAGGTTAGAAGGAAAGAGAGGACGAGGGGAGCGGCCGGAAAGGTGGGCGGTGGGAGTAATAGGGCGAAGGATGCAAAGGCATTGAAAACCGGGGTCAAAGATTACGACCCGCTGTATGATGGGGAGACCAGTCCGGTTGTCGTCGGGAGCGCGAGTACAAGTGATAGGGAGAGGTTGGCACCCAAGGAGGTTGAGAGTGATGAGGAGGACGAAACCAGGCGATAACACTCGGGTGCAAAGTATATATGTCGATATTCCTTGGCAGGAGAGGGGACAGGACTGTATGTAATTGTACAACCAGGCGGGCTCATAGGCGCGGCCACTTTCATTTCTGAATTCTTTTTGGCGTACATCGTCGCTGGGCGTTGGGGTGCGGGCGAAATAAGAACACTGGTCAATGGTTGCATTGCATTGCATAGCATAGCATAATTCTCTTTTTTTTGTTGTCTGTTTTCAAAGCATACCCGATTTGATATCCCAGGGTTAGAAGAATGGCCTGAGAAATCGAATACTACATTCAACCTCTGTATATGCTTCGGATCTCATCTGATCTCAACTTTCGCTTTCCCTTCTTTCCTGCTCAATGGCACTTCACCTCCAACGACAGGACAGATATAATTCACTCGCAGAAACTCCAACCCAAACACCACGACCCCTAAGAAGGAATCATCAACCAACTCGTACCGTCGAGTGCGCGCCTGCGTTGTGGCAGGAAACATACCAAAACCCTCCGACCTGGACGAACTCGTCGCCGACATTGGGGACCCTATCTATAACGCCAACTTGTATAAAGTCTTCAAGGGGAACCCAGCAGCACTACGAGAACTGGAGGCGTACCGTTTGAAGAACGACATAGCCGGGGGCAATACTACGACACTTCTGGGGAACCAGATAGCGCAGGATTACGTACATATAAGCAACTTCCGTTTTGAAAGTAGTGTGGACTAAAAGCGCTGGCGGAAACTTGGGCGCCGAGGAGCCTGACAGGAGACCATACAACCCACAGCTGAACACTTGTGAGACAAGACAGATACAGTGAGAAAGTTCACCCGCATAGCAAGTGTTTTTCCCGGGGCTGAGGTAGCTTATTTTTTTATCATATATATCATTATTCCAGCTTTATATATTTGAATCGAATATATGTATATCATATCAAATCCACACATATGTGTAAAAGATTTCTTACTTTTCTGTCATAGTTGATGCTCACTGTGATATTATCCTCTGCTGTCATTTATTCTTGAATTTTCTTTAACTTTCAGCCTGAAAGTTCATCTGCTTGTTTTTTCCTCTTTTCCGGATGAACCGAGAACGGGCTTGGGGTTAAGCAATGAGAAAAGGGGACGCTGCAGCTTGGGTTTTGAACCGGGAGTAGCAAGATTTATGGGAGGAGGAAGAGGTAGAGAAAGAGGAGGTTGTTCCTATAGATTTTGGTACGTTGTAAACTTGTAAAGAGCGGTGAGATTTGTAGATAGGACACTTGAAGTGAATTTTTTAAAAGGGTGAAAAGTACTCTTGTTTATCTAAATTGTTCGGAGAATTAATCAGTGACTGAGATATGCGCAAAACATACTGCAAAGCGTATATATATGATCGTCTACTATCTTCCAATACTGCTTTCCTGACTAGATTCCACTGTAGTTAACGTAACGAGCATGCGATCCACTCTCACGTTAGCTATTGAGGAGAAGATTTCATCCGAATTCTTAGTAACGTGAGGATGCTCACTGTCGTTTCTTTTCGTTGCTGTCGATATTTTACTTTTCTTTGATTTCACATGCACGCCATATGCGATGTGTGACCTGTCCATTGTAACTTCCACATATCAACTGATCGAGAATGATCTGATTGAAAATTCAAAAATCGGAACCTAGGCAACACATCAGGTAGATTATTTACCTCTTATGCCGTTTTCGCACTCCTTGCACTGTTCACCTTTTTCCTTTTCGGGATTTATGGTATCTTGTTTTAGAAAGCAGGATGAAACGGAGAAAGCTTTATAACTTGTATAAATTTTCTTTGTTCGAAGGAGCATCGGTTTCGGAACCAATCTTGCAGAAATTGCAAGTGAATGCTGAAGCGTTAATCAGTGGTTGCCTTTTCAAAATTCTAAGAGTCGTGTGATTCAACTGTATCGTAGTAAGGGAATATTTAAAGGCATGTAATGTGATGGGGACAGCTGAGCCTGGTTGGGCCTAAAAAAGACGAGGCAACCTGGCAGACATAACCGCCTCGGGCCTTGGGTGAGAAATTCATCTATCGGCTCATGTTTTTCACAATTCCAAAGGTTCATTTCTGTCGTTCGGGACTTTTGCTGTCAAGTCTTAATTTCTCTGCGAACTCTCTTTTCATATTCTCCTATCTTATCCGAGACTCAAATTTTGATAATTCTCGCAAGTCATCCCTTGCTAATCAGGATCAAACGTTAGACTTTTTTTGTAGAGCTTTTGGTAGTAGGGAAGGGAAGGCGATGGTACATCGGTACTGGTTTATATGTGAGGATTCTGGAGAGAATGGCTCGAACGGTCTAAGTATGAATAATACAACGAAGCTCCTGTCAGGTGAATGATTGGCTTACGGAGGTATTAGACAAAGTGAATTAGTAGTGAGGCTGAGTGAGTATCAGAGCATGTGAGTTTACATGATCTAATTTGATATAGAAATAGCTCTGTCACTACCCCACCGATTTTGTAAGATGCGAAGACGGAATATACGAGGAGGAATCGGAGTAGAGATGTACGAGTATCATTGTAATATATGAGCGTATTTTTTGTACCAATTTGTTGTATTGTCACGAGGGCGTGACAACGTTCTGGCGCCCGCCATTGTTATGATACCGCTGGTATCATGTATAATAGATACCTGTAGCATAGTAACAATCCAACATCTTTCTACACACCTTTGAGCCCTACTACAACAATGGTAGTCCGGCAAGAATCTAAAGCAAGACCCAACGCCCCAAGTCCAATATGCTGCTGGTTGAGAGATAATTGTATCAGGGAGACAGGTGATTGTTCCTCAATTAAAATTCTCTCGGCTCTGAGAATGCTTCGTACCCTGATTAGTATTTGCTCCATGTATTGGCTAGTCTCGAAGAATTTAAGTGGTTATCGGCCTGTTGCTGTCATTCTCTCCTGGTTGTCATTCTTCCTCAGTCACTGTTGTCGACGTAACATTCACAGCTTATCTTTTCCCTTCCTCTATAAATTACTTACTATCATGACGTCTTACAATTGCAAAGTGAGAATATTTCCGCTCTCAAATTATCTAAACTTTGACTTTGCATGTGAGATATTGACGGCAAATCAAGGCAAGTTTCTCAGATCGTCCTTGTAGTGTTTTCTTCTTTCAAAAGTCTGTAGAGCATAACTTATCAACTTGTCAGTCTTGTCTTTATGTGTTGACAGTGTTGTGGACACTGGAGAATAGAGCGATATGGTCGGTGAGCACCTGTGTATGCAAGGGACAGAACCGAGTGACTCGATCAGCTTAGCTGAAGGAATTTATTAAAGGAGAAGGCTAAGAAGGCTAGAAAATGATATCATAAATAAGCTGCACCTTCCATGGAGAGCCTATTGACGAATACTGGTAGAGTTAATACTATAGCTATTGAGAGTGATTCTTGGTCGCCCCCTTTCATAGCGGGGTTACTATGGCTGAGTTGTTGCTAAGAGCCAGCCCGAGTGAACATTCTATCTTCGCCTTCTTTTATATACGAGCTTTTGAAGATTGGAAAGTTAGCCGCCACTGCCGCCATTCCATCAGTTGTTGTCAAAGCTATTGCTCCTCTCCTTTCCAACTCGCATTCTATTATATACACTAACCTTCTTGTTTTAACTTTGTTCATTACCTCCTCACTTGCAATGTTCAAATATTTATGTGTCGACCACAGGTCTCCTTGAATCTAGCTCGGCAATACATTCAAAATCACAACCAAAAACGGCAACGCCATCGTGAAAATGTAACTCAGATTCTTTTACCCAGCCAACTGCTCATCTATATATATATGCCGTTGATTTTACAGACTTAGACTCGCTCTTCTTCGGAGTGAAGAATGACTTGGGCATTCCTTGCTTGCTTACTATAGTTCGTGCTTCTCTCGCGATTAGCGAGCAGGATCGGATGGGATGATATATATGGAAATCAAAACGGAATGTTATAAAGTAAAATCGGTTCGCAACATCGATGATTATCCAATATTATTCAGTGTAAATATAGTTATGTAAATAAGACAAGCTTTGTGATTTTGTTACCTTGGTGGTGGAGCATTCTGGCCAGTTCTCCCGTCTTACAGTAAGACTACCTAGACAAGTTAGTAGTTGTGGAGTTTTTTGATCCAATCAAAGACTTGGTGATACGGTCCAGCCATTCATGAACCTACATGACCTTGCTGCACTAGAGCGGATATGGTTACTTCATAATAACACCAGACTCTAACCGAGCGAATCAAAACATCAACGCAAATCCCGCGGTGATGAAGACTGTTGTTGCCTGACGTCCTGCCTTTTCATATTTTATACTATACCAGGCGATTGAGATTGAGCTATTATACGAGAGTGATGATTGAAGACTATGGAGATGATTTTGTCAAAAAAGAAAAGAGCAGGCCACTCGAAAACCAAGACTGGCTGTCGAACATGCAAGTACGTGCTGATGCTCCCCAAGCCCAAGCCCTAGGTAGCAACTCACGAGATGTAGAATCCGCCACGTGAAGTGCGATGAGAATCGACCTGCATGTCGCAATTGCTCTTCTACTGGCCGAAAATGCGACGGCTACGGGATCTGGAATACGCTCCCGGGCAAGAAGACCCTTAGCACCCAAGTCACGGAGTTACAGCTCAACCTAGCCCAAAAAGTTGAGATAGATAATGAGGTTCGAAAGACGATAAATAATGCACGAGTACTACTCACAACACTTAAACTCAACCAACAAGAGCAGATGTGCTTTGATTATTTCAGATTGAAGACAATCATCAAGCTTCCCGGTCCTTTCCATTCACATTTCTGGGAGACGCTCGTGTTACAGGCCTGTATGTGTGAACCAGCAGTACTACACGCTGCAGTGGCACTAGGCTCAGCACACAAGAGTGGTGATCTGAGCTCGCGTGGAAGTCGAGCTCGACCAAACGAGCGGGATTTGGGCAATGTAGAACTGGGCCGAGATGAGGTCTTCGCTCTCCAGGAGTATACGAGAGCAATCTCACACCTGAGGATTCAGTCGACAAGGAATAAAGACATATCGCTCCGAGTGGTTCTCATTACATGTGTTTTGTTCATCACTCATGACCTCCTACAAGGGGAGTACAAGACTGCTCAGACGCATGCAGAGAGTGGTTGGAAGCTGATGGATGAGCTCCTTGCTGGCGAGGTGCTGGATGAGGAGATGAAGGTGGAGGAAAATATTCCCCGTGACCAGATACTGCGAGAGAGAAAGCAATCTATCGATGGCTCACTTACGGATGCATTTTCGAGGTTAAGCTGCTGTCTCAGTATCCAGACAGCTCTATTTGGGGGGAAGTCGGTCACCTTTCGCGGTGCATCTCTCCCCGGGCAACAAACCCTTGACTTGAAAATACCTCCAACATTTAGCAGCATGCATGAGGCACGCCAATCTTTCGATGTAATGCTGAGTGAAGTTCTATCACTGAGTGAAGATTACCGCTCGTATGATCTATCCGATACTCCAATCCCATCGAGTCTCTCGAGCCGACAGTTATGTCTTCGAACTGCCATTGCATCTTGGAAATTAACATACTCGCGAAGCCGCCCCTCTTTGATCAAATCTTGCAATAACTACAGCGTGATGGGCGTTCCGTTGCTCCGGATCTTCCTCTCCATGGCCGGGATCATGACTGAGACGGCAATTTCAAGCCACCAAACCATCTTCGACGACTATACCTCACATTTCACTTCCATCTTAACTCAAACGATTGATCTCTGGAGAACTTTATTAGCAAGGGACAAAAAGATAGTCCAGCACGATAGCTGGAATGGTCTGCATTTCATCGCAGACATGGGCACGATCCCGTTCCTCTATTTTACGGCGCTGAAGTGTAGGGTTCCTTGGCTGAGAAGATTGGCGATTAAGTTGTTACTAGCCATGCCGCTGAGGGAGGCGATGTGGGATGGTTTCATCATGGGCAATATTGCGAGAAAGATTGTGATGTTGGAAGAAGGGGATTTCTACAGCGGATTGGATTTTGGGGTGGAGACTGGGCCGATCGGATGCCCGGTTGCGAAGAATGACAAGCTCTTGGAAGGGTTGGTGCCGCTACCAGAAACGTCGAGGTTCTATCATGTGGAGCTTACCATGCATGATCCTGCAAGGGGTATTGGGGAACTGGCTTATAAGAAGAGGGGTGGGGAGGATGGAGGGTGGGTAGAAGGTACTTCGAAGTTTGATTTTTCGAAATTAGAGAGACCACCTTTTATGGCGTTTGAAATTATATGATAGAATAGGTGGCCGGGTTAGGACAGGTAATCCTGCTCAAGTAAGTCAGTCAGTCTTGTTTGATGATATCCCGATAGATTTTGCGAGGTGGGAAAGCTTCAAAGCTAGGCGCGATTAGACTCCTCAAGTCTCGGTGTTCAAGTGTTGATATTGACGGATTTGGAAGAACTTTGTTGTTTCTCAAGTAGCAGAGATGTGTATCTCCTCTCATGTAAAACAAAGTGTATTGGCAGTAATGAATGCTTTTACAAAATAGTGAAGTATTGTTCTCGAAATCAAATGAACGCTTCATTGAGAAAAGTATTGGAATCAACAATCAAATGAGGGACAACTTGACAAGTATCAAGACAGATAAAATTGCTGAAACTGCAGCATTCTTGTGGATTCAATTACAAATATCTGGAATCACACTCTACGATTAGCTGCTGCATTCCGATATGACTGCCTCCAGGTATCAATAAAGCACCAATAGTGGATCGATATGCATACCCGAGAAGATTTGAGCTCCTTCACTCGGCCGTCTCGGCGCACCTCCTTTCTTTCCTAAGCGAGCGAGCGTGACCACCACAGCACAATCAAAAAAATCCCCTCGAACCTGATCATAAGAGACAAAGAATAATTTTATCCAGTTAAAAAACACTTTCCACACAGTGAACTAAAATTTAAACAAAATCCCTACGTCTGGCATGACTCCCAGGCACGTTTCCGACGACCCCACAGAAGAGAAAGAAAAATTTCCTTTCCCGAGCTGCCCCACAGTAACCATCCCATGTCTACATTCTGATTGGTCCACAATGAGAAATACCACCTTTTGGCGGAAAAATCCCGCAAGGCAGGACATATGTATAGAGAAATATGGAAACACTTGACATCACAAATGGTCGGGTGGTGTAGTTGGTTATCACATCTCGTTAACATTTCAATGTTTACATTCGTTCGCACGAATACCGAGAAGGTCCTGGGATCGAGCCCCAGCCTGATCAATTCTTTTTTTCTTCTTTTTTTTTTTTCGGTTCGTTAGGAAAAGATTGTAGAAAGAAGGTGCTCGATCGATATCATGCTTGAATGAAAGGTGCAAAAATTTAGAGATAGATGGCATGAGGACAAAGAGATACACATGAAAGGACGCAAGGAGATATGAATTGTGCTTAGTTCAAATTTTTGGATCCATATTCGATTTCATGCAGTCTTCATTGATGTACATATATCTTGCTAGTCCCATCAGTAACTTAGGATAAAGCTACAACGTAACAACACCCTATTGGCCCTATAAAGGTCGCACAGCAAGTCTTTACCCGGTTCTCGCATTGGCATGGCTTTGACACCAATTAACATAGTCAATAAAGAATGCAGTCTGCATCTTCACTTCCCCTTGCGTCCAAGTATCCTGAGTTTCCCTATACACTGCCGAAATCTTCTTTAGATTGCCCTTATCAGCCCTATACAAACCTGATACAACCAACAAACTGGCGCTACTCGCCGCTCTAGCGAATATGTGCGATGGGTCCTTGCAGGCCTCGAGATGTATAGCTTTCATCAACTTTGTTTGCTCTGAGACATTCACATCCGTTGCTCCTTCTTTCTTCGAATTCTTTGAGGCCTTCGCAAAAGCAAGGATGATATTATGCGCTTTCTCCGCTAACTGTTTCGCTTTGGTCGTACGCATCAACTTGAGTAGGGGCAGGAGCAACCCAAGCGCCAAAGGATTCGACGCTTGTTTCTTTGCATATATCTCTAGCAAATCCAACACCCTTCCTTTGAAGTTGGCCATCGTCTCCTTGGCATCCTTCTGCTCTTGTTTCTTGTTTGGGACCTTTTTGCGCTGCGCAAAAATTTCAACTAACTTGGCATCGAGGTTCATCATCTCAGAATCTGTCATATCGGCGTCGCTGTCTGATTCATCCTCAGCTCCTGGGCCGAGCGGATGGGTGCCGAGGGCTTGCGCAAGAGCTAGATTAAGCTGCTCTGCATTCTCATCTCCCTCATCGTCAGACACTTCTTCGTCATCTCCAGAATTGTCGTCGGAGCCATTCAAGTGGCCATTCAAGTGCCCTTCGTCGCCGTCCATATCGACGACTTCGACATCTGAGTCTTCATCATCGTCATCATCTACGTCCATGCCCTCCCCATCCTCAGGTTCCTGATCGAACAATTCTTGTTGACCCCTCAAACTTTCGCTAGATTCCAGCACGTCGGTCATAAGTTTCAGACCACCTATTGTCATATCTCCCATGAATGCCGCAAATACATGTTGCGTGACCTTTCGTAGGAGAGCAGAGGGTTTGGAAATGAAGGATAGCAAGAGCTCGACCAAGACTTCCGACGCATCAACATCAGAGCCTTCGGTGTCTTTGTGACGAATTAGTTTGTCGTAACAAAGCTTGAGCTCGTCAAGGATAGACACAGCTTCGGGTTCGCCATTGTAAAGTTGGAATACAACGAGCGAATACAGCAAAGCCAAGGCTTGTAATGGTGCTTTATTCTCGGCACTTGCTTTTTTGGCCTTTTTCAGAATCTTCTCGATCGTTGAAATAGCACGATCCTTCACATCTGTGATCCCTTCATCCATTTCCACTGCGTCTGGCGCAAACGAAGTAAGCAGGTCGCATGGGAATGTAAATCCTCTCAAATCAGCTAAAAGATGACCAAAGGCTGACATTAGGCGACTCCTGAAGATAGTTCGAGTCTTGTCAGACAATGCAGGTTTGCACTTAGGGTTGTCACCGTAGGCGATCCTGGCAAGCATTGGAAGGGCTGTTTCTTTGATCCAGTCGACGTTTCTCGATCCCTCTACTAGATTGACCTTGCGTATGATGCTTAGAATGTAATCGCCAAGCGTTTGTCTTCGCATCTCGGCTTCTTTGATCACATCCGAGTCGGGTCTGCATCAATTAGTTACTTCCTCAATAGCAAGGCCGGGATCACATCTTACACGTCAACTTTGAGAGCTGGGTCTTTGAGTATAGTGATGACTGATGCAGCGTTACTGTCCTCGACTAAAGCTAAAAGCTTTTCTATCGTCTTAGTCTTTGTGACTCTGTCGAAGTTGTAGGTGCCATAGCCTCCAATGAGGCACGGGAGAACGGTACCAAGCAGCATCGGGTTGTTCTCTACCGCTTGAAGTAAGATTTTGAGAGACTTGTCCGCGGCTCGGTGTAGGAATCGCTCCTGCTCTTGGATATGATTGATAAGGCAGCGCACCAGATTGTGACTGAACACACTTGGTAGTAATTTACCATAGGAGGTTGCATCGAGGATAACCTTTTGAAAAAGCAAGAAACCCCAGAACTTACGCTCTCTGGAAGCGGTGGATGAGAAGAGATTCTCTACTTAGCGTTAACGTTATGCTGGATGGAAGTCTCTAAAAATACGTACCATCAACAGCGACCTTCCAGAAATTCTCGAAATCTGCCTTGATTCCATGAACTTTGTCCTTCACGCCGGCAACGAATTGAGCCAATACAATACTCCAGACGAAGTGGAGCTGTGCGTTCCAGTTGCCAGTTTGTTTCGCTTGTTGCGTTTTGACTGACCCTTCCTCAGATGAGCTTTCTTTCAGTGCCTTACCAAGTGCCTTTAAATGCTCCAATGGATTGCCACTTGAGCCCCAAGGCTTACTAGGAAATTTCATGTCTGAAAATTTGTTCCTCGCCGTGATCCAGATACCAACGCCTTCTGGCGACAAAGCCAATCCAGCTTCTTGTATTTGCTCCAACGTATATTCAGCCTGACTCTGATTCATCTGCGTAATTGCCTTTGCAATAGCCCAGCCGCATTGTTCCCTAGTCCACGGTTTCTTTTTTGCAAGCTCCAGAAATTTTTGTAGAATAATACTCCACTTCTCATCATCTTCGAACAGCACCTTGGCTCCAACAAAACTTTCCAAACCGAATAGCAAACCTAGGAAATGGTCTTTCTCTTCTTGACCACTCAAATCTCCGTCCGGCTTCGTTTTCGCGACCAGTATGCCCAAGACTTTGTCGAATGTTAACCCCGTGTATTTTGTCGCTGTAAGATTCTTGCTTCCGAATAATTGACCAATAATCTCTGCTAATACCACACCAAATCCTAACCTCGCGCACTTCCTGCCACTTGCGAGTCCTCGAAACAGTCGTCGTTCGAGGTGTCGTTGTAATGTCGACTCCTCCACGCCCTCTCCTGTCAGGAGGCCTGACACAACTGCAATTGCAGCATTGTGACGAATTTCATCATCTTCGCTAGCCAGATTATCATAAAGTTGGACTTCCCTCTTGTACTCCGCGCTCTTTGGGTTGGGATTATCGAGGAAGGGTGTGGTGTCGGGTGGGGACGCAGCAACTGCTGGCTTGACTACTTGTTTTCCCGGGGTTTCTGTTCTTTTCTGTTGCTTCTTCGGGTTCTGGTCTGTTGAAGATGTATCTTTCAATGTTCTCTTTCGTTTTTGTCCCATCTTGAAGGCAGCCAATGTTGTGTAAGAGTTAGTTTGTTTTGTTTGTATTCACAGATTTTCGGGAACTTGTGAGAAATAATTTTGAATTGCCAGCCCACACCGCTCGACAACATCAATTGGACTACGAAGTAATAGTAGGGCGGGGCTCTACTTTCTTCACGCGTTTTTCACGGTTAAGTCTAAGTCAACCTTAAACTGCATCAGAGTTGCGATAACTCTCAAAAGATCTATATCTTCAATGCCATGGGATAGCAGTTTTAAGATCCCAAGAGATTTATCAGATCATTTTAAACGATAATTGACATCCAGAGCACGTGATATATCAAACGCCTTGTCCTAGTGAGTCGAGTGAGGCGGAGCAGGAAGCCTGCCCGACTCCATTTCATCCTTGGTTCTCCTCCTTCTCCTGAATTGACCCAATCTCCTGGCTCTTTGAATTCATAACATTAACGAGGATAGTCACTTGATTTCAATGATCGGGCCGCGCCATATCTAGGTGACAGGTGTTGTAAGGCTGTCGACATTCGACAATTGCAATGGATCCTCTCACTGCGATCGGGGCAGTGGCTTCGATATGCCAACTTGCACAAACAGCCTTATCACTATCCAAGACACTTTACTCTCTTGCCTCTGCACTTTCCTCTGCATCAGAGGACATTCAAGTCTTAGCTGATGACCTTAATACATTCTCACAATCTCTGACCCTTCTTTCTCGATTGTTAGAGGATTCAAAGTCCTGGTACTCTGATGATATATATCTTTTGACGGCCAAAGTCATTCAAGATTGTGTGGAGTTGTACGTTAAAGTTGACAAAATCCTTACCAAATTGGGGGGCAATGGTAAAAGCAACTGGAAATTACGTATCAAGTTCGTGTACAAAGAGGGGGAAATCAGGAAGTTACTCAAACGACTAAGAGACATGAAAGGAACATTAGCGACGATATTGATGAGTTTGCAGGTTGATCTCCAGCTATCCTTGTTGTAAGCTGTTTAGAAAATGAATGGCTCCGTAAGGCTCTCCACTATGGCTAACTCGCATCTTAGGAATATCTCAAGTTCCAGCAGCCTAGGTTCTGAAAGAATCCAACGGAGCTCGGAGGCGCCATTGCAGCCTAATACTATCGAAACTCTGAAAGATGCCCAGAGAGCTGTTGTATCGGGAGGGTTCCTACCGAAATACACCACAGTAACTGGGGAACTCAATGAACTCCCAGAGAAGCGAGAGCTTCACTTGAAAGTCCAGTCCGATATAGTCAATTCTCGGATTTCAGCACCCCATCTAAGCTCCCATTCCACTTTATTTCAATCCATGAGGCACGATAGGACAATTGATGACGTGCCTGAACCAAATAGTCGTTCAAATCCAGTCTTTGCAGCCAACATCTTCATGATGACCCCTTCACAACAGGAAAACTTCCCTCCTGTTCTTATCCGCAAGTCCATTGCGAGGCTCTCTCTCAATGCTGAGGATCCTCAAATTGAGGCATTACCAGCAGCCGTTGATACAATCAGCAATGAAGCAGCTGCGAAAGTAAATTATGGCACGGAGACGAAGAGCCTAAAATCATCTTCGTCAGTGGAGAGTTTTAAAAGTGCTAAATCAATCCAAGACTCCGAATTATACGTAGCTCGAAAGGTCAAGGCCGTTCAAAGTGTCATGCACGCTTTCCGCACGGCACTGCAAGTCCTGGACAATCTAGTCGAGAGGCGACTTCCAGACAAAAGTGGAGATCTCTACTCATCGGCAAAAGGCCTCGAAGATGCACTAGACGAGGGGAAGGATACCATCGACCATAAGCACATCTGCCACTTCAAGCAGCACCGACAGAGATACCTTTCGAGTTTCACTAACAAGAGTGAGCTATAAACCTCTAGTCGCACAGTTATTTGCAGGGTGATGCTTATTTTGAATAGATTCAACAATGATTCAAGGCGCCGGGTCAATTCTCATGCAGGAGGTCGTGATGAAGCTCCACGAATACTCTGCCGACCACGAGATACTTGCACCTTCGTGTTTCAAAGCACTGTCAGCTTCTACCCAAAGCGTGGTATACGAAATTGTTACCCAGCTCGATCTCATGAGCGACTCCCTCCACTCCGCTGCCCAGAAGACGCGTGCAAATCCTCAAGCTCCGACTACGAAGGCTCCTAAACCCAATCTTATTCTCAACAGCACTGATAATAGAACTCAATTGTCTGATACACCTGATATCTCACTCCCTTTTGTCGGTTATACCTTCAAACGCTTTGACAATATTACCAGCATCATTGGCACGCAACCTCACTATGAACCTCCTAAGCCGCCCAGGCCTCATTTGCCACCTTCGCGATGGCAACACACAAGGATTCCTCCTGAAGTGCATGATTTGAATGAGCACGCAGAAACTCAACAATTTCCTCTAACTGTTCCAGTTTATAACACAACTTCTCCACCATACAGTGAGGCAACTCAAATGTTTGACCGAGCTTCATCTGTATCTAGGCTAATATTGCTAACAGTTGTCTCAAAATTTCTAGTTCCTAAAATCTCTTCCGGTGAAGGGGGCAAGAATGTCATTGCAAATTCCTACATTCAGGGTTTATCTTCAACAGGATCTACAGATTGGGCCGGCCAGAATTGTCTAGCACGAAACAACAAAATTGACAACGCAGACTTCACTAGCGATACACTTGATTCGATTCACTCTCTGCAGCCAACGACTACCAAAACAGCTCATTCGCATTTTCAGTCCTCAAGAATACGTTATAGAAGCACCAAAAGCCGGACCCTCCTGGCGGCTCGACCAGTCCCAATCTTGGAACCTGAAGAGAGCTCAAGATATGGAGGTGAATTTGATTCAGGGGTTGGTCAGAGCATGGACTTCTCTGATTCTGGCCCAAGCAACATGGATGTGTTGCAGGACTTTGACTTTGATATTTTCCTGCAAAAAGATGACGATGAGGACTTCAAGTTTGACTCCCTGATCAATGACGAAGAACAACTCAGAGACCCCTTTTTTCCATGTCACAAAGACAACGGGGACAGCTCAACTGGCGAAGATGGAGCTGAAGTGAATAATATACACCCAGCCATCCAAAATGCAGACAATGCGCTGCCGTGTGTAATAGCTCATTCTACCCCCAGTTTAGATGCCGGAAACGAACAAGCAGATTCACTTCAACAACAAAAGCAAGAGATTGCAGCGAGAAAATGGAGACTTACCGAATTGAGACGACTCCGTGAACTCCGGCGGCAAGGGTCTCCAGGACGACAGCTGGTTGATACGCTTGTGGACAGTGAAGTTAGATCTCCCAGTGCTAAACCCGGTATATTGACTCGCGAAGGGAATCGCCCATTGGAGGATTATAAAGAGGGACTTTTGCTGCAGGAACAGCGGCAACGGAAGGACCTATTGGCGCGCTATGATCAGCTGAACCTCAGCAACATTCCACTCAGCGAAGATTTTCAAGCACAAGAACTTAGGCCGTCGACTAAGTACGACTTATCTCAGCAACAGCCAGTTGGCCCTCTGGATGATCATTTTCGACCACCTCCTTTCATTGGCCATGGTCCAAGCTATATTCTGGGGGGTATTATGGCTGATCAGGCACCACGAGGTCTTATCCTACCAAATGAGCATTCCTCCTGTGATTCGGTCTCAGCCCAGCCAGGCTCCAGTCAGAGCCATGCTTCGCAAGATTACCATATACAGGTCATGTTACTCGAGCAACAAGAGAAGAAGAGAAAAATGATGGCAGCTCAAGAAAAAGAAAGTAGTGTTTCCTTTCCAAGCCCGCTAGGATTGAAACCTGCCGAAGAGGGGTTCGATATCAAGATGCCTTTATCAATGCTATCAACATCAATTGAGACTCCCGTACAGGATGATGTTTTGAAAGACTTTGACTTCGATTCATTCCTACACCAAGACGAGGGTGCCGACAATTTTAATTTCAATCCACAACCCCTTCCGGATCCAAATCCTCATTTGAATGAAGATAGTACGCCACTATATATAGCTAATCAAAATTGCAATTCACATAGCAATATCAAGGTTCTAGAAAATCTGGAAGAAAGACCTTTATTTATCAATAAGAAACAATTTGACCGCATTATCAAGCGCCGCGTAGCTAGGCAGCGATTCGATGAGCAGCTCCTTGTAGGGAGACCTATTTCGCCAATCGAAGGTGTTGAATCGACAGCACCCACTGCGCTGCCGCGATCTATTTCCTTGACTTCTAAGGCGCTTGAGATCCTCGCTAGTGAATGCGAGGTTCACATCTCTGAGCTTACAGACGATCTTAGCCTTGAGGACCTTGGTGTAGACTCTCGAATGGCTATTGTAGTCAGTACCAATCTACGGAAATATCTTGGACTGCACATAGAGCCGAAGGTTTTTGATCATTACTCTACGGTTGGGTCATTAAAAAATATCCTAGCCAGTCTTAACTTCGAACAAGACTCGATCGAAGATATTCCAATTAACAGCGACAAAGACCATCCTTTGGAATTGGAGATGAATATACCCCAAGTCAAAGCCATAGAACTAGCCTGGTCATCGCCTATGCTCTCGTCTGGTCAAACCAGCCGTCTTTGGTGGCAGAGCTATATATCGTTCATCGCAACCTCCTCTAACCAGTCTCCTGTCTTTACAATACTCAAATCACAATTGGAATGTGAACTTGGCCTTGTTGCCTCCCAGTACATGTCTGATGAGGATATTTGTAGGCGAGTAGCCGAAATTGTCAGGCCACTGAGTATCGCAGGATCAACTCTGCATGAAGATCGACCGGAACTCCGAGATGTGTTATTCCTTAGAGGTGAAATAGTGAGGATATTGATGACTGTGAATCAGAGACTTGGGCTGGAAATTGCAACTTTAGGATGGAGTTGTGTAGCCGTATTCTTGAGTGCATGTCTCCCAATTCTCCATCTCAGTATGTCTTGTGATTTAAACTAATTGTCGAAAACAGATCTTCGGTAAACTCCTCACCACTACTTCCAGCCTCAACCCCTTACTCATCTCCCTCCTCGAGAAATACTTCACCGACCTCCACGAAATCGTCAACATCATCACTCGCTACGCTGTAATGGAGAACCTGTACCAGCAATCCATCAGTAGCGCCACCAAAAACACATTTTCTCTAAAACCAGAATATCGACATTCACTGCTATCGCTGTGTTCATCCATTCTGGAGTGGTTTTCTGTTTCCTATAGCTTTGGACTCGTTCTTGTTGGTGCCAGTGGTGCAGAGCTAGAAGGTACGGTCCGTACAGAAGAGATGATAGGCAAATGCGAGGAGTTGATAGGAGTGATTCGGACGAAGAATCGTGGGTGCCAGATTTTCAGGGTTGAAGTTGATGTGCATGCAGAGAGCGAGAGTGAAGAGAGTCAAGAGGTGGACACCGAGGACGATGAAGATGCGAGTGATGATGGGAGTTGGGATGCGATTGATGAAGCAGAAGTTACCACTGCTGGAGTTGAATCGGGGTGATTGCTACGCACTTTCCCCCACTACGTATCTGTGAAATGTCTCATTGTTCATCTTCTACTATAGACAAATAAAGCCTGTTAGCTTCAGAATTCACTTGGAAAATGCTGGAATCATCCCCCCTAGAAGATTTTCGAAGTAAAGAAGGGATTATTTCATCTTCCTTTTCTAATTGATGACCAATCACGGTAGTGTTGACCAAGCTCGACCGGTTTAAGATAGTATAAGAATTGAAAAGATACCAGAGGTTATTGTTTGAGCTAATCGCTCCATGAAAAAATAAGGGTGAAGCTTAATGCACTCAAGGAGGTCACGGAGAGACGCGCGTAATATGCGTTAAAAATTGATTGCATGTAGAAAGACTCCACCCTAAACTTTTTTATCTGTCAAAAGTCTGACAAGATTCATGATAACCATTTTAAACTCCATTCACACAATGCTTAGCGCTTCCATTCACAGTGGCTTTCCCCGCCTCCGTAACCTTTATGCGGTGCACGTATTTCTTCACAGACACCTTATCAACCGCAGGCACAGGGTAAACCTCACCTCCGAAGACATATTCCCCTACAGGTGGACCTGTAACCATTTCTGCCGCATTCTCATCCGTGTGCCCATCAAAGAGCGTAGTGATTCGACCTAGTGAGCTTTTTGGATGAGCAGCAGCATATTCCAATGCAAGTGCTCGCCATTTAGAAAAGGGTAAAATTTCTGCGTGCTTTTCGCTGGCGGCGCTCATCAACCCAAAGAACTGATCAAAATCTATAGCATTTGTGTTCGAAAAGTCGTAGTCCTTTCCGATTCGATGGACATCATCCGTCATTACTGCAACGATGGTCTTGCTCAGATAGTCTACTGGCACTACAGACGACAATTTCGCGTGCAGGGAAGGAAAAGCGCCAAGTTCGAGACTGCCTGCAATCAAGTTGTGTAAGAAGTCACCTCGGTCGGACCGGAAACATCCACTCGTAGATGAAGCAGTGACAAAAGGCAAGCGAAAGATGGAGGCCTTGGCTCCACGCCAACGTGCTGATGCGACCATCCGTTCTGCCAAGTATTTCGAGGTGCCGTATCCGTACTCTCGATCTTCATCTGTAAGATCGTACCCAAGGTATTTTGGAATCGTAGACATCGTAGATATAAGATGAATTGTCTTGCTCCGACCACAAGAAGCCAGGCGTAGAATCTCGTGAGTGCTGACGATGTTAGGGCCAATGTAGTTTTCTAATGGGCGCATCCAGTCAACAAGTGCACCCGAGTGGCAGATAGTATCGACACGTTCCGCTAAATCAGCAAACGTTTTCTGGGGCAGCGCAAGGAATGGCTGTGACATATCACCAGCCACCGGATGGAGTAAAGAGGCGTATTCGGACTTCCAAATATCATAACTCGTTAGCGTGTCAATCAGGCGTTTCTTGGCTTTCTCCGTACTGTCAGCACGCACTAGACAATGCGTAGGAATTCCCTTCTTGAGTAGCTCATGTAAGATGAATGCACCCACGAACCCTGTGGCACCTGTGACAAAAACGCATCCGGGATACTTGGCTGGAGTGTTTTTGAAAACAAAACTAGCGTCTAGACACCCCTTCCTGACCGCAGGCATATCGAGACCAGTCACCTCTGTTGTGTGAGACATGACATTCTGTAGTTCAGCAAGTAGAGACTGGCTGAGTGCATTTACGTTAGGGTGTTGGAATGTGAACGTGGCAGCCAGTGTCAGACCTGTCAACTTCGCCAATTGGTTCCGCATTAGTATTGCGGTTAGTGAATCTATGCCGACATCCTGTAGAGAACGGTGAATGTCGACATCCTCAGATGACGTAAAGCCAAGGGCCTTGGCTACTGTTTCGCGGACCATCGTCAGCATAACATCTGCGTGGTGCTCTGGGGCCGCTATTTTGAGCATTTCGTGTAGATCCCTTTCTCGGTTATTTCGTCGACTGTGTTGATTCAACAGTGAAGAGAACAGTGGTGGTATTTCTCCTTGTTCGCCAAAGTATACCTGCAATCGATTGAGATCCAGAGCAGCCGCCAACGTGAGCGACCGACTGCTGCGAACAGCTTGCTCAAATAGCTCCATACCTTCTTCACCTGAGAGCGGATCGAGACCGAGTTGGGTGAGACGAGTACGAGTTGTCCCATGCAGCTTCGCCGCCATGCCCTCCCCTTTCCAAGTGCCATATGCCACCGAAGTTGCTGGTAGATCTTGGGAGCGGCGCAAGTGCGAGAGCGCATCGAGGAATGTGTTGGCAGCCGCGTAGTTTCCATGGCCCGGCATACCCATAACACCGGAGATGGAAGAAAACATGAAAAAAATATCCAATTCCATATTCTGTGTCAATTGATGAAGATTCCAAGCTCCATTTATCTTGGGCCTAAAGGTTGTCGCACATTTTTCTGGTGTCAAAGATGAGAGCACACCATCGTCTACTACACCCGCTGCATGAACCACACCACGTAATGGGCGATTTTCGTCAAAAATTGATATGACTGACTTGATGCTCTCGAATTGGGCAATATCGCAAGCAAGGACAGTGGCTTTGGCGCCAATTCCATCAAGTTGAGCGATTACTGCGCGAGCTTCTGGAGCTTTCATACCATTCCGTGAGAGCAAAACAATGTCTGTAATTCCATGGGCCTTCACCAGCCACTTAGCCACTTGCTTACCGAGGTCACCAAGACCGCCGGTAATGATTACCGCACCATCAGTCCGAAGAAGATGCTGAGTATTTTCCTTTGGAACCAAATCGACACGCCGAACACGCGGAACAAGCACCTGCATGTTACGCAAAGCACATTCGGGCTCAGTGGTAAGCATCAAGGCCGAGACTAATGCATCAGGCGCAGAAGTCCCTCCCATGTCAATCAAGCGTAACATTAATTCGGGATGTTCACTTCTTGCGGTACGCATCAATCCCCATAACGGGCTAGCTCCTAGTCCTGCGGTTTGATCATTTTCTGCACCAGCACCAACCTTCACCACTCAGTCAGCAAGAGGCCAAATACGTCTAGGTATCCAAAAGCAATTCTAATCGAGTTTTGCCTCAGGAATACTCTAAGTAGGTATGTTGTAGGATATTGTGCATAATGAATAGACTTACAGCTTGGCGGGTGACCCATATCAGGGGGACAGAAAATTGGCTCTTAGCTACCTTCTGTAACTGGAACAGTGCGATTTTGATCAAATCATCTACCTGACATGTAATATCACTGGCATCTGAGTTCCACAAGCACAGCACGCCGTCGAGCCCTTTCGCCTCTTCGAGACTCGTGAGCGCTTGGATACGGATACCAGCCTTAGCCAGCACATCTCTGACTTCCTCGGCCCATTTTACTTTGCCGTTGGGACAGATCAACCCCCACGGTCCGCTTTGGGTAGCCTCGGCAGTGTCAGCTTTCTGCCAGCTGACTTCAAATTGGAGATCCCGCACATTCGGGCTCGCTTGGCTATGGGATTGGTTGTGGAACGTTAACTGCCGTAAAGGCGAGAAATGTTCCTTTTGAAATGCATAAGTTGGTAATTCTCGGCGCTGATTAAATCCGAGAGGTTCAAAGTAGCCTTTCCAATCGATTGGCACATGCCGTACGTGCAGATCTGCGAGACTGCGCTGTATAGTCAACGCGCCATGCTTGCCGGGAATTAGTGATGGCATCCAGAAAAGACACTCATCGAGAAGGCATGAAGCACCCATACCGGATAAAATTGGCTTCGATCCAAGCTCAATGAAAACTTCAATACCTTGTTGGTGCCTCAATACCTGCATGCTATCGGAAAACCGCACGGCCCTGCGCGCCTGTTGCACCCAATAGTTTGGCTGCTGAAGCTCACCAGCTTCAGCCAATTTGCCTGTCAGGCTGCTAACAATGGGCATATGTGGTGGACTGAAATTCATAGTTTTAGCAACTTCTCGAAAATCTTCTAGCATGGCATCCATGTGATGGGAGTGAAAGGCGTGCGAGACATCAAGAGACTTTGTTTTGATACTGTTTTCAGCCATGTATGCTGTCATTTCAGCAAGTGCATCAGTATCTCCAGATACAACTGTTTGGGTTGGTGTGTTATGTCCGGCAATGTCGACTTTTTCTGCTATGCCTAGTTTACTAATTATCATTGTAGCTTCATCAGTACTGGCTTCCAGCGCAATCATGCTACCAGGGATAGCAATAGCTTGCATCAGTCGACCACGCATTGAAACTAGACGACATGCATCGGATAGATCCAAGATACCAGAAATGTGTGCAACTGCAAGCTCTCCGACACTGTGCCCAAGGACCACGTCAGGCTGGATTCCCCAGCTCTTCCATAGATGCCACAAAGCCACCTCCAAGGCGAATATAGCGGGTTGGGCGAAGTCGGTTCGCTGAAGCAGCACCGCGAGATCACTTCCAGGGGGCGCATGCATAACGTCTATCAAAGGCATCTCAAGGTCGTCAAATTTGGCGGTGACCTCGTCTAGCATATCATGGAAAGTATCATAGACTTCATAGAGATCTTTACCCATCCCCGGAACTTGACTGCCTTGCCCAGTGAAAATCATAGCCAGGCGTGGTCTTCCAAAGCCGATAGCATGCGAGATTCTTGGAACTGGAGTGAGTTTCTTCAGAAGGGCAGCTTTGTCTTTGGCAAGTAATACCAGTCGCCATCGAAGATGGCTGCGTGATGTCGCCAGTGAGTATGCGATTTGACCAAAGTTATCTTGACTTGATTCATCAAGAAACGTACGGAAATTTTCAACTTGTTGATACAAGGCTACCTCCGTATGAGCGGACAATAAGAATGGAAATTCAGGCGGAAGATTGCCAGAAGCTGGATTTGACTTAGCAATCTGTAGCGGAGGTTCCTCCACAACGGCATGTGCATTAGTTCCGCCAATTCCAAAGGCACTAATGCCTGCCCGCCGAGGTCTGTCAACTCTTGACAGCCAGGGCGTAGAATTCTGAACAAGTGAGATGTTGGCAGCTCGCCAATTGATTGCCGGAGTGGGCTCGCCCGCATGTAGAGTTCGGGGAAGAGTGTTATTTCGCATCGAGAGTATAACCTTGAGCATGCCAGCCAAACCAGCTGCTGCTTGTGTGTGTCCTATGTTAGACTTCGAAGAGCCGATCCAAAGGGGCCCTATACGATTTGAATAATTGTCACCAAATACCGCTTCGAGTGCTGCTCCCTCGATCGGGTCACCCAATTTCGTTCCAGTCCCATGAGCTTCGACATAATCAATATCCCCCGGATGTAAGTTCGATGTTGCTAGCGCCTTGCGTATCAGCCGTTCTTGCGCGGGCATGCTAGGTACTGTAAGTCCAGCGCTCCTCCCACCGTGACTGACAGCTGTCCCGCGAATTACTGCATCAATTAAGTCCCCATCACGAACAGCATCACTGAGGCGTTTTAAAACCACAACTGTACAGCCCTCAGCCCAACCGGTTCCTTGAGCATCAGCCGAAAAAGCTCTACATCTGCCATCTTTGGATATACCCTTCAATCTACTAAACTCAACGTGCATCCCAGGAGTGAGCAGTAGTGTCACGCCACCAGACACAGCTATGTCACACTCCCTTTGGCGCAGTGCACTGCAAGCCAAGTGTGTGGTTACCAAGGACGAGGAGCATGCGGTATCTATTGTCATAGCTGGGCCAACAAGTCCGAGTGCGTATGAGATCCTTCCAGACAATGTACCCCCTGCTGAACCTGTCAGGGCGTACCCGTCGAGGTCCTCCAAGCTTGGTGAGGAGGAATGTGCTTGGATATTGGAGACACCAATATACACCCCGGTCTGACTGCCACGCAGTTGTTCCAAGGTGTAGCCCCCGCGCTCAAGCCCTTCCCAACAAGTCTCTAGCATAATTCGTTGAGTGGGATCCATTGCACGAGCCTCTTTTGGAGATATGCCGAAGAAAGATGCATCAAACTCGTCCACCGACGATAAAAATCCACCTCTTTTACAGTACATTTTTCCAGGAGCATCTACATTAGCATCGTATAAAGAGTCAGCATCCCAATGATCTCTAGGCACATCAGTTATAACATCATCGCCGCGATTGAGTAGCTTGAAGTACTCTTCGGGGGTGGTCACTCCACCAGGGAGCCTGCAAGCCATGGACACAACCGCAATGCCTTCGTTGTCTGGGGAAAGAGGCTGGGAGGTGTTCAAATACTCATTAGTCTCCTCCACCTCCGCACCAGTGAGGTATGCTACCAATGCCTTGATGGTATAATGCTCGAAAATCTTCGCTAAGGAGATGGGCTGGCCGAGCGCTTTTTCAAGCTGTTTTCCGACGCGGATCACACGTACAGAGTCGCCACCAATTTGGAAAAAGTTGTCGTGGATGCCAAACTTGTCGTGGCCTAGGATATTCGACCAGATGGTTTTGATAACACACTCCATATCAGTCATTGGTATCGCAGTTACAGGTTGGATTGAGGTTGTAGGGTCAGGCAGCGCGGTGCGATCAATCTTTCCATTGAGCGTCATTGGAAACACATCCACCTCAACATAGAACGCTGGCAGCATATACGGCGGCAATCGCTCTGCCAACCATGGACGCAGCGTCTTGTCAAGTGACAGCTTTCCTTTGTGCCAGGGCGTAGAGCAATCTCTTCCCCACACACAGTAAGCCACAAGCCGATCATCTTTGTTAATCACTACCGTATCCGATATTTCTTCGTGTGTGGCAATGGCAGCCTCAATATCGCCCAATTCAATTCGATGACCACGCACTTTGACCTGCCCATCTGCGCGGCCAAGCACGGTAAGTTTATCTGGGGCTTCGAAACGGGCGAGGTCCCCGGTCCGGTATAGGAGGCCCTCATGGAAAGGGCTCTCCATGAATCGTGAATGTGTAAGATCCGGTTTGTTGTGGTATCCCTTGGCTAAGCCCGCACCTCCAATGAAGAGTTCACCGTCATAACCAGGGAGAACCACAGAAAAGTTCTCATCGAGGACATGTAGCTGATAATTGGCAATAGGATGGCCAATCACTACATCACAATCTCGCTGCACTCTCCATGTGCTTGCCCATATAGTCGCCTCGGTAGGGCCATACATATTCCAAACAGAATCTGCGCGAGGAAGTAGTCTGTCGGCTAGTCGCCGAGGCAGCGCATCACCGCCGCATAAGATCTTCTTAACATGAAGCTTGTCAGTCCAGCCTGCATCCAGTAACATCTGCCAAGTCACAGGAGTTCCTTGCATGATAGTAATACTATTATGTTGCATTATCTTGAGTAGGGCATATGGATCTTTAGTAGCATTGGTTGTAGCCAAAACCACCATTGCGCCACAGATGAGGGGCAGGAATAGCTCCAATACCGCTATGTCGAAAGAAATCGTCGTTATGGCCAGTAAACGATCTCTTTCATCGCATCCTGGCTCTTGCTTCATTGAAAGCAATAGATTCGACAGAGCCCCGTGGCTGATTTCTACCCCCTTGGGTTTGCCAGTGGAACCGGAGGTAAATATAACGTACGCTAGGTCGTCTGGTGACACTTCCAGGTGGAGATTGGTTATATCGAGATCCAAGGGGACAATTTGGTTTTGCATGTTCTCAATGGATAAGCAACACCCTTCCCAAAAAGACAGCACGTGTTGTGTGCTGGTTTGGGTGATGACGAGCTTGGGTTTCGCATCATCTAGCATGTACCCAATTCGTTCAGTAGGAAATGTCGGGTCGATAGGTACATATGCGGCACCCGCCTTCAGTACTCCTAGTAAGATAGCAATGAGATCAATGGAGCGCTCCAGGGCAATACCGACAAGATCGCCACGCCCAATCTGCTGCTTCACCAAGAGGCGGGCAAAACGGTTCGCCATCGAATTGAGGTCTCGAAACGTCAATTCCGTTTCAGAGCATATGAGAGCAACCTTGTCAAAGTAATCTTCCGTCGCATTCTCAATGAGGTGGTGGAGGCAATGCCCCAGCGTTGTAGCATCGTCAGTAGCATTGAATTGATTGATTGCAGCAGTGTGATCTATGACTGGAGCGAGAGTCATGACTCTTCAACGAATCTTCAAATTGAATCTTGACAATAAAGACTGATGGCAAAGAACACTGACCTTTCGAGCTTCAAGTGTTTACGTGGTCAGCGTGTTATAAGGCGTAGCATCAAAATCGAGCCGGGTTCTGCAATATTGAACATAGCTAGCTGCCAGCTGAATGGGATCAACTGCGGTGTAGAGCCAGACTTACGAGCTCATCATTTGGAATAAAATCACGCTCCCTATGCTGTGTACAGATGATCTTACCCTATCAATCGAACTTGAAAGGAACATGCATGAAATGATAGTGGGTCCAAACTTCCCTCAGCCAAGTTATCGAACCCATAGACCGAGGCCGAAACATTCAAGCTGTATCCAAGAAAGCCACTGGAAACACCTTCCATAGAACCGAACTAAGGCAGGCAGGGTAATAGTTGACATGTGGCGTGAGAAGTGCAAAGTAGCAGCCCGCTGTTTAAAAAGCTACGGGAGTACAAACATGTAGGAAACATGCAGCTAGTCCAAGCGTTAGTGTACCTAGCAATGAACACCAATTTACCAGGACAATTCTCCTGGCAAACGAATAAGATCAAAGGGAGGCATGAGAGTGAATGAAAGTAAGGAAATATAAATTTCAGGGGGGATATATTATTTCCAGCCATCGAACAATCGTTGCAATATGACGAAGTATGTTTCATTAAGTAAGAACCGTAAACTTGGGACAAGAGTTCCGCGCTCGTGACACTCTTCACAAGACTCACTGACTCAGACAGCTCAGCTAGACAGGGAACCGACCGGACCGCGCTTGGATCGAGATCTAGGTCGATCCCAAGTTGAATTGACTGTGTCACACATGGCAAGATTCAAGACAAGTTCTCGGAGAGGCGCTTAGGCCTGGTCGAGCATGCGGAACTAGCCTAGGAAGCATCTTCCGAGACGCCCGCATAAGATTCGTCACAAAGCCTCAAACTGACAAGTGAACATGTTGCATCTATTCCCACGTTAAGGTCAAAGGCCAGGATCCGAATACTATTTTCGAGACGGAGAATGAGTCAATAATTGTGAGAAAGCCACGTAAAGGAATCGGAGAACGGAGCAGGTCGAGCGAGCGTTGAATACAAAGTATAGTTTCGGTCTGATGACGCAGGTAATCCACGCAGCAAGTAGTTGGGATGTGTCAGAGGCGAAGACGATTCACTGCTGAGTCTTTCGGAATTTTGCTTGTGAGGTAAGATTATCGCGGCGTGTGAGTGGACTGTAGAATGTGTGTAACGTGCCTAGACTCTGGAGTATCACTGCTTTGTAGATCAAGCTACGTACTGCAGCTGCACAGCATCGAGTACTTACACGGAGAGTGTAATGATAATAAAACTTGGGTCATATAGGTCGATATAACAATAATCTCAAAAGGTCATGCCAGGTTCAGATGACAATGCTTCGAGGGAGAAGGGAGGAGGTTTAGAACTTGGAGAGTGCAGGTGGAGGTGGAGGTGGAGATGGAGATGGAAGTGGAGGTTCAAATAAAATCAGAAGCTGAGTCATCAAACATCGAGTCACGTGCCAACACGCATACCGAACCAACGTTAACGACCAACCAGTCATGACGCTATCCGCAATAACATCTAGTGAGCAGTCCGGTGAAACCTACTACCTCATAGTTATTCTATTTGTTAAACGAGGTACAGATTTTTTTGGAGATCGTCCTTGGCACATAACGCCTGATCCTGGTGTTGATCAACTACTCATCTGAGTCGTCTACTCCTTCACGTGTATGTGTACCTGGTAGATGGTATGGGCTGCCAGGGCTAGCCCTTCAGCATTCCCGGGCATTTCTCCTTCTTCTTCCTCATCTTCTTCTTCATCCTACTCAAGTAGATAGGCTCACACTTTTTCATTTGCCCAACTACCAATCTCTTGTCGTTTCATCCTGATTCCTTGCCCATGACATCTTAAGAGAGCGACTTCAATAGCAGAACACGTACCGAGGCTCTGCCGCCTCCCGCCGAAGCACTCCCTTATTCTGGTTTTCAAGCTCATGCAGACGCACCATGAGCACTAAGTCCCCGGTCCTACTTCCAGACGACGAAGCAACTCCTCTGCTATTTGGTGACGAACCCATGGAGACCTCACCGCTTTTGCACCATCCAGTCGAGGAATATGAAGTTTCTGCGAAGAAAAGTGGGCTCGAGACTACATGGAGACACGAACTGAAAGTAATAGCTGCCTGGTCGGGTCCCCTGGTTGTCACGAATCTGCTACAACGCTCTATCAACATCGTGAGCATCTTCGCAGTGGGGAGAATTGGAACAATAGAGCTTGGGGCCGTTACCGGTATGTGTATCTTGTTTCCGTTGTCCAGACCTGACTACCATATCAATGTATCATAATTGCTAATTGAACTACAGTGGCTAGTACGACGACTAACATGATCGGCAATACTGTGATCCAGGGACTGGCAAATGGGTTGGACACGTTAGCTGCCCAAGCATACGGTTCGGGGTACAATCATCTGGTCGGGCTCCACATGCAGCGGATGATCTACTTCATTCTTCTCTGCCTCGTGCCTCTCAGTGTCCTATGGTGGAACGCGGGTAATCTACTGTCGTTCATTCTTTCGGATCAACGACAAGCAGATCTAGCGGGAATTTACCTCAAGATAATGATCCTCCGATTCCCCGCCTTTGTGCTTTTCGAGTGTGGCAAAAGATTTTTCCAGGCTCAGGGACTCTTTCATGCTGCAACTTATGTGGCTGTCATTGGTGCTCCGCTCAATGCATTTCTTATGTGGCTCTTTGTCTGGCATCTAGGCTGGGGGTTTGTAGGTGCCCCGATAGCAATAGTCATTGCCGAGAACTCGATGGTCATATTTCTCATTCTATATGGCTGGCTGATAGACGGTTACCAGTGCTGGGGTGGTTTTAGCAAAGAAGCCTTTCGGAACTGGCGTAGGCCTCCTTCCTCACCTATTCCTTGTTACCTTTTGCAAACGCTCTGGATAGCTGATAATGCATAGTTCCAATGATTAAGCTAGCTATGCCGGGGATGATCATGTATGTTACCGAATTTGCAGCTGAGGAAATCTTGACCCTAGCTGCCGCTCAATTCGGCACATCACAACTAGCCGCACAGAGCGTGCTGGTAACCCTGGTGCAGATCATCTACATAATTCCTCTTGGGGTGTCGATCGCATCCTCGATCCGAGTTGCCAACTGGATCGGCGCCAGAAGCACCAATGCAGCAAAGTTTTCAGCCAAAGTAGTACGTGGCTTCTCTCCTTAGAATACTGCTTTCACCGACTAATTTTTGAAGGCTGTTGTGTTCGCAGTGGTTCTGTCTTTCACCAACACGGTACTTCTGCTCTCATTACGGGACCGGATACCACTGTTTTTCACGAAAGACCCAAAAGTCATTAAGATCGTGGTCCAGGCGATACCCATTATTGCTTGCATGCTAGTGTTCGATACCATGGCGGCCTTCTCGCATGGTTTACTGAGGTCCATTGGGCGCCAGGGCATCGGTGGTTACATAAATTTAGTGGCGTACTATATGATCGCTCTTCCAATTTCGTTCAGTACGGCCTTTCTTCTCGGCTGGCAGCTCTACGGCTTGTGGACTGGTATGGCAACAGGATTATGCATGTGAGTTGGACCCGAAATTTGGAAGCCTTTGGCCCTTTGAGAATTACCAACTAACAATGACCACAGCGTTGCTATCGTCGAGTTCTGGTGGCTACGTCGCTCAGACTGGGATGATGCAGTTTACAAAGCCGTCAAGAGAAATGAAGCGGGTTGAATGTTCAAGCAGTTAAATCTTGACTTGTTCACACACTGTCAGTCATTTTTTTTCACCATTGTAAACTGCAGCTGTGTACGGGAAATGTAACATGTCAGCGTATCAGGGAAACATCATGTTGCGTTTTCTTTGCTGCTTTCTCAATGTATCTACAAAAAGCCGCACAGAGGCAGGGTTAACTGAGTTGAGATGTGGCATCACATCTGTTCGGAACAGTTCTTACGAGGATATTCCCTGACACGACTACAGCGAACCTTCATTTAAGCCCGCCTCGGTACGGATACAGGCATTTCATGAGTTCAGATTCCTGAGCTAGCTAAATTGCTGTTTCACCGAGTATATGCAGACCCCGAACACAGCATATCTAGAGTCAATGATCCGATTGGCCATGCATGAGATCAGTTCTGCGAAAAGATGTGCTAGAAATATGCGCCGCTAGGAAAAGTTCCTTGATCCAAATATCGGAAAATCGTCCCCCGCTTACCGCCGCCACACTGCTTCTTCTATTGCTGCCAAGGAAACCTCTTGGCCATGACTTGGAGGCGTTTTTGGAAACTATATCCGGTACAAAGTACTACCTACCTAGTAGCTACTGTGCTCTCAGCTAACGAGAAAGCAAGGTTATCCTTCAGATTTCCATTAATAATTCAATCTCCAGGTTAAGGGTACACCTAATTCGTATTCTATTCCCGTCATCATTCATTCACGATGAATACTCCCCTCATCACTTCAGAAAAAGTTCACCAAATTGAGTTCACACTCGCTGCTGAGCCGAAGCATGAAGTCCACCAAGTCCATCGGGACCGTCTGGCTTGGGTACGTCAAAAACTACCTTCCAACAAAAATTAAATTGAAAGAAGAAAGACACAGTCTTTATTCCTAAAGATTGCCCTTGAGAGTTTCATGAAAACAAACCTCCTAATCTTTTCATCAGTCACATAGCACGGAATCCTCCAATGACTTCCGCTCGGACTTCTTCACTAAGCCCACGCTGTCAATGCTCGAGGCCATCATCACGACCTCCCTCGGTGACGGAGATATGGAAGAAGACATTACAACAAACTCTTTCCAAGACTACATTGCCGACCTCGTAGGGCATGAGGCTGCCCTCGTCGTCGTGTCTGGCACAATGGGAAACCAAGTTGCGTTGCGAACCGCTCTCCGTACGCCACCATACTCAATCCTAGCAGATCATCGGGGCCATATCATTACTATGGAAGGGGGCGGTGCAGCAACAATGTGCGGCGCCCTAACCAAAGCTGTTGTCCCAGCAAATGGGCACCACATGACACTAGAAGATGTGAAGAAGCATGCTACTCTCACAGAATCAATTTACGATTGCCCTACACGAATCATCTGCCTAGAAAATACACTCCTGGGAACTATAATACCCCTCACCGATATCCGTGCCATCTCACAATGGGCACGCTCGCAAGTCCCTCCAATCCACATGCATCTGGACGGTGCTCGCCTATGGGAAGCCGTTGCAGGCGGGGCTTGCACCTTGCGAGAAATCGGGCAATGTTTCGATAGCATACAACTCTGCCTCACAAAAGGCCTCGGCGCGCCCATTGGCAGCGTCATAACCGGAAACACCACCTTCATCAAGCGCGCAAAATGGAGCCGCAAGCTGCTTGGTGGTAGCACCCGCTCTTCCGGTGTTATTGCCGCACCGGCAAGAGTAGCCATCGAAGACGTCTTCCTTGGTGGGAAGTTGAAGGCTGCGCAGGAAAAGGCAAAGTATGCGTCGGCGCTGTGGGAACAGCTTGGTGGGAAGCTTGCGTTGCCGACGGAAACAAATATGATTGTAAGTGCTCCCAAGCCCCTAACATATCCCAAGATATATCTACTGCCTCTTACTAACTCCTCAACCATCTAGTGGTTTGATCTTGAGGCTTCAAAATTGACACCCGAGCAATTTTATCCTGTGGCGAGAAATTTTGATATCAAGATTGGAGAACCCATCTTTGGGAGAGTGGTTTTCCATTACCAGATCACTGATGAGGCGTTTGGGAAACTTTGTGATTTCTTCAGGGCGGTGCTGAAGGGTGGCGAGTCTCACGCTATTCCGCCATTTAAAAGTAGTTCGTAAACTAAAAAGTAGCATTTTGTTGTAAGCACAGGTGAAAAGTCGTCGTCGCATTTTCTAAGAGGGCGCAGCTAGAATCATTTAAGGGTGTTTGAATATTCCAATCAAGCTTTCATACCTACAATTATTTCACTTGATTGATGTGTGACATGCAGTACTGGTAGATGACATGAATTGCCAAGGTCGATTCCACGTTTCTCCACGAATTCGTTCGTCCTACAATCCCCCATATGCATTTGGCTATTTCCCACATAAAGACGCTCCTTCGCAAGTCTTCTGACCCTCGTATCATATATGGTGTAAAGAAAGCCCAGACATGGAGAAGTTAAAACACAGAACTCACTCCCATCGGTCGAAGCCTCGATCTACACATACATAATACGAACGCGGTTGGAAAGTGGAAGTCATCGACCCACTATTAAACCAAAGCCCCCAAGAAAGAAAGAAAGGTTAGACTTTTGGAATCGACAACTACATATGAGATGACAACAGCCTCTTTCTTTTCTTGACAAAAAAAGTGACTCGAGGCTGAAGAGACCGACCTCGAACCCAACAACCATATTCTCTGTAGACTGTAGTAGATCTGAAACACTGGATACTGGATACTGTATACTAAATACTAGCTGTAAAAAATTCAAAAAAATACTCAAATACATTTGTATCAAACCCAGTTCTTGACATATGCTCAAGATTTCTCACAGCGAAGCCAACAAATATACAGAATTCTCTCCATGAGTCAGAGGCATATACACAATATATATATACACGCAAGCCCTTACGTATTAAGTCAGGAACAATAAGATGAAAGGTTCACCTTCGACTTAAATTAAATAGTTCTATTTAATTTACATCGTTCAAAGAGTCTGAGACCAACTATATTTATCACTCTATCCGTAGTCTGAGAAGCCCTGTAGGCTATGGAGCTGCGAGCATTATATTATAGTAAAAGTTTCATAGATGCAGAAATATATTATATACCAAAAACGACATTACTGTTTGTATCATGAGATAAGGAATACCTACTATGGATCTACGACTAGACTCTTATTATGCTCTCATTGATCGAGTATATAACAATCACCATCTTGAGCTTCAGCATAATCATCTCCTTCTCACCCTGGCCCTACAGATATCTATGATGAATCAAGGAGCGACAGGCTTCATCCCTCTTCACCATATTATAATTTATATAGCGATGCAGAGTTGGATGATATATGTACCATGAACGGTGAGCGCCGGACTAGAAAGTGATTAAGAGATTATATAGATATGTATTAAAACAGCTATACTTAAAGGAAAACTGTATGGCAGTGTATGCATGGATATATAATAATGCATCCACCCCAGAGCCCACCATGGGCCACCAAGGAAACACCAAGAACCTACCCAATCCACAGTTTATATCTCCCGAAACGCCCTTTCATGAACTCATTATACGCTCCGTCCCCATCTCTCACGCAAACTACTTCTTCTTTCCTAATCCTTGTTCCAGCTTCCTGATACTCCCCTGCAAGCCCGTTCCTTTCTCCGAACTCCCCTCCAACCAGTCCTCCATCATTTCCCTAACATTCTTCATCCCTCGCAAGACCGGCATCTTAGCCCCCTCTTCACCCTCTAGCTTCGTGATAGGGTTCAACAATAGCTCGAAAACAGCACTCCATATTTCCGTCTGCCAATACCTTTTCAACCCCTCTCTGATCCGCCATGTTTTCCCCGCCGCTGCACCCACACCGTCCGCTCCCTTTTCAGCAATCGTATCTATGTATTTTCCAAACAACATAGAGTGTATGATCCCGGCGAGGCCGTGATAATCAATCTGGTAGGTCCAAGGCCTTAACTCTCTCATCTCTGCACAATCCCCTGGTCCCGTCTTCCAATCAGCAATAAACTGCACATCATTCCGAAAGACTTTCATATCGATACCTCTCCCGAAATCGATGAGCGCGATGCCCTTTTTGTTCCAACCCCCGCTCCCATCCTTCCTAAATTTCGGGCTCCAGACTTGTTCATCGCCAATCTGATCTAGGCGCACGAGACAATTATCTGCTTTGAGGTCACCGTGCAGTACACCTTTAGAGTGCAAGGCTTCAACTGTCCTGAATAGTTCAATGGCGAAGAACATTACGAGCGACTCGTCCATAACGCCGGGTCCGGCTGCTGTGGGTTTGGTTTCCATGCGCGCGAGATTTATGACATCGAGGAGAGTACCCTGATCACGGAACTCTTCGATGAGATAGCATTCATCAGCAAAGAGGTGCATTTCGTAGACATTGATGATGCTTTCTGCAGCGCGGGAGACACCGAGCCTTCTTTTGGCTTGTCGCATGATGTAGAACTCCCACACCGAGGGTGGATCTTCCATTTTCAGAGCTTCGAGAGGCTTCCGAGGACAGGCATCGAAGGCCCCTTTACCCATTTTAGGACGGCAGTTTTCATCTTTGTCATCTTCAGAGGCGACATTCTCAAGAAGATACACGGGTGCGAAGGCTCCCGCGCCGAGTTCGCGTTTGACCATGTATTGTCGCTCCATCCCAGGGAATTGAAGGATGGGCGGCATAGAGAGGTTTGTGGATGTTTTCTCGTTGGCGTTCTTGTGCATTTTTGATGCAGCCTTGGAGTACTTTTTGATCTCAACCGTCCGACCATAATTCTTATCCTTGTGCTCGAAATACCCATCATAAGTGGAGAGAGGCGGTTGCAATGCTTCGAATATCATATTGCGAGTATAATCATCGACTGGATTACACTGCGCATCCTTGATTATTGGTCCCTTTGGCGCAACCTCCTTCGCTAATGGGCCGCCTGCGGCTTGAACTCTGGCTGCAATAGCAGCAGTTTTATTCGTTTTTGAGCTCTTTCCCAGTTGGGGTTGCGGGATGCGATCCACATGTGTTGATTCATTGATAATTTCCTTGAAAGGGCTGCTACCTAGGCCATCACCAAGTCTAACAGGTGGCTTTTTTGACCCATTCTCTTTACTTGGAGTTTTGGAAGTGAAGTAGTCTTTGTCTTGTCGCATGGTCGGGAGGCCAAGAGAAGATTCGGTCTTCTCTGCAATTGGCGTCATAAAAGGTAGTCGATTTTGTGATATTTGGGCAGCGTCTCGGTACGGGCGCAGGGGTGGTTCATAATCCTCGGGAGGTATTGGCACAAAAGACGTTCTGGCTGTCGAAGGGAGTTCTGGTGATCTTGGTGTGACAAATCCACCGTTCTCTTCCACTGCTGGGTTCTCAATTTCAATCGTCTCCAGGGCTTCAGTGTCAGCTTCAGTCGATTCCGAAGCCCGAGTATCGTCCTCCGCATCGTCATCAAGGTCAGGGATGTGCTTCCTCGCTGTAAATTCGGACCATTCACTGACACTCTTTACATCCGATGTTTCGTCGTCTCCTGCCTCACTTGTTGTCATGAGTCGCCCAGTGCCGGTACTTTCACCACCGCTAGTATAATCGCCATCTGTCATATCTTCTTCATCATCATCACTCTCGTCGTCTTCTTCTTCCTCCTCTTCTTCCTCGGGAGCGGGAAGAGGTTGGTTGAAAAGATCATATATGTCATCTGTTGCGGCTCGAGTATGTAAGGTCATGGTTTGTTCCTTAGATGCTTTGCGTTTCTTCATTTTGGGTCCAGATGGAGATGACAATTTCGCTTTGACTGCTCGGATTAGATGGAGCCACCACTTTCGAATTTTACTTACTAATTTGAGTCTCATTGACTTCCTTGATCTTCATCCTTCTCCCTTTCCCTTCACGTGCGGGCTCTTTGGCAGCTCCATTTTCATCCAATACTGGTGGATCACGAGCAATAACAAGCTTCTCCGAGACTTCTCGGGAAATATCATTAACAGATACAGATGATTCCCCACTGCTATCTGGCAGGCACGGCGTTGATTCAAGGGCTACCGGACATAGCTCAGATTGCCAAACCTTTGTTAACCACCCACGGCCGAGAGCCCTCAATTCTTCCAAACTTAATTCAGAGCCAATGATATCTGGGGTGGGATATACGACTTCAAGGTTAACATGAACACGTTCCGTCCTTCCTTTCTGATTTACAGTCACTTGTTCTTGAGCGGGATCTGTAACTTGAGGATAATCGAAACGTGGTAGAGTAGACTGAATTACAAAACGCCGTAACCGACAATCATTAGTCCTGTGATCATCAATATTTATATGAGAAGGGTAGCAAAATAGAACGTACCTCATCCTTGAACACTGCCATCTTCGTATTGCTCTTCTTCCCTCCTGCTCTCAATATTTCTCCTACCCAAGGCTTTGGCTCCATCACGTTTTCCTTCTTACGATCTGCCAACGATCCAATACTCTCCCAGCCCTTCGTCTCTCCGCTCGATCCTGGAGGCGGTCCAGCATCATCCGTATCAGAGAAGATTGTGAGCTTTTGCCGACCACTCTTTGCTGCTCCTCCCACCCCAGAGTTCGGACGTGGTGCTTGTGGATCTCTCGGTGCAGCGGCTGCAAAGGGATCTACTTTTGCAGCTAGTGCAGGTCTGACAGTAGGAAGTGCTGGGGATGAAGGCTCATTCACGTCGGCCGGTCTCTGAGCAAATCGTTGTTGGAACTCGTTGTACTTTCGAAGTAAGCGCGGGGTAGGCCGAGCCTCCTTGTCTATTCCCATATTGTACACTTCTTCAGCCTGTGTCCAGCGCTCCGCACTCTCTAACCACGCGGCGAACTCTTCGTAAAATAAGGCTAATCCCTCTCCAATGTTATGACGAGCGAGAAAGGCAAATGTTTCGCGGGGTGCATCCGAGAAGAAACGAATGTATGACAACCATATTTTCAGGTACCTAGGGTCGTTTTTATATTGTGCAGATTGGAGAAAAGTCTTTGTCACGCGCTCGAGAAGAGGGAGAAGCTGCGATGCTGGCGTTGCTTGTGCCGAAGGATACGCGTCGAGTGTCCACCGAACATATCTATCGTAGATATCTAGAGGGTCGTCGGATTCGGAAATAGTAAGGATTTCTTTTTCGTATTCGCTCCTCATAACATCGTTGAGGTTTTTCGTGTCGGAGGGTGTTGGTGTTGCGAGTTTATGGAGGGGGGAGGGGGAAAACATGGAAGCCAGTGCACGCGCTGAACGCCCTCCTGGTAGTGATTGTATATTTTCCTTCTGGTTTTCAATGATTTCAAAGTCGATAAGATCCTCGGAGACGGACATCTTGTCGTTATTCTGGCGTTTTGTCGTGGTTGTCGTTATGATTTAGTTGTGATCTGATTATTGTTTAGAGATTTGTTATCAGGCTGCGCCAAGACGGGTGTTGTCTAGGGGACGCTGTCAAGGGCTATCATCACGTGGTATTTATGCTTTACCGTTGCTCTGCTCTTCATATCTTAAGCCAGAGGCTACGTTCTTCTCTCTATATTCTTAGGTTTGACAGTCCAATAATAGGAGTAGGCTATCGCTCACTTATGGTAATTCTACTTTGGGAGTTGTGCCACAAATCACGGGATATTTTTCATTTCATATTGGTATTAACAACAAGCCGGCGGCTGCTTTGGCGGGGTATTGGGAAACGCGCGATGCGGCCGCGTCAACCCCACGATTTTCCTTGGACCTGGAATCCTTAACTATCAGAATCAATACACAAACGACACATCGACACACGAATATCAACACAATGGAAGACTTCAATCAACCGAGTCCAGAACGAATCGATCTGCTCAAGCGCCTAGAAGAAGCAATCGGCGATGTAACACCACACTTCTGGGCGGCTTGCCAGATTTGCGACCTCAATAAACTTAATGGCTTTTTGCAAGTACCCGACCTTGATGTATATGTTCAGGCTTTCAGCTCCCAAGTTAGTCAGATGGGCCGCTGTTGTAAGTCAAACAGATGTGTTCCTTCGCTTTGTTATAAGCTAATAAGAGCTAATAAGAACGTTCTTTATAAGGGGGGTCTTCTCCTGGAGTGCGATCGCGGCCCTCTACCCCGAAGACACCTACACCACAGAAATTGACAGCGTCGAATTCGGGCCCATCACCTTCTACCCTACCTCCCCTTTCAAAGAGACAAAAGATTCTAGATTCACCAACAACACTCTCGAGACGCGAATGCCAAAAAGCGAGCTGAAGAGAGAGACAATTACTGCTGTGTCTTGACAGGGATTGAGTTAATAGAGGTTGCTCATATCTACCCATATCATGCTACGAAACAAAAGGAAGAATAAAGAAATGGGCCACGGCATATATTCTGGAGAAATTTAGAGCAATTTTGGCCCGAGGAGAAGGTTGCTACTTGGAAAGCCAACGTATTCCCAGACGGCATAAGCGAAAAAGGGCAAGAAGAGGTCTATAACCTTATTTCATTAGCCCCTCATGTTCACGCAATATGGAGACGAGGGCTGTTTGCCCTTAAACCAATCTCCGAATCAGATGATAAGAAGACCTTAACGGTCCAATTCTTTTGGCAGACGAAGCAAAAGGACTCGTTACCAACAGTCTCTCTCACAACTCAACCATACTCTACCAAAGATCTCGAAAAGTCCACAGGAGCGCATGGAGGTTTTATATGGTTACACGATAAGAATAACAAACTAATTCAATCCGGCGATTCTTTCGAGCTTAATACGGATGATCCAATCAAAAAGCCCTTACCAAGCTTTGAGCTCCTCGAATTACAATGGTTCCTTCAGCGCGTGCAAGGTATGGCCGGTGCCGCTGACGTTGATTGGGAGGAGCCTTGGCTAGACACGGACTCGGACTTAGATTACGGAGTTGAGGAGGCCCCTAGTCTTGCATCTAATGATGACGTTGAGGATTTCTCACTTCTTTCTTAAGACTCTCTATCCTCTCTAGCAAAACCAGATTATCCTCTTTATCCGAAGCATATTGCAGCAGGGGTAAAAGGAGAAGGAGATGGGGATAGAGAAGGAGGGAGTGTCTTAATTATACGGTTTAGATAAGGAGGTTAGGCATGTAGTTCAAATAGGTCACTTCGTTGTCAGCTTACAAAAAGTATGCTTTGTATTGTAATTTGGAGGTAGAATAGATGCTATTGAAAGCAAGAGCCTAATCACCGACATCGAGAAAATGGTAGCTCATAATTGATGAACTTTCAATAATTAAATAATTGTAGTGGGGATTGGTGTTGACCCCCCCCTAAGTCCTGGTCCAGTTGCTGGTATCCTTATGCGATTGTTCACTATGGACATGGTCTATCGTCTTTTATGCTTTTCGATATGAAGCTGCAGGGGAACTACTGTACATACAGTAAGTAGTATGAAGGACGAAGTATGGCTTACGACGGTTCCTCGCTGGCTCCACACATATTCGTCAGCCTTGTTTATCTACAGATCTCGGCTGATCAATTGCGATGGCAATCAACAAGACAAGGGTCAACAAGACAATACAGAATCTTGCTGGAGACTGTAACATAACATACATTGTGATAGCTTCACGAAAGGCAAGTGAGCAGAGGTCAGATATCATATTGATATGGATGGAAGCAAGTCCTTGTCCTTCGCTCTTCTTGCCTTTGCCGCAGTTTCATATTTAAGCTCTATGCCAAGCACAGCCTAGACGGCCCCGCCCATGCAGTTCGGATGGTGGGATTTACTGGACTGGATTCCCTATTTAAAAGGTGTCCACGTAACGAGGTAAGGGGCTTTGCGGTTAACAATTCGTGTTTGGACTTGTATATTTTCTTTTTTAACCTTTCCTTCCTCTACATGTAGTTGACTACTGTCTTGGCTACACTCCTTACTTCATTGCTCTTTTTCTCTTGGTTTTATACTTCTATTTCTCCTCCTTACTGTACATCCTTCCATGCTGAACGTCAGTGCAATCATGGGGTTGTGGCACGCCCCAGGTAGAAAAAGTCAATTCATCACGAATTCGGCCATTCTAATAGTGATCTTCTTCGCAGCTTTCTACTTCATGTAAGTGTTCTAGTCTCGAGTTGCGCTACATTGCATTCGCTGACTTGGCAGCTCCTGGAATGGCCTCCGATATTCCCTACCCAATAATGCCCTCACATCAGACGTTACTTCGCTCCAGCCATCTTCTCCCTACGATCCCCGCAAACTTGCCTTCCTCGTCGAAACCCGACCTCTCCCCCATCTGCCGGCGCTCTTTACCCACATGATGACCGTAATCCCACCCGAATGGACCTTCAAGTTCATGGGTTCCCCAGCCGCAGTCTCCTTTATGCGCGCCTCTCCAACAATCTCGCGATTCGAAGCCTCCGGCAAACTACAATTTCTCGATATCCCTGGCAACTACAGTCTGAAGAATCGCGAAACCATCTCCCAGATGTTTACAGATCCACACTTGTATGGCGAGATTCTCCACCCAGCGGAGCATTTGCTAGTTTGGCAGCCTGATAGCATTTTCTGTGCCAATGCACCCACGACGCTGAATGATTTTTTGGAGTGGGACTGGATTGGCGCACCGTGGAGTAAGACGGCGCAATATGGTGGGAATGGAGGATTAAGTTTACGGAAGGTGTCGAGTATTTTGGATGTTTTGCGGAGTAAGAAGAGGAAGCATGGAGATGGTGCCTTAGAAGATCTGTGGTTGACGAGCAGGCTACATGAGATGCCTGGGAATAGGATGCCGAATGCGACAGTGAGTAAGTCGTTCAGTGTGGAGAGTGTATGGGATGAGAAGCCGTTAGGGTATCATATTGGATGGTTGGGAGTGCATCATGAACAGGTATGTCCTCCTCGGAACTAGAGTCTTTTGGAAAGACGGAAGCATGCTGACATATGAGGCAGATTTGGGATGACCAAGGCCAAGTCGATCATATCATGGAGTATTGTCCCGAAGTAAAGATCATCTTAGGCATGAAATTAAACAATGATAAGCCGGACGGCATTCCACGCTGAAAGCATCCCACACTGCTAGCGAGAAGACACCTGACTCTGAGCGCCGTGAATCCATTGTCACGTTGGTTTCAGCAGTACATAGTAGCTTAAGTTTCACTGTTTCGGCATTTATAGCCCTGCGGAAAGACCGGATCCCACTCCACCGATGGAACCCTATCCGATAACCAAAAGGAGATCAATAGAAACGCAGACTGCGTAATGCTACATGCTAGGCCAGTGGACGACCTCAAGTCAGTTAAAGTCACCCACGGGGCTAGAGTTAAGCAATGGCCAAAATGCAACATGGAAGATGGGCCAAGATGTATAAATACCTTAAGTGGTACCATACTCATACATGCCAGCAAAGGTATCCCAAATACCTACATGCTCATTATCATGCCTCGAGGCTGTATCTGCGGGTATGTTACCCTGCCGCTACAATCCTTCCCACATGCAGAATTTATGTTTGATGGATTTTGATGTGGGGTTCGCGATGGTGCTAGAGCAGTTGAATCCGTGGGCTCAGAGATCAAGAGTTTATATCCAGAGCATGGGACATAAGGCGGCTCGTGCCATACAAATTTTTCAATTTAGTATTTTGTGGATGACTACCTCTACCGCTTTATTTTCAATGGTAAGTCGCCGACGCTTTCGAAGTCGAATATTTATGTCTACAAGTATATTAGCCTACTTTCTCTTCAAGACCAGTATTCTAGCACCAAGGAGTTTGATCTAAATTTAGAAGCGGACGGAATAGCTTGGAAGGCGTTTTGAGGGTTTGCTCATAGCGTAAGATATATACTTAGAATAATCGACATCTTAGTATCCAGACCATTTACACCAAGCCCTCGACTTCATGGCCTTGTGAATCTCTGAGAACCTAAACATTTCCGTGCTATCACCTTATAGCCTATATACCATGGTAGAGTAAGAAAACTCATCCTCGCCTGCCTAGCCCTTTGAAGATTTGCCTCGCCAAAAATCAAGCGTCCGGACCATCCACCTCCATAATATCTGGCCCATTCAAACCAAAGGCATTGCAGCTTCTGTACTCCAACGGAATCTTTACATTGACCCTATACCAATCAAAATGGAAAGGGTCTGTGAACCATTTTTCGCAATGCACCACATGTCTCAGGTTCAGATCCGCATCAGTCAAATCCGATCTCGCGCGGAAGAACTTTCTCAACTGGACTGCACAATGCCAGTAATGCCTGCTCAGCTAGTCAGCTTGGTGTGCTCTCTCAACCCAGAAGGACTTCTACAAGTGGGAATGACTGGACCGCCGGCCCAGACCGTGACGGAAATGGTGGGCTTGTTGGAACTTGACAGAGGAGTAAAGTAACATACCATCCCCATGTTGAGTACAACTCGTCTAGTCCTAGTCGGGCTTTGAGTTCACCCGAGTATACTGTTTCGAGGGAGATCTTCTCCGTCCCATTATATTCCAGGTAGTAGCTGATATTGTCCTTCTCGGTTAGACGGCGAAACTCAGCATCCAGCCCTTCGTCGACGCACGAGGCAGGGACCCTGAGGAATTTGATCAGCATGTAGGTCAATCTTGAGCAGCTTCTATGTATCGAAGAGATAGTCAAAGGGAGCGACGCAAGCGGCAAGTCTAGGACATGAATATGACAAGCTAAGAAATGAGAAAGCGTACCATGCATAATCCCAAATCTGAAATACACATCCAAGAGCCCGAGCCTCTGTAGGATTGCTGCCACAGTTGACTTTATCAGGCGGTGCTTGGAGAGCGACGGACTCTGCACTGCTGTTGACGGCCCAGTAGTGACGAAGGAGTAGAATTGTAAGGCCCACAGAGAGCGCTGATGAAATGATCGCTCCAAGAGCAATCGGAAGAAATTTCCTGGCCGATGAGGTGGCTTTCTGCCTCCTCTCTGGCAGATGAAGATTCCATGTGACTTTGCCATCTGAGATCAGAGACTCGCGGGCTTCGTTGTCTTCGCTTTCACGGTTTGCCATGGTAGGAAAAGTACCTCGGAAATGTCAGCATCGATGTCTCGCTCATCTTAAATTGAAGTTCTTATTCAATTTCTACTTACAGTCTGGTGTATGTTCTCGGAATATCTTGATGGAAGTTAGGATCGTGGTGAGAAGTAGTAACAATGGTCATGAACTATTCACACAAGATTTGGGAGAATGGCAATGCTCATCGAACGAATACTCGGCACGCGTACAAATCGCTCGTCCAGATGAGAGACTGTGACTGGACTGAGATATTCAGAAGCTACAAGATGAGTGAAGTGCAGTTTGCTCCATGTTCCTTCTTCTCCAACTAAGTGATTTTCACTTAGAATACTTAGGGGTGTAGTTATCATGACCATCCTGGCCTGCTACAAAGCGGCGAGTGGTCTCCAAAAGTCAGCGCCGCTAAGCCACATATCTGTTCGAGTACTGGACAAGGGCCGAAGTGCAAAGGAACCAATTATCTGATCAATAGATGAATCTAGCAAATTCATTTATTTGCAAGGCTGTGCATACTGTATGTATGTACTTCGTATGTATCTTGATGTGGTTGCCAATGCAGTGTCGATCGACTCCGCGATTAATGGACGGCAGCCAGTAAATATTCCTCCCTCGTTCCTCGCTCTTATCGCGCAGGTCTCACACGACACCCTCGGTATTTCGGCTGAAAGAAGACAATAATAAGGCACTCGGATTTTATCTGTTGGTTATCTATCTTGTGCAGAGGATCGCTGCTGAATTTGCCGCTCGGCCGTTGGTGCGCTTCGGGGCCTCAAACAAATGGAGTAGGTGAATGACTAGTGGAATCCTTCCTTGTTGGTGATAATATTAATTATATCCTGTCACTATCAATATTTTACAAACGACCTTATGAGCTTGTCAAGATGATATTTGGATGTTGGACTCCTGTACTGTAGCATGTCGTCTGATCGGCGTAAGCCGGCCCGATTATAGAGGGTAGAGATCAAACGGTTGGTATTGAGGGCAAGTTGAGTCGAGATGGGAAAGGCACCTTGTTGACCGAGTCCTCATATCGATCTGTAGTCAGTGGAAATGGATCTGAAGGTTTATTTTGCTGAATTGACTCTGCGGTGCTCAATCTTACGTCCACATTCGCGACAGGTAGTGCTGGTCTGGTGAATTGGATCGTTTAGAGAAAATTGAAGAAACAATGAATATGTACAAACTATCTTACTACTATAGTACTATGCGGATAGTGAAAAGAAGTTGTGGGCTCTGCTATATTTTCGTTTGCTGAAAACCTTCAAGTGATGGGTTGAAATGGCGCTCCCTGAAATTCGATAGATGTCTGAGCATCTTTAAATTCTAGTCTAGGTGTACAAAGCAAATTGATCATTGATAGACTTAAAGTAACTGTTGTCATATTGATCTTAGATATTAGATATTTACCCTCAAATCACCGTGTTCAAACGTTAACAGCTAATTAATCCTCATCTGTATTCAATGCCACGCCAGCAATTGTTCCGTACGTATCCGACATGAAAACCATGCCACAGTGATGAATATGCTCTTCCGTATCTGATCTTGGCTCAACAATCTTATCATTGAATCGTGCTCGATGCTCTTTCCTCCAATAGTAGATGCAATGGACTTTATGCCAATTCTCAGTCATGTGAAAGCGGGCTTCGGGCTCGTCTGCCAGCAATGCAATCTCCTCTAAGCTGATAGGAACTCTATGCTTCGTATCTCTGAAGTAAAGCCACTGGGATACGTTTTGATTAGAAACTTTCTATATGAGGATACCACGTATGGATATTTGGATTTCGTACCTCTCCATTCGGGCCATCACCAGCCTTTTCAAATTCCGCTGTAAGTTCGTCGTCTCTGCAGTGCTCTGGAAGCCACGCAGCTGCCAAAGAGTCGTACTTGCATCCTAATGCAAGAGCCTCTGTAGTCGAGTTCCCACAGTCACATCCCTTTGGTAGAACCTGTGTACGGAATTTCGGTATCGAGACGTGGTGAAATAGGTTTATGAAGCCCCAAAGAGCTAGCGAAAGAATGACCAGGTCTTTCCAAAATCTCCACGAAAGCAAAGTCGCGTATAGCCTTTGAAGCAGGCTACGACGTCGAACCTTTGTTGTGTTCTTCAAGGCCGACTGTGGAATTGTGCCGATTGTTTCGACATCATCAAATGAGTTATTATCAACCCTGAGCAACTATCAGTGTACTAGTCATCTAGAAGCCAATTCTTTCTCACTTCTGATATTGGAAACCCATTGCAGTAAACTTAGAGTACTCGTGCTGGATAATGCTTCCAAACATTGATAAAAGTTTGCAGAGGTGTCCAAGACCAAAATGAATCCTGGATCTGGAAAGATCTGTGGAGTCCTTTACTGAGTGAGATAGCCATAACAAATCCAGTTACACTTAGTGAACTTAGTCGGTGATTCATTTCTAGGGCAAGTCGAGCCGAGATAAAACATTAAGACTCTCTATATTGCATGCCACAGGGATGTATATGCATGGCTGACATCTCGGCATCGCGGTTGAATGCCGTGCCGCAGCCTTACCTTTAAGAAGCTTAATTTGAAACTTCAAACTTCAACATAACCCTCATCGGGAAATATGTATGTATGACATAAAAGTGTAAACATAGGTATTTGAGAATGCAGTGAGGAGTCGCGATTGGATGCTACAATTAGCGCCAAGAATCACTTGGAATATCTTGATTATCTGTCAACCCAGGGATGAGCCCCGAACGGTCATCCTACCACTTACCTATCCGATAGCGGTCTGCCTTGGGATTTCGAGGGGTCTGGATGGCCCCAACAATATTCGCTCTCCTCACATGGAATTCACAATAATCTTCTTTGATACCGCCTGAGTGCCTGACAAAGGATACTTTCACCTGGCTTGTCAAAATTCTCATCAAAGTTGTCTAAACTTTGACACTCTTCCATGTAAGATAGTTTCTGTCAGTGAATTTTTCAAATCTCTACTGGCATGCTTCTTACTTGATATCAGATACTAACTACTCGAAGTTCGTTCTCAAACTTCCCTTTACGAGATGACACCGAAGCACGAGTATACAGACATCAGCATCGGTGATAGTGATTCAGAAATTCATCACGATGAAAAAGCCGACGACTACGTGTACGACGGAGCACATTTGACCTCCAAAACACCCAAGACGAGATCTAGGCTAGTCAACGTTCTGTTTTTGATATCTGGAGTGCTTTTTGGCATCATGTTGGCTGTAGTAGCTCCGTATCTGGCTGAGGCTGTCTTCCATGGGTCGAGATATAGCTCGCATACTTTCCAGAACGTGAACGGGACCGATCTGGATGGAACACAATGTGGCAGTTCTTGGGAAGATGCTGTGCGCATGGGTTGTCATTACGATGTGATGGCTTCACGATGGTATTCGGAGGAGTGTTTTGATCAGTCTGTACTCGATGGAATGTTATCTGAACCGCAAGTCAACTACACGTGGTTTTCCGACAAGCGACACACTCAGCAAGTCTCAACAGAACTTGCCTACTCGGGCAAATTTGATGCCCTCTACCCACTCCACGACTATCACATTGCGCATTGCCTTTATCTTTGGAGGAGGCTTCATTATGCGGTTATACACAATCGCCCCATCGATGACGATTTATTCGCGTACGAGCACACGATTCACTGTACGAGAATGATATTGGAATGGCACGATCCAACGGCAAAGAAGACTCTTACAGCCGCTCATGCGAGAAGTCCTTTCTGTAGGAATAATCCACTTGGGGTTCTGACCAGGTAGAATACAGTTCGTAAATTGAGGAGGGTCTACAGGCATTTGTTTGAAGCATAGTAGAAGACTAGTCATCGGACATAATATGACTGCTATTCCAGTGCTGTGGAATTCAAAATTCTATTTCATGCCGTTTGATCTTCATTCACATACTACAAATTTAAAGTGACTTGGAGGCTCGAGTTACTCATCTGATACGTTCTCAAAAAGTCAAATTCTCATTTACTATCTGACATCTGTATCAAACCAACTAACACACTTCACATGTACATACCAACCACCCAGATATTTCCAGCCCAACTTTGGTGCCAAAGACCAGACCTAACTGCGATATCGGCACCGGAAACTTAGACTAATACGGCTTAAATTTGTGTCTCATGCCTACTTTTCGAGCAGCGACAAGTGTGCTATCCGTATGATCCTGCAACGGAATTCATACGCAAGTGATTGCAGTAGCCCCAAAATGAATGCTAGGGATGTAACAATTCACTGCCGCTGATTGATAAAGTGGATAATCTAATTGGCTTGCTCGGTCAGGAAAATTGACTTAGCTGACATAGGAAGGTAGCTGACTGACTATACTGCGGGGTGCTGGCATGCTGCAAACATCTCGAGACCAGTTTGGAAGAATTGTGGTTCGGTGAAGCTTTACAGGTGGGGTAGATCAGCGAAAGCTTATCCATTTCATGGACGATGCAGACATGACATGATATGACAGCAGTCCTTGTACGAAAACCCCGCCGTCGCATCTGTCCCCTACCTTTACTTATCGCTTAAGCTACCCCTGAAACCTCGCCTCGCTCTCGCTTTTCTAAGCGAGGCTGATCAACAACATGCTGTACTCGGCGATCCAGGCAGGAATACCAAAAAAGTAAAGGTCGGGCATGGAAACCAACTTATCGTACATTTAGACAAGTGTTCACCGCCGCATTGGAGTTCTTTTTCGGGGAGTATGCCAAATCCTTGCTCAAGTTGAGTAACTTGAGTAAATTGTGCCGTTTCTTTGAATCCCTTTTCAGCAAGGAAGAATCTTACTCTAGTTCCAGGATAAAATCATTAGAGATGGAAAGCAAGGGTATTTTAATCACAAGATAAATAAGCCATCTCGATACGAAGTTTTCGAACTACAGTTATCCTTCATTGAGGTTCAAACCAACGCATATGAACGAAGATCTTTTCCTATCTTGGATAATTAACGGGTTTAAGAGAGTAGGAGCATCTGCAGATTAAGAGCTAATGCCAGGCTCGATGTCACCTCACAAGCACGATTAAACAAATGTTCATCTGTTTGCATAAAATATTCCGTCTTGTGACCGCCAGCGTTTCCTTCCTTGTATCATGTAAGCATACCTATGCAGAAATATCTAAATTCAAATCCTGGAGTTTGCTTTGTCTAGTCAGTCTTTCGTTGCTGGGAGGCATAGTATCCATGGATATTTTCTGAATAAGCTTCGGGTCAGCAGCCAGCTTTCGACTGTGCCTTTAGGATACTTAGCCAGATATATTCGTGTCACTTGTGACAGAAATGATGTCGGTATCATGAGCAATTATCAGCCAGTAACAACGCCAAGTCAGCCTTACCTTCATTATCTCATGGCTATAGTACTTTAAAAGGCCCGAGCTGTAGCTGGAAGAAAAGTAAGGACCTGCCAAGTTCAGCGAGACTCCACATCATGCGTTCGACTTGGTGTGGCAAACACTTCGAACTTGCTGGGTCTACACTTGACGATCCACTATCTCACTTGCACGATTTTACAGTAAACATAATCTTAATTAGTTTCAACTAAATCCTTTGATTACCCGAAAGCGTAATGCGCCTTTTCCCTTCTTACTACAGGTTCATAAGGAATATCTTTCTTTCTAGAAATTGAGCACACGATTCTCATCCATCTATCATTCTACACTAAGTCTACTTCCAAACCGATCTTCCTTTTGACTTCATCATCTCAATTTCGAACAGGCACCACCATGAAGCTCTCAATCGTTTTCTTCAGTAGCATATTCGCTGCATCTGTCTCTGGCTTGGCTATTGCGCTCCCAGCAGCAGCCAGCCCCCATTTCCTCGAGAGAGGAACAGGATCTGCTGGATCGAAGCCTGTCGTCGAAGAAGATATCGTCATCAAGCGTGGAACGGGATCAGCTGGTAGCAAGCCAGTGGTCGAGGAAGATATCGTCATCAAGCGTGGAACAGGATCTGCTGGTAGCAAGCCAGTCGTCGAGGAGGATATCGTCATTTAGTGATAAATCGATAGCCGCAAGCTGGTCTTCACTTGTAAGTCTTTTTCTATCTCAACGCTGCATCTTTATTTGACTAATCTGAATTTAGACATCGCTAGTTGGACAATCTTCATGGACGCCGGTACCAGAGGCACACTGCAAGACTCGGCAGCTTTGGAAAAGTTATCACTAGTGTGGCTGGCACTGTGTGGGAATGGGAACACTTTTTTCAATGTCAAATTTGAGTAGATGAACTGCGTGATTGTGATAGTTCTACTTTTATATGAAATGAATCAGTTCTGAAACAAATCATACAAGTGCCATTTGTGGTCGTTTCAAAGTTATCTCATTTGAACAACCGGTTACTTTCTATTTTACTCCCCCAAATAGTTTCAAAATATGTCATCTGCTATAATACGAAGAAATGAACTTTGTATTTCGCCTGCTCATGGACGAGACTTTCCTTGATCCCAATAAATGATAGAAGCACTAGATTACGATTGGCTTTGGTCTTACCACTTAGTTCTCTAGGATAGGTACGGAGTGTTTGTTCACAAAGCACACTTTTGTATCTAGAGGCACGATATAAAGCAGAAAGTTAGGTAAGAAGCATAGTCATATCTAATAAGTTCAATATCTAGCTGCCAAAACGGATCACCAACTCCAAAATCAATGTAATTTGTTGCTCACCAGCTGTCATCACCCTGTCAATCAGAAACTACTGATCTAGTCCTTCAAAAAATACCACCATAAGCATGTTCTAACTCTTTAGCGTAATATCCCCGATCTGGCTGTCTTTTATCGCTCAAATCCCAGATTCCCCGGTCGTCAACCATTGCCATCAAAGCATCATAATCTTTACAGACATGCTTCTGGCCCCAAGCCGCACTATCAGTGAATGATCCCGTCTCGCCTTCCAGGGATGTATCAGCTTGACACAAAATTGCCTGACGTAGATACTCCACACAGTGAGAAGTGTGCTCAAGCTGAGGCCTGGTATATTTCCCAAACTCTTCATAGGAAGTTCCCAGACGTGACATGAGAACGGACTGCATTCGTCAGAATATATTATATCACGAATGAGAAAAGAGAATAGAATACCAAACAGTGCAACTGGTGAAACACGGAAAGAATATAGCCATCGTGATGGTCACCATTCTCTTCGCCGAACAAATCATCCAGCGAGTATGGCGGAGTTGCAATCTCGAAATCATCATCTGGCCGAGTGTGGACATAGCCTCTTGATTCTGTGGTCATCGTGAGCAAATCGAACAATAGAAATTTTTGAATCTTGGGAACAAATCTTACTGGGATAAAGTGCTTGCCAATTTTCGTGTAGCTCACGCTTATGTGTGGCATTGAACAGCATCTCATGATCAACATATATCTGATCAGGACCGAAGCCAGCCACATTTCCAAAAGTTACCACCTTCTCAGGAACTGTAGATGGAAGTTAGCTTTGTGTCTTTTGAATTTATGAGCGAGTGAGACTTACGAGATGGACCAAAACGACGTAGTTTTGGCGTCGAATTGTGACGATGAGAAACGATCGCTGATAGCAGCAACACAATGATGACAACCAAAGATGCCTCAGCAACTACTCGATAACTGACTCTCTGGAGCTCAACTTTCCGGAATCTTGATCGAGGTGGCTCGGAAATTAGCCCACCGCTCTCTGATGAGGACTCGACATCGTCATATTGTGGCTCCTTCCACTTCTCGAAACCCTCGGGATTCATTGTTCGTATATGAAGATGTAAATTGAAGAGAAAGCTACCGAAATTTCAACTGGTATTGAAAATAAAGATAGTGACTTTGATAGTACTAAAAACACAAACTAGGATAATGGAACTGAAGCATTTGAGGAGCGGGCATGGAGAACTCCCCAGAAATTCCTCGATAGTCAGCCATATTAAGCGAAACTGCCAAGAAACGTAAATGCTTGAATACATATAAAATAGATTGGATTTACGTCTGCAATGACAGGGACTATCTATTGCACTAGCCCCGGAGTCATCTTTCAGGGAGATATGCGGGCTTACATGCAGTGTTCTGGCACAGCAGAAAACCCCAAATCCTTCCAATCTAATCGCCATGAGAAAGCTTACCAACTGGGCCGCTCGCTTACATGTCACAGCTTGGTCATCTGCAGGCAGGATCATGATTTGTTCACTAGCAGCATCATTGCTCCACAAACACCACTTTATAGAGCGATAAGCAGATTAAAGTAAGGCATTGGGAGAGAGGTGTGCATCTATCGAAGTTATCATCACCTGCCACTCTGGTGTGCAGACCCCTTTGTGTAGGAAAGGCTACAAAGCTGCTTTACCGGCAACTTTTCGGTAAGCCGCGGTGAGAGCGAAGGTAGAGTGCAGATCAGTGCCGAAAGGCGGACTGAAACCTTCTATAACTGTCACCGACTAACATTGGATCTTCAAGAATCAAGATGGGCAGGTCAGAAGGTCTAAAGAATTGGCAGCACTATCGAAGATCAAGAATTACGAGCCTTTCGTATTTTGTTTGCGCTGGCCCTCGGATGGCCTGTGTATGCCGCTTACTTTCTGCTATCCCAAGGATCTAAGATAACTTGGTTCGGATATTCCTGCGAATTTAGAGATTACCATCTATACCGATAGATAAAGGGCGGATCTGGTCCTCTACAAGGAGTGACATCTCTTCTATCGGAGTAAGATGAGGTCGTATAGAAATCGTGAACGTGGCTCAAAGACCCTCGAATATTGGTGCTGCCTGACGCATCAGAGTTCTATGCAGGTAGTGATATGACTGATATCTGCTTCACTTTGCTTAGGATGCTGTCATACCGATAAGTTTGCTTCAGACTTTGTGAGTCTCGAGAGCTGGCAACAATCTCAAATAGTTTCGACCGACGAGCTTCATCATGAAGCCGATTCGAAACTAGTAAGTGCAATTTCCATTAGTGAACAGCGTCCAACTAGGAGCTCATTGTATATGAGTTGACTGAGGATCAATTGCTCGAATTGAAGTGAGCTGAATAACATTTCATCCGCGGTTTCTGTTGCTTAACTTGCTTCTGAGGGCTATCTTCATCGTGGCATCCTGCTACATCCAACTAGATCTCGTTTGCTGCAAATAATTGCAGAAAAGCGGCCTCATAACACCAATTGGATTTTGGATTCCTTTTAAAATTATGGCTTGGTAGCTAATGCATTATGGTGTGCACTATGTCGCTTGTTTATTCACTGTCATCACTGAGCACCTGTTTCCATGACTACACAAGCAGCAGTACAAGTATTATCGAATCAACTGAGGCGGTTCATTTTTCGGTCAATAGAAATCAAACATAGTATGGGCTCATATCCTACAAGATTTATTCCATCTTTATATTTATATATTAGCCCAGCTCGTATCCCAAGGAGCGAAAGAATAACAAACTCTTCGCTTATGCCCACAGCGACAGTGACATTACTTCGTTATCGCATAATTAAAGCAGCGACCCCAAGTGCTTTATTACCACCGAGCGTACATCTCCCCTCTTTCTCAAAATTAGCAGAAGCTTACAACTAATAGCTCTGACCTAACAAGATCTAGCTGTCGGTTCCTAGTCTCTCCATTCCTCGTGTGTTACAGTTCTGCCATACCGTCGCAGCTGCTGTCACTTGTCAGGTAGTGACTATCACTGAAGCTAGCTTTCTCGACCAAGAACAGTCGCGAGGGGGAGATTTACGCAGCACTGATTTTTTTCTTACTTGCCTTCAATATTGTAGTACAATGTCGTCGAGAAACTTCGATAAAGACAGACCAACAGAAAATATCTCTACCACTACTGGGTACTGCTCGGACCCCACTATTGGTGATAGCTTCGAAGAAGTTGACCAAGAGGATCGATGGACGGACCTTCAACTAGCTGCTCGAGACGGAAGTCTCTCAACCATTGAGCTTCTACTTTCGAACCCCATCACCAATGTGAACGCGCCACCAGTAGGATGGTACGGGCAAAGCGCACTGCAAGCAGCATGTGCACAAGGGCACACTGCAATTGTCGAGAGGTTAATTGCTGCAGGCGCAGATATTAATGCCGCGGGAGATTTCAACAGACCACGCACTGCGTTACAGATTGCTTGCGTAGCAGGAAATCTTCAGGTCGTGGATATGCTGCTTGCTGCTGGAGGCGACGTCAATCTTCCTGCGGCAAAGTACAATGGCAGGACGGCACTTCAAGCCGCGGCGGAGGGAGGTCATTTGTCAATAGTAGAAAAGTTGATCTCAATGGGAGCACCAGTCAATGCTCCTGGTGCTCATTATGGAGGTCTGACGGCATTGCAGGCAGCTTGCTCACCAACTAGTAGCATCGGTGTTGTTCGTGCTCTCATATCTGCGGGTGCAAATGTGAATGCTCGTCCGTCTCGATATTTTGGTCTGACGGCTTTACAGAATGCCTCACTTTATGGCAGTCTTGATATCGTGAATGAGCTTTTGTATCATGGAGCCGAGGTTGATGCTGCTGGGGCATATTCAGGCGGAGGCTTAGCTCTTCTTGCCGCTGCTGAATGTGGGTACCTAGAAGTTGTCGAAAGACTACTCGATGCTGGCGCAAATGTTGATATGATTTCGGGAGAGAGAAAACAGACTGCGCTGCAAGCTGCAGTGAAAAATGAGCATTTACAGGTAGTTGCTATTTTAGAGGCTGCAGAAGCTAAGGCCAACCTCAAAAAGAAAGAGAAGCGACTCTCCGCTGTGTTTTCGACCCAAATGCATTGATTATCTTGTATTAAAAGACAAAGAAGTAGCAGAGATTGTCTAACAGAGAGACAGAAAGCCAAAATAAACCACATGCCTTGACCTTGTACTGATCCTCGGAAGATAGGGAGCTTGCTACACTCCATTTAAGAATATTTGGTGATATCTCTTGTCTTTCGCGCACACTTAGCTCCGTACCTCGAAAGTTACGTCTACGACAAATATCTGAAACTTTGACTAGAGGGCTTGCAGAGAGGCTATCACAGCCCGGAGGCCTTCGATGCGGTTTTTTAATATTGACATTGTAAAATTGCAGACGTCGAAGACTCAAAGAGCTGAGCTGAGGTCTGGATCACACTAGCAGTCACACTGAAATCATCTGGTAGCATATCAGTGGCTGAAGATGAGTGGTAGGATATTTGGTGCTCAGTGCTCTTCTATTTTTCTTTTTCTTACCCTATATGCGGTGGCAGCTCTTCTGCATTTGTATAGATGAAATTCATGCAACTATATCAACTCTAGATGAAGTATGCAGGTACGTCATAGCGTCTCGAGTAACACAGCTAGCAAAGTGAATGTTGTGTATTGTGTATAGCTAGCTAAAGATTGATGTACTGCAACTTGTTGTGTATGTATCCACAAAGAACCGATCGTGTTTCCATCCATGTCTGCCTCGTTGGGAAATCAAACTAGTTTGCATTCTGGAGTTTTCTCTCCTCAAAGACCTTCAAAGCCTCCTCAGCTGCCTTGACACCAGAAAGTGCCCTGAACAGAGTTAGTCTCAACATAGCACTCCAAGCATGAGGCGGTATGGCACTTACATAGCTCCAAAAGTCGGACCCATACGGTTAGCACCGTCGACCTCGCTCAACTCCATGCCGCCAACAATCAATCCCGGCACAACCTCACGGGTACGCTTTACGATGGCGTCTTCGGCAGTGTTCATATCGAGGCCACGCATGCCACCGAGCTTCTCGATCTGATGCATGGACACAAGACGCTTGACGCAGAATGCGCCAAAGGGGCCATCATGGCCCGTGGTGGAGATGACCAGCGGAGCGTTGATGGTGTTTGGGTCCATGCAGGACTGGTCGTCGTGGTGCATGGTGACCAGAGTCCAGTTGGTAACGACGCCGGCAATTCGCAGTGTGCCGTCTGGGTTGGTGCGGGTGATGAGGTCTTCGACAGCGGTGGCGTTGAAAAGCTTGATGTTGGGGAAGGAAAGGACCTTTGAAAGGAGGGTGGAGGTGAAGAGAGCCTGTGAAAGGAGGATATTTTAGGTTTGCATCTTATTAATGGAGGAGGAAGAAAGGGGAGACATACGGCATGCTTCACGACGACAAAATCCCCTTCATCCTCGAAAGGAACACCAAGATCAGCAAGGAAAGCATCTGCAGGTTTGCGCATCACCATGGCACTGAAGAGCTGTCCTCCGAGCCAGGCTCCACCTCCTGGAGAGACAGATGCTTCGATGATGGCAATCTTGAGATCGGGACGAGCCTTGCCGAGCATGTACGCAGTGCTGAGACCGCACGATCCGGCGCCAACGATGACAATGTCGGACTCGGCGTAGGTGTCGAGATCATTGAAGTAGCGACGGGTCATGGCACGCGAGACCTGGGACTCGCGGATGGGAGCGAAGGTGAAGCCCTGCTCCCACTTGTCGGCTAGCTCCTCGAGCGTCTTCGTCTTATGAGCATTCTTGTTGACGAGGAATTTCTTGACCTCGAAGTTGTTCTTCAATGGGACGTTGTCAGTGGAGGTAGAGGTCTCGGCAAACATTGCTGATGGGGGAGCCATGGTTGTTGATGTTGATAATGTGGACCGAGGTGAAAACCTAGCTGGATTAGAGCTGTCTTTCGACGGGGAGAGGGGAAGGCATGATCCTTTGCGCAAGAATTATCTTGATCAAGTTCAACCGTATCATCTCAGAACGAGCCCAGCTTGATTGTCTTCAGGCTCCTCATCTCATCAGGAGAGATGGTGGATGAGGGGCAGTGATGACACTGGGAACGAACACCGGTTCATGTTTACAATATGTTGAAATACCTTGATCCTTCTAAGGATAATTCCACTGCTTGGATGCCATGACTTCTCCGCTTCACATTGGGGTGTAGTACTCTGTACTGGTTGTGTGGTACTGAATTATCAAGTCTGTGTCAGCTTTTGGCTCTGGATTGGATTGGATTGGAGAGAGAATATCTACAGACGGTTCTTCGTAGGGGGACAGATTGATGGTGATGGAAATTTCTTTGAAAAAGGAAGAGATAGGTGGGAGATGGTACGGTAATTAAGTATGAGAAAGAGTTCGTATAGAGGGGTAATTATCTCTAGCGCCCCCCACTAAGCTCCTGCAAGATACCCAGCAAGAGAGGGGTAACTTCACATGGTATGATAATGAGTAAGCTTCCCAACGAATCCGATTGAACGGCTGGTGAGCATCATGACCAGATCAATCAGACTAGTATTGGATCGGCCGTGGCAAAGTACTTATTATGTACCTTTTGACAGAAAATCATGTGCAAACAGCGACGACAATTGGTTGTTTAGAATGGCGGCATCGGCGCGGGCAGAAGTATTCGGATCAGAATTAAACTTTATCAACTCGAGATGGTCTGACTGCTTACGACTCTTAGAATAAACAGATCTACTGTATGTGCAAGTGAAAGGTTCGGCTACGAGACTCGGTAAATTTCGAAGCGAGAAGGAGAGAAATCGAAAAGGGGAAAAGGGGAAAAGGGGGGAGGAGGTACAAATCTCACATGTGTCACGTGATAACGCGCGTTTAAGTTGAAGCGCGTCGCTTCACCATGATCCTCTCTTTCAGCTGGTCGCCAACCTCATTGGCAATTAGCAACAACGCAATTCATCAAAGTTATCAAGATGTCTCGGAGATCGAGCCGCAAGATTGAAAACACATCTGTCGAGGCTAACCCTACTGTGACCCCATCCGCCACGCCAAAGCAGGCTCGGAAAGGTGTGAAGGTCGAAACGACGGAAATTGTTACCCAAGTCGCGAAATCGTCTGCCAGAGCAACCAAGAAAAGTGTCAAGGTAGAAGTTAGAGCCGAGGAATCTGATGATTCGCTCGATAGTCCTCCGGCGAAGATCAAGATCAACAGAGTAAGGGCAAAGGCTGTGCAAGAGGAGGAGAAAGCACCCAGGCCAAAGAAAGCTGCGAAACGTAAAGTTAAGGACGAAAGCGACGAGAACGAAGAGCAGGGCAAATCAAAGAAAAAGCGGAAGACAAAAGAGGAAAAAGAGTCCGAAGCCATGCCTCTAGCCGCGCGAACAGCTGTTGCAACCCTGAAATCGGCAATGCACATCGGGGCCCATGTCTCTGCTGCAGGCGGTATGATCTCTCGTAGTCTAACATATTTGTGACCGGTATCTGATATCGCTTCCTGCAGGTGTCCAGAATTCGATCACCAACGTGCTCCACATCGGCGGCAATTCTTTTGCCCTCTTTCTCAAGTCCCAACGCAAATGGACAAGCCCCCCACTTGCACCTGAGGCAAGAGACCAGTTCAAAGCATTCTGCCTCGAGAACAACTACGATGCAAGTAAACATATCCTCCCGCATGGGTCATACCTCGTCAATCTCGCACAGCCCGACCCGGAAAAGGCTGATCAAGCGTACAACTGCTTCCTTGATGATCTCCAACGGTGCGAAGTCCTGGGAATCAGGTTGTACAACTTCCATCCTGGCAGCACAGGAAAGCACCCACGACTCGAAGCAATTGCTCGTATTGCTGCTCAGCTGAACAAGGCGCACAAGGCAACAAAGACCGTAGTTACACTGTTGGAAAACATGGCGGGAAGCGGGAATGTAATTGGATCCACGTGGGAGGATCTGCGCGACATAATTGCTCTCATCGATGATAAGTCTCGAGTGGGTGTGTGCATTGATACATGTCACACATTTGCAGCTGGATACGATTTACGGTCACCTGAAGCTTTTAAGAAGACGATGGACAGTTTCTCTGATGTCGTTGGCATGTCATATCTCAAAGCACTTCACCTGAATGACAGCAAAACCACACTCTCTTCCAACCGGGATCTACACGCGAACATTGGCACTGGGTTTCTTGGTCTGAGAGCATTTCACAACGTTGTCAATTTTCCACCATTTCAGCATCTACCGATGGTACTAGAGACACCTATCGACAAAAAAGCACCTGATGGGAAGATTGTCGAGGACAAGGGAGTCTGGGCTACGGAAATTAAATTGCTTGAGGGTCTCATTGGTTCTGATCTGGATACAGAATCTTTCAGGAAAGAAGAGCAGCGTTTGCAGGATGTTGGAGCTGACGAGCGGAAGAAATATCAAGGCCAAGTGGACAAGAAGCAACAGAAAACACTGGACTCCATGTTCAAAAAGAATTCACCAAAGAAGAAAAAGGTTTCTAAGAAGGATGACGACGCGGAAGATGATTCCGATGGAAGTGATGGCAGATGTAAACATTGATCGATCGATTGTGGGTACTAGTGTGCGATATGACGACTGCAGGATAGCAGCAGACAATCCTATGAAGCATTCGCAGCCCGCCATTATAATTCCTGATGCGGCAAGAAAAAAAGAGATCTATGGTCAGGTCTTCCTGCTGAACTCTGGCTTAGGAACGAAGCCGAACCCTTCCACCAAGTACTTCGGTTTAACCTGTCGTCTTTTTCGAGATACGAGGATTCGATTGAAAAAATGGACTCACCTCTAAATCTGGCGCCATAGAATGGTCGTCGTGGACCCATGATCAAACCAGTACGAGGTCTTTCTTTTCCCGGCTATTGCCTACCAGATTATGTACTTGACTCATCTATGTCGTTGTTGGTAATAGTCTGCTTTCTTACAGCTACGTGAGTAGTACCAAAGCGTTGTTGTGGCACTTGCGATTCTAAACACACAACCAACCCACGTCGTGGTTTGAAGCAAGGCGAATACCTGCCAGATGAAGTGGCTTTCTTCTACCTAGTGTTACCAAACAATACATTACTTTCCTATCTAGTACGAACATGATTTCTGGTTTGCTGCACATAACCGAGCACAAAGCCATGCTGCTGCACTGTTTTGTCCATTCGGCAAATCTTGCACTTACAGTACTGGTGAAACAACTGTATCTTCGAGTACCAAGTTTGTCAAATGTAATCCGCCGACCTGGGATGCAGCCTTTGGTTCATGTTTGGTTGACTTCGCCCCTCGTGGTTTATGGGCCGGGACGAAAATCATGCAGGTCGCCATGGTAGGGCTTTTTTTCCTCCTCCTTATCTTTCCTCCACATACATATGTCGATCCCGTATTGTCTTCGAACAAAAACCTTTTAGACTTAAATGGTCTTTGCGCTGGTGGCCGAGTCCTATAGAGCGTATACGATGCATCGGGCGCTTCCGACTATGGATGCCCGATCGATGGGCTGCTTAGCCAAATATTCTGGACACTGTATCACTTAATCTACCTCAACAGTATATAAAATGGGTCTGTCATGAGGTCTCTAGGAACAGGCTGGAATGGTCTTCTCACTCATATGTCCCTGCGCCACTCCAAGGAAGCGAACAGCTCTTCCCCATTACTGCCATCGTGACCGACCTCATTCATATTACATATCTCGAGCACCCGCTCAGCCATATTACTTGTCTCCTCCACTCCATCACTATCCTGATATCCCACTTGCTCCTCTCGCCCTTCCAAGGCAACTACATCGTGCCCAATTACCCACACCGAATGCTCAGCTTTTCTATACCGAATCGCCTTTTGCACGTATCGAAGGTCCTAGTTTCAACCCTCAAGTGTATTTACCTCCTCAACGATACTTTCCAGCTCCGCCTATCCAGCAACTAGCGCATCCTCAGCTGCTTTCGCCCCCACCAGTTTTTATCCCTCAACGACCTCCAACAATTGCTCCATTCGTTCTTCCGCCTCCACTCATCGTCGCTCCTGCACCCTTCTTACTGCCTCCCAATCCGCCGCCTCCAATATATGTTTTTCCCCCTGTACCACCACAACAGAACAGCCTGGTAATCGCTGGCAACAACGACGTTGCTAATATCCAAATTGGCGACAAGGCAACGTTTCGCATTCTAAATCAACGCAATAACCTCGCGGGAAACACTCCACGACCAGGACTTGCTACTCCCCAGCGAGCCTCCGCAGTCACGAATTTGGGCATCAATTTCCTCAATAACGGTCTCTTGCTCCAGGCTGCTCAACCCTGGATTAATGGAAATTCCGCCTTTTCGCCCTTACCTACTCCCCTGCCACCTAATGTGACAAATATAAATAACAACACTGTTAACATTCTTGCCTACAATCTATCAGGTACTAATACTCTGGTTAGTGAGACTCCTTTGAACTTTGCCGTGGGGTGACTAAGTTTTCATATCCAGCTCAAGCTACTACTCAACGCATTCAACATACTGCTCAACTTGACCAGGCTCGGCCGAGCAATCCGTCGATTTCTCCGTATATAGGCCGGCCGCGCCATATCCAAGATCATCAGCAGGCCGACTCAATACTGTATCCACAATGGTTAGCTGGGATACTCGAGGTCCTGGGGATGGTCAGTTTCGACGACGCGAAAACATCGAGAACACTATACAAAATGTCATCCGGTCTCTATTTCGGAACGATATATATCACCGGGATGCTGATCCTGATCCTGGATTCGGTGCTCTGAGGAATATTGACAATCGTGGTGGGAATCAGAGGCTCAATGGGCTAATGATTGATGATATGATTAGACGGTAATTGCCTATAGGTATTGCCTTGAAAGTTGACTAACCATCATCTACTACTACAGAGTCAATATCGCTGCTCAGCTCGCTAATAGTATGGTCACGCCAGCAATGATCTACGGAGAAGTTCATCCCAAACTGTCTGACACTGGTGCTGAAAGAGGCCAATACCCTTACAATTTTCAGAAACCCCGTCCCATCCAATGGTTCCTGGTCCTCGATGGTACGTCTCTACTTTCCTTCTTCACTTCCATGAATCGCTCTAATCCCTTCCAAGGTACTACACTTGATTGCATCTGCGCCACATATGGCCTCCCAACCGGATACAATGACCCCTACCCCTCCCCTCTTGCTGGTCGCTTCCCTGGTAACTGGATTACACCTTACGATAATACATCTTACTCCTTCGAAGCTGCCAGAAAGAACAAGCTCATGAGATTGTTCCAACATCTGGGCGTCCGTACGGATCGTACTGGGGATCATCGTCGTCCTGATCACGTTTCTGGGACATTGGAGAGAAATAGACTTGGTGGATATGGAAGGCAAGGTGGGTATCGTAGGTTTGATCGATACGGTGGGTATGGTGGTGGTGGTGGTGGTCAGCAAGGTATCGGGTGGGCTCAAGGAAGTTTGTGAATCTGTTTCGTTTTTTTTTTCTTTTTTCTTTCGCTTTTGAATTTAGATTATGATGACACGGCCTCTTTTCAATTTTCGGATTTTTACACTTCATGAACGATACACAAAGGTTTCCAGGCCGAAGTCCTATTATGAGTATGCGACGATGACTTTTTTTGAATTTAATTCTCGGTATTGCAATTGCCTATCGTATGTTTCTACTCCCTGATTTTACAGTTGTAGATAGAGCTCACCATGTTTTCCTTTTTCGCAGTACTGTATTGCATCTCTCCTGACACAAACTCTTTCTATTGTATTTTCTAGCTAGCTTGGGGGGTGTCGAATGAGCTTCTTCTGTCAAACCAGAGCCTATTGAATAGACCAGCGAAGAGATCTCATTAGCTAAATTGTATTAATTCGTCAGACTGTCAGTCTAGTAGTTTTTTTATATCTTCTTTGCAAGCCTCGGCTATAATGACACTCAGCCTCGTGACATTCCTTTCACACATTTGATTGTATTTTGTGCTTTACTGGAGACTCTGATCATGTTTTATGGAGAAGGCGAGTTATCCACGGTCTAGGTAATTCAGCTTGAAATCTAAGGCAGCCCAGATCACTTAAGAAAACAGAGTCTTCACCTGGAAATCACTATGTGCAATATGAGTTCCACGTGATATAAGACACAAGTAGTGCTTAAAAAAATGAGAGTGATTCTACATATCTATGAACAAAGCTGAACGCATATCCTACGCCAGCCAGACCGGCCGGAGTTACCATAACCCTACCTCGAGCAATGAACCGGCACGCAAAAGCACATTTCTCGTCATGTCATCTCGTATTAAAATCCCCTTCAAAACCAGATTTCTAGCTCTTCATCTCCGTCGAAGAACCTGCTCGTATCACGATTCCGGAAAGCAAGGTAGGCATATATCAAATCGTTTCCCAGCCACCGTTGTTGATATCCATCTCCAGCTTTCTACTAATGACACTAGGAACCCCGTGACCTAACCATACCGTTCGCAGTAGGGCATCGTATCTCTTCTGATTGAGGAACAACTGTCTGCTATGTCTAAGACCTGGGTCTACTTCACCATATTTATCAATGTAGGGGGCGACCATCCAGGAGCCGGATGTATGGTAGAGGTAGTAGACAGTACATTTCCGGATATTGATGAAGAGGCCAATGTTCTTTTGGCATCTGAGCAATGTCAGTAGAGGCCGGATTCATATGAATGGCGAAGCCGAGAATATTAAAAAGGGGGGGGGGTCGGAAATAGAGATAAAAACTTACTGAGCCATATGCTGCTGGGCGCCGCCAATGTATTGAGGCCTGCCGGTTCGGGTTGAAAGGCCAGGTTTCAGGCAGCAAATACTCTGGCCACAAGTGATAACACCACAGTGCAAGCAGAGCATGGGGTCAGAAACATCCTTCCCGGTAGTTGGGCATTGTCGCTTCATTGTCTCTTCCATGAGTGTATCATAATTCTTTGGCAATCCAATGAGCTCGAAAATAGCAGGGTGACTTAGGGAGATCTGCGGATTACCTAGCGGACTACCGAAGGCAATAGACCAAGGGCCAGCGGTAGTAAGCAAAGCATGCTTAACCCAACCGTACGCAAGTGAGTTGACTTGTGGACTTCGAGTGAGTGATATCAACATATCATCGAAGGTGGGAAGATGCATGGCTTCAGCCAAGCGATTCAACTCATCAGCATCCGGGTTGGCGGAGATAAATTCTTGGAATGCTGCTCCGTGACGCACGTGCAGTAGCATAGCAGCTTTACGGAGAAATACGAGTGCATACTTCCTCATAAATTCGTAGATGGATTGCGTACTGTTGAAACAATTTTGCTCTAAAACGACACTGCCCTGTTCTCTCAGGTATTCGTTGCTGTCTTCCCTGTCCCAGCCGCGGACTGTGGTGCAAAAGCTTCTGAGAGCTGGGTGGGGACCGAAGACCGGTCCTGAGGGACTGTACCCGATCCAGTCTAAGAAATTCGATTTCCCGTGATTACTACTAAGTTTCAAGGCAACCTTGATAAGCTCAGCCAGGTAACATAATTGCACAATGTGAAGAATGCCAATATTGTCGACAGGGGCAAGGCAGAATGAACATTCTACCAAGAAGATAAAAGAGTCTTGGCCGAGTAGAGTTTCACCCCTCATGCCCATACCGGCAAGATAGTCTTCTTGACTCTTCTCCGAGACAGAAGCTTGTTGAAGGAATAACTGTGAATATTGTCGCTTGTACTCAGCGGAGAATTCCCGAGTAACAATGTTATCACCCTGTGTTCTCATTCCTCCAATCGAGATGTATGAAGCTGCAGTGTCCGAAAGTATGCGGAGGTGAGTGAGAGCTTGCTGGGGAATAGTCTCTATGAAAGTCATGCCACCTTCACTCGCAACGCCGCGCTGCTGGATCTCGACAGAAGAAATGGAGTAGCCAAGTGTCTGTGCTAGAGTATCAATAGCCCCCAGATCGTTGCGAAAGTCATTTTGACTAGTACCATCAGACGGGTATGCTGTAATGAAATGGTAAGCCGAAGGGAGATCATTTTTGTCCATTGTGTCTCTCAATCGACGATATATGTCGAGCAATTCTTTCATGGGGGATGGTGGTATGGGGATAGCTTCGCGTGGACGAGGTGCTTCAGTACCAGATGCTCTGACGGGGTTCCATATCATACCTGGTGGAGGCTGTGTCACGGGTGGTATTGGGGGCATTGGTAAACCAATGTGATTGATACGCGGGGACGGGGGAACGATTGAATGGCCATAGGCGTCGAGATTATACAAGTCCATACACCTTGAAGACAGCGTAGCTGGCAGGTAGGCATTGTTGTTCTCCATGAAGACCTGGATTGATCGACTGCTGTTACTCGCCGCGGGTACCTGGCTATTTACGCAAGGTCTCAAGATGGCTTTTTCGTCGCGCACACGAGCAAGCCACTCATCAAAGGATGATTGAGGTTCGAGATGAATTAGTGGTATTTCCTCCTTAGGAGACCAAATGATGGGCAGGAAGGCATTTCCCAATGCTTTGCACAAGGGACAAACAAATTCGTTCAAACTTATATCCTCGGGATGGTGCCTAGCGATTTGATGCTGGTGTCTTCTCGTCGATGCTTCATAATATACCTCAAAACACTTATAATGCATGATATGTCCACAGCCCGAGGAGACTGGCCCAGTTCGATATGACCTCGCCGGGAATCCCTTTCCAATGAATTGTCGCTCAGCAATGATCTCAACGCCACTAGCAGTAACCTTTGGAACAGCTGCTCGATTCTCGCCAGCAACACCAAAAGGTCTGCAATCCTCAGAGGAACGATCGAGATTCGCTGGGGTTTTGGTAACCTCTCGCACGAAATCCGGGTCATTAAAATCAGTTTGGCGCAAGATTGTACTGTTTGTCATTAAAGCAAATGTGCCGTACAGGCGGCCATCCTTTGTTTCTTCTTGGCAGAGGATACAAGTTCCAGAAGGGTATTGCCAGTAGGTCCTATGATCTTCACTCTCTGCGTCCACCTCTAAGTTCTCGTCACTCGCGTCGTCTTCACCCCAATCAATGTCGCCCTGGTTATTGAGAAAATTCCTTTGCTGTTGCTGAAACTGGGCCATTACCTTGGCTTGACGATCCTTGGCTGCCTGTTTTTTTCTCTCTCTCTCCTCAAGGATATTGCTGTTGGCAGGAGATGCTGTAGAGATCCGATCAATCGGTACCCCTAGACGGACAAAGGCATTCTCGAAGTTGCGGGGTCGCTTCTGCTTCATTCGCTTCAAGACAAGAGTAATCTTTGGGTGGCATGATTTGAACTCTTCCTTTCTAGAAAGGATCTCTAAAATCGCAGCAATCGTCTTCGAGGCCGGGGCATTGGCAAGGAAGTTACTACGCGCTTGGCTCGTGAGCGCAATGTAGACAAAAGACTGCAGAGACTCCTCGGACATCTCATCCTCGTCAGTCCTATCCTCAGAAATAGCTATCAATACAAGATGCAATACAACTTGGAGGAACGCTTCCACGCGAGTTACTGGTACGGTCGGAGTATATTCTTGAGCCATCATGGGATAAAGCAGAGCATAGTAGATGATCTGTGCAAAAATTCCAGTTCTGGTGAATGCTGAAAGGTCTGCAAATGCTCTAGACTCCACAGGCCTAAGCTTAGGCTCGAATACGATGTCTGCAGCTGCTCGGCCAGTCTTTTTAGCGATCGAATCTTTGTATGCCATTTCAGATTCTTCACGCTGATTCTTGTTGTAGTGTGCGATGTATGGGTCAATGTCCTCGAGGAACTCTGACTTCAGTTTAAATGTGCCGACATCCGATAGACCTTCTGGAGCTTTAAAAATTGTCATTTCATCAAGGATATTCTGACATTCTTCCTGGTCCTGGAACTTGTCTGGCAGCTTGCTGCAGATCTCAGAGAATGACAGTGGTTTGAAGCAGAGGACATGAGCAATATCCCGACGCATCGCAAGAACATGTGGATCGGATGACGCAAGTGAAGTTCGATCGCTAATCAAGACGATCAAGAGATGAATCAAGTCTTCAACGACATCTAAAACATGTCCGTCTTCCAGCCCGTCTCCCTTTTGCTCATAGATGCCCTTCATCCAGTGTTCTAAACCGTATCTATCGATGATTGAGACCAATACTCGAGACGGAGGACATACCACCATGGCAGTTTGGAGAAGGAAAATGTCTCGGTGGTGAGAGACATCTCGTTGGCTAACTCCACGATACGTACCCATCTGATGACGAAGACTCATTCCATTTCTTACCCACATGCCAGCCTTCATCTGAGCTAACCATGCACATACACGGATAGGGTAGTCAAAGGCGGCCATCAGATGGTCTTCAGGTGTGTAAGACTGAGTTGGCATTGATCGTTGACCCATAGCCTTCGGCTTCTGCATAAGATCAGAAGTAGTGAAGCTCAGAAGATGAGTGAGTTCGTCTCGCGACAAGTTCTTTCCACACTCTATGAGCCACGATAGTGTATAATGAAGACCATGGTGGAAACTGATCGGCTGAGACTCCACGACGAATTTGACGACGGAATGTTGGAGAACACTGTTTGACATCTCGGTCGTGTCGAACTCATAGTCGCCCACCTTCTTAAACTTGATCTCATCCTTGATCTCAGCCTGTAGAAATCGTCTCCTCTCGGTCCCAAGTGAATTAAGGATTACCGTCTTAGCAGCTAATCTGATGGCCTTGGAAATATAGGTCTGGTCTTCTCCAACACTCCACTTGAACGATTCGGAAAACTGACGACACAATCGGTTGATCTCTCGAGTGATCAAAGAAGCACTAATCCATGCGTCGGTTTCGTACTCAACGTGCTCGCCGACAGCTCTGAGATTTGGACATATGCCTTGATGCAATTTAACTAGGTCTAAGAACTGCATCATGTATCTGTCATCCGTACGCAGCTTCTCCTGCACGTGCTCTGAGCTGAATAAGTATCTCAAGTCCATGAAGAAATGGTACATGCGGCGATTCGTGACAGAGCCAGAGTCGAATGCAAGAGTTGCATTTGGGTTTATTTCGTGAGGGTGGCCAACTTGCCTAGTAGTTAGGAAGGTATGTAAGATTGCCATTAGATTGGTCAAGAAGTTGCCCCTTTCGACAATCTCAGCAGTGATGGTTGGTGTAGTCAACATCTGCAGCGAGATGTTAATGATAGAGTGATCCGGTTCACGATCAGCAATGAGATAAAGTTGAGCCAGTGTTGTGTAGAGACCAGCAAATCGTAGGCCGAGGACACGCTTGAACTCGGGAATTGATACCACAGTTGAGATATACAAATCCCGGAGATCTACACGCACTTTCTTCCACATTCTCAGGTCAAACAAGATCATCCAGTCTAATCGGAGGCGGTGCCATAAATCTTCATGCATCGGAACATAGTCTCTTTCACTGAATGCTGGTGGTGTTTCCAACCAATACCGAGGGGGGTTTGGTAGGTCTAGAGGACGCCGTAAATGGCCGGGAGTCTTTGGAATCTCGACGTTTGCTCTCGCATATACAGCATGCGAGATTAGTGGCTGCATCTCAGCAGTATCAGAATCTGATGGAGTAAGGTCCCTATCTCGAACAGGTCTGACGGGTGCTGGTGGAGGTGGCGGTGGTGGTGGGTAGCCGGCTAAGGTAGCTTCGGATTCCTCCATCGGCGAGGTGTCAATATCAGCCGGGCCATCGCTTACATTCATATCAACATCGCCTTCAGCATCTGTACGAATAGTGCCATTTGCGCCATCGAATTGTAACACATGTCCGAAGGTATTTCCTGGAGCAAATACGGTGGCGCGTTCCTCTGACTCGGATCCATCATCATCTTCAGTAGTGATGTCCACCATGTTAATCGCGTCTAGCTCTTCGTCGTCGTCGTCGGAGTAAGGTACACTGGGTACGATGCTAGTTACGGGTATAAATAATTGGTCCAGAGGGACATCAGTATCCTCATCGTCATCGTCCGAATCTGTCTCCGCTGCTTGCTGCGCAAACATCGCTGCTGCTCTCCAGGCAGCAGCATCTGGAAACAAGGCGCCTCGAGCAACTCCAAAGATACTCTCATCCTCAACCTGGTGGTCATCAATTCCCTTCATGCCCACATCAGCATTGCTTGCCTCACTTCCGGTACTCCATTGCTTCAACATCTCCTCGCAGATGACCTGGCGTAGAATACCGTGATCAGAACCAACACTGCATCCGGCTATATCACTTAGCCATTCGATGATAGTACCACACATCTGCTCTCGAAAGGTATCTCTGGCTGATCGAATGGTTACCGTAACCTTGATCTGTTCGATAACTTTGGAGACTCGAAGAAGCTCATCTACATCAGAGCTATACTTCACAATACTTCGCCCAATATCATCTGTCTCGTTGGCCCGTTGCATCCCTTCATCTATGGTGACTTTGCAAGCTCTTGCCACCTGATCACGGACCTCATTGACAGTGTGCTTCTCGTCATTCCATAATAATAGGGCGAACTCGCAAGGGTCCTCTACAATATCCCAGCCATAGTATGCAGAAGTGAGACGTGACATCTTTTCATCCAGAAGAATAGCTTCTCTCGATTTCGGCAGTCGGAGTTGCTCCGGGGAGCAAGAGATCACATCACAGATGTAGTCAAACACTCTTCCAATGGTCATACGGATAGCCTCCACCAAGTCCTGTGGCAGTGTCGGGGCTTTTCCTTTATCCTTACTCTGAGTATCTTCTGGACGTGCTGTATGTATCGAACAGTGAACTGGTATTCTCCATGCCTCTGGATCTCCACAGTCACAACATCCGCTGTTGCCCAGTGAAACACTAACATACACCATATGGCCTTGGTGATCCGAAGCATCATAGCAGTGACTACAAAGAACACAAGTGTCATCTGCGCTGCAGGTCTTGCATCTGTATGTACCTTCACCGGCCTTGAAGATATGCCCGCATGCCTTTCCTCTTGCCGCTTCTGTGAACTCGTCCCCATCTGCGCTGCCCTGTGCTTTTCTAAGCTTCCAAGGAATATTTGGATGAGGTCGAGTATTATCTGGAAAGAACAGTTTCAAATAGTCTGAACGGCCGCAGGCCAGAGACCAGAAGAGGGTTTGGAGGAGGTCATTCTTGGCAGCGTCTGTGTAACGGCTATTGTGAACGCGGGGCTGGGTCTTCAAGAACTCGCAGAGCTGTAGCTCCTGTGTTGACATTTTCTGCATTATGGGTTACTGTGGAGTTTCTTTCGCATGTCGTACTCAGCAGATGCGTATGAGTCGAAGTTGCGGCGGTACGTTGAAGTAGGGAGAGCTGCGATATGTGACGTCGTAGGCGGTTTGGCCTCGAGTTAAGGTTGATTGCACGGCCTCACTTTCAGAAAGACTCCGAGATCTGATAATGATAAACACGTGTTATAGCGCAGGTCCTTCGGTCGTAGAGCCCAAACATATATTTCGAAATAACAAGACGTTGCCTAGGCATTGTGGTGTTGGTGTTGACGGAAGTGGGGCAAATATATTACAGTTGGAGTGTTTTGTTTTGTACTGTAACGGACCGGCTCCGTCAAGGTTATTGGCTACGTGAGTCTTTCAAAGCACCTTACCACAGCATTCACTAAAATAAAATTGTGATGATACACGCATCAAAGTTTTCAAACACTAATAAAGAATTCGGTTTGCATGATTTTAACTTGGTGAACGTAGGTATGTAGGTGGTACATCTTGTAGGTTATACATTTCAACTCAGTGCGCTAGCAGCACCCATAAAGTCCATTCTATAATCACTTCCTCCGCAGGTGCGATCCAGTGTGATCCATCCTCCCAGATTCCGCATTCAAGCTTTATTCGTCATCGTCACCATCTGCCTCGACATATTTCGCTCGGATATCCTTCCATTGTCGCTATTCCAAATCAGCTGTCTTTCATAAACACATACCGAACATTGAACCTACGCCCTTGTTGAATCTATCCCAGATCTTGTCCGTCGTCGTATCCCAGACCCTGTTGCGCTCATCAGTTTGACCATTCTCAACAACTTTCTAGGCTTTCCCTCGACTTACATTTCAAACGCGAATGCGGATGCGAAGACAAGTCCTAACATCGTGAAGTTCTTGCGAAAGAAGAGGCTGTAAGGATAATCTGGTCAGCTTCCAGTTCTCATCCAAAAATCATACACTTTTGGGTTGCTCGTCGTCGGATAAGTTCGGAGGACTTGCTTATAGATAGGACGACTTGCGGAAGCCTGCAATTGAACAAGTCAGCTTTACACTACGGGCCTGTCCCTAATGTCAGAGTGTCTACTTACCATTGCGAAGTATTTAGCAGTGCGTACGAAATATCAGGCTGTTTGGAGTGGTAAGGGGTCGTTCGGTGAGGATGTTTTACGATCCGGAAGCCCCCAGCATAAATCGTCCAATTGGCCTGGAGCTGATTGGCTAAAATATCATTACCACGTGATTTTCAAGGGACCGATCAAAAGTTTCGCAGCCTCGTCAGCCTCCACACTCCGTTCATGCTTCGCTCATCACTAAAAGTCCCAGCTTCCAAGGTCGGGTACCAATTTTCCGATATCTCACGTATCCATCTGCTATCGATTTCCTCCTTCCCCGATCTTTTGCAGGCTGCCTCTACAACAATCGCCTTAAGATGCCATCTGTCCCAACTCCCTCCAAAGCTGGCATCGTAGAGTCTAATTCCGGCGAGCGTCACATTCCCTCCTCCACTCGGCCCGATGGCTCTAAACGTAAAGAAATCAAGATCAGGCCAGGGTACAAACCCCCAGAGGATGTGGAGGTATACAAGAACCGCACAGCCGACGCATGGAAGAGCAGGGGGAACGCGGGCGTACCAGGTGCAGATGGACTGAAGGATGAAAGGGAGGAGGGGTCGGCATCAAGTAACAAGAATGCAAAGAGAAGAGAAGCAAGAAAGAAGGCAAAAGTGGCAGAGGAGTATGACAACAACGTAAAGCCTGGGAAGAGTAGTGGCGGAAAGGATGGGGACAAGGCTGAGGCAGTCATAGATCCGGAGGCGGAGAGAGAGAAGAAGGCGAGGAATTTGAGGAAGAAATTGAAACAGGCCAAGGAATTGAAAGAGAAGAAGGAAGGCGGGAATACTTTACTCCCGGAACAGTTTGCGAAGGTCATTAAGATCAATGAACTTATACGAGAATTGGAGGCATTGGGCTTTAATGCGGAAGGCGAGCTGGCGGCAAAAGAGGAAGAGTAAAAGGATCAGGTCTCGACGCATATTCGGCTGGTTATGGCATATGTTATTGAGCATCGGGAATGGGGGCAGATTTGGGAAGGCGTTGTCTCTGGGTGTACAGCTAGGAGTTGGAGTGCTTGGTTTACATACTACTCATCTCGTGCATACATACTAATATTGCAATCTCAAGAATTGAGCTTCAAGATCAAGTCTCTGTTGGTCTTTCGAGAAGTTATTGGATATCACTTCTTGCTTCCTAAAGAACAGATAGGCAACGAAAGAGATAATCAAAAACACACTAAGAGGTTACAGATTTCTTAGCAGCGAAGTTATATTTTCTGATGTAGATGCATTACCTATTTACAGTATTCCGTGCTTTTTTCTCTCTCCAACTCATCAATATCTTCGAAACATTGTTAGGAGTTATGTACACAGTCAAAAAAAGAATCGTTAATATTTTGCGCTGATACACATCTCATATATGTAAGCTCTTTAGGGCGCTAAGGCACAATGTACTGTAACAAAGGTGGGCGCGACCAACGTGGGTTCCACCTCTCAGGTGTGGTGGTACGCCAGCCCTATAACAAACATCTCGTATAGCGGTTGACCAGTCTTTACAACTCCAAGACGGCGAGTGAAGACACATCAACATAAATCGATCGTCTGTGTGGCTGGAAGTAATAGGAGTAAGGCTGAAATGTCCTCGAGCTCCAAAATCCCCGTCTGGTTGGACTGCGATCCAGGTATGTTGCATTCACTTGCTCACAAAGACCATCAGTACTAATAATGACAATAGGACATGATGTAAGCTTTAATTCTCAGTCAGATAGTCACTTTCAAACAGCATCCGTATGCTGGGAATCTATGTTGAAGCCTCCCAGAAGCAAGCCCCTTGCCCAGCACTCTATGGTTACGTGACCTTGACTATACTAATGATTTGCTTCCGACGTGTTGAGACCCTCTGCTAATTAGTCTTAGGATGCCTTCGCCATTCTGCTTGCAGCATATCACCCATCTCTGAATCTGCTTGGTATCTCTACTGTGCATGGAAACGCGTCTCTTGGGCAGACAAGCTACAATGCTACGTCCATCGTGTGTACCCTTCTTGTCTCCTCGGTCCTCCCGGAAAATTGTGAATGAAAAGGCCGCATTTTCGCCAAACCCCTTAAAGACATACTTCTGACCTGGAGAGATAGTTGACCGCAATTGGCAAGTCGGAAGTCTCGGTCTACGCTGGTGCTGCCAAAGGCCTGACTCGTCCTGCCGTACATGCAGATGCTATCCGTAAGTAGCCTTCCGTACGAAGAGCCAACCCCCCATTCAGTGTTCGATCTCCATATTCCTTCTTTCTTTATGTCTATATATGTGTTTCGTTGCAGTAACAGGCTCAATTGACATCTCTCAGATGGCGAATCGGGCTTAGACGGCACCCTCCTCCTTCCCAAGCCGCTCACAAACGCAAAGCCCATCTCAGCCGTCTCAGCAATGGCCGAAGCGATTGCAGCTCATCCGCCATCTACCGTATGGGTCGTAGCAACTGGAGCTCTAACAAACATAGCCCTCCTCTTCCAAGCACACCCTGAACTTGCCTCCTGCATCAAAGGCATTAGTATAATGGGCGGCTCTATTGGCGAAGGTTTCACGTCCGCACCTATGGGTAGGGTTGAGGATACTTCGAGAATCGGGAATTGGAGTCAGTGGGCTGAGTTCAACATACTTGTGGATCCAGAAGCAGCGGCCTTCTTGTTTGACGATCCAGTTCTAAATAAGAAGCTCACTTTAATTCCACTCGATGTCACGCACTTAGTGTTAGCAACACAAGATGTACAAGATATGTTGCATTTTGGAAAGCATAGACAAGGAAAGGGACAGAGCTGCAGTACGCTCAGGAAGATGTTAGTTGAGCTGCTGACATTCTTTGCCAAGACATACGCGGATGTCTTTGGCATTGTTGAGGGTCCACCTCTTCATGACCCTTTAGCCGTTGCTGCGATTCTGGATGGAATTGCCGGGGTTGAGATTCCGTTCTATGATTCTAAAGATGGGAGAATAGAACGCTATGCCGTTGAAGTAATTACTAAAGGGACGCATGAAGAAGCATTGGAGGGTGCGCAGACCGGGAGAACTGTTGCGAAGTTGTTACCAGAAGGTGAAGAAGGAGTCAAAATTCCCAGAGGATTAGATGTAAAGAGGTTTTGGGATATTTTAGAGGACTGTCTGGTGGTGGCTGATGAGGTGAACAAGGTGAATGGCATTCCATAGATTCTAGCTTTATGGTAAATTCGAATCAGGCCTCTAATACATGAAGAGTAATGAACACTCAATAGACCAACAAATACACCAGTACTTGAATCCCATTTTAACATTTATTCGAGTAGATGTTGACTCTCTACCAATATTGTGGACGAATTCATAAACATGGATAGTACTGTAGGTATGTATGTAAGAGTAAGCCGCGGCACGTCCTTTTACAGCTGGCCCACTTCACAGAACTACACCCCTGATATGACAACCCCACTAGGCGACCAGGCGCTAAAGTTTATACTACAGTATTGCAAGGCTGAACCTCCCTCTCTTGTCTCGACATCTTATACCATGTAACAGAATACGATCGCCATGAACAACTCACAGTTCCGCAAACTAGTCCTCGATACGCCAGCAAGACAGTCATCTTCTTCTTCTCCTAAAGATAAAGCATCCGCTAGTCGCAATGGCACTCCATCTGCCACCCTAGGCTCCCGAATGCGCAGTTCGATTCCCATGACACCGTCCGTAGCCTTACTTCCTCAACTCAGATCCACTTATATACTTCTGATACTGATTCAATACATATAGGCGCACAATAGCAGGTTACAGCAACACCAACTCATTCGCGCGCCAACTCGCTGAACGCAATGCCACCTCTACCTCTTCCACGACCAAGAAATTCCGCTCGACAGCTGCTCCAAAAGGCGCAAAGATTGCCTCTGGCTACACTGATCGCTCCAAACAATTACGCAGTGCAGATGACGAGGAGAACGAGGGGAACGAGAAGGTCACAAGAGTGAGGGCGTTGGAGGAGATGATGAAGCTGCAACAAATCGATGAAATGACATTTATCAAGCTTAGAGAGGAGATTCTTGGAGACGATGTGAAGGACAGGGCGAAGCTTGTGAAGGGGCTAGACTGGGGATTGCTTGAGAGAGTGAGAAGAGGAGAGGTGGGTGTTGAGGATGTTCTTGAGGGAGAACAAGGAGGAAAAGCCGCAAAAGGAGAGGACCATGAGAGCGAGGGCGAGGATGTTGATGATGAGTTTGAGAGAATGGAAGAGATGGAGGTGGAGGCTATTGTGAGGGAACGGGAGAAGAAAAAGGGCGAGATGGCGCCACCAGCTTTGACAGGCAAGAAGCGCAACAGGGACCAGATTCTTGCGGAGATGAAAGCCGCGAGACAAGCGGCTAAGGAAACTGCGGCACCAGCGTTAGGGTCAAAATTCAAGAAAGTAGGGGAGAGAAGATCGGAAAGTAGGATTGAGAGGGATGGGAAGGGGAGAGAGGTCCTGATAACTGTCGACGAGCACGGAAATGAGAAGCGCAAAGTCAGGAGAGTCCAGGCGGCAGAACCACATCTAGGCCACGGACTTTTGATGCCAGATAAAGATGCCAAGCCGTTGGGTATGGAAGTTCCAGATGTCCCAAAGGTTGAGGAAGAGGAAGAGGAGATCAACATCTTCGACGACGTAGACGACGTGTATGATCCTCTTGCTGGACTTAGTGATGAAGATTCCGAAGCAGAAACGAAGGATGAAGACTTGGATCAGGAACAGGGTGAAGTCGCAGCCTCGCCCGAAGACAAGTTGCCTGCGCCGTCGAAACCAACAGCAGGCAACATGTTACCACCACCTCGGCCACAGCCCTCCCGGAACTACTTCAAGACGCCTTCTACATCTGCACAGTTCTCTGAACCTAGCAAACCAGCCGCTCTCTCTGACCCGACCCTCTTGGCAGCTCTACGCAAAGCCTCAACTCTCGCTCCAATCTCTTCAGAGCCTTCGAATGCAGAAGAAGCAGCGAAGGATGCGCGACGTAAGAAGATGCTTGAGAGAGATGATCGCGATGCCCAGGATATGGATATGGGGTTCGGAAGCAGCAGGTTCGCAGATGAGGAGGATTTCGAGGAGAAGAAGGTTAAGCTGTCGGAGTGGGGGAGAGGAGATGGAGGGAGTGATCAGGAGGGAGGGAAGGGTGGCGGAAAGAAGGAAAGAAAGAGAGGCCCTAAAAAGAGAAAAGGGGACGGGAATAATGCTGCTGATGTCATGAAGGTTCTTGAAAGAAGGAAAGCCGAGAAGTCGTAAGCCACAATATGCCTATTCCTTATTTGATACAATATATCATGTGGGCATATAGGTTTGCTATAAATGGCTCGGTTAGTTATACAACTTTCAATGCTTCAATGTGCTTATATTTTGACTAGCTTCAGATTCACATAAGAAAGATCACAGTCTCTCTTGCACAAGGCGTTGCACTCGGCAACTCAACCTCGCTTAATGTAGCAAGTTAAGAGCGTCAAGTATAATTATGAGTCGGAACTATGATACTAAATCTGTCCTACGGTAGGGTGTACGTTGCGCAGTGCTTTTTATTTTGGATATTTGGCGATTCGATTCAAGATGAATTGAGCCTTAGTATCTGCAGGTATGGAGCATTGGAAATTGTCGTCGTCTTCTTTCTTTCTTCTTCGCAATCCAATCTTGTTGATTCTTTGGTTGCGTTTAGTACGCACACTGCAGTGCCTACATGCTATATCGAGCTAATATATAAAAAAATATGATTCACGGACGATCATATAAGGGAGTCTAAGGAAAATTGGAGCCGATTGACTCCATGGCTAGATAGCGACAGCATACAAGCAAAAGAAAGTCTTCCATCCAGCCCCCATCACTGTCACCTCGTTTCCCTCACGGGTTCAACTTACCCTCCTCAGTACCCATAGCTCTTACATCTTTCCTCGGAATTCTCGGGCTTCCTGACGGCGAGCTACCATGTCCACTTCTGACTGCTGTACTCCCGGAGTCGTTGGAGACTTCAGAGAAGCGAGAGCCACTCTCACCCCTCCTGTGACCCTGGCCCCAGACATCACGGTCATGGTTTTCAATTCTCTCCCCGACGAGTGGGGTGACATTATCACTTGCTTCTACAACTCTCTCGTTATACCAACCCGGTGGCGTAGGCGAGCCAGGAATCGGCATCTCGACCGGTGGACTGTAAGCACGATCTCTATTGTCTCTGTCTGCTATTTCCACTGCCGGATGATCTTTTGACTCCTGGTATGAAGGAAGTTCACTTCGGCGTGATCCATCCGGTCTGCGCCGCTTGGGTCGAATGAGGAAATAGAATATCAAAAAGCCAATGAGTGCAAGTCCTGCTACGCCGCCAACAACACCGCCGGCTATTGCGCCTGTATTGTTGGAATCGGAGCGGTGAGTTGGGATCGCACTTTGGGACTGAGTCGGCGTTGGAGTCGGAACCGCCGAAGAGGTTGTGCCATTTGACCCATTGACGCTAGCTAGAACGTACGTAGGCGGTGGAGTGTAAACTGGACGTGCTAACCTGGTATTGAAGATATATTGGATGAAGTTATCACTGGCTTCTTCGGGTCCGGATTTCAAGGCTCCACCCGAAGCAGTGCCTCCGATAACAGCTACAACCTGAGATGGAACAAGAGCTGGCCGCAATGACCCGGCATAATCGAAGCGTCCTGTATAGTTCATTAGGGGCATGGAAAATATCCTCGCAGGCATGGAAGATTGACAATAAGTGGCGTCTGATGAACCTGATGGGAAAGTTCTTTCCATGCCTCCTATGATCAGAAGGTTTTCTCCAACTAAATGGCATGTATGATCTTATTGTTGAATATTAGCTTTTGCACCGACAAGAAAAGCTCTTGTTAGATATAAATGGTTGCTTACGATACAGACCGCCATCTTCACCGTAAAGCCTGACCCACTCGAACGATGGAAGACTCAAGGCCCAGCTAAACAAGTTAGCACAAACGTCGGAAAGGATGAGATGACACACATTTCCTGCCTTGCCGTAGAACCCTTCGAGTCAAATGTCAAAATGCCTCCGACCATTATAATGTTCCATGAACTTCCATCTGGCGCCGAGATTAAAGCAAGACAAAGTGCACCCCGACCTGATGGGATACCCCCGGCACCAAAAGTCCTCTACCGAAACCAGTAACCTGACTCAATATCATATATGTCAATCTCTGTCATGTTGATCTAGGATCCTTTTGTCAGTTTCGTCCCAAAGCCCGAACCTTATCGAATTGAATAAATGTGTGGCTGACAGGTCACAGAAACATACATGAGCTGGATTATTACAGACAGCTTTCGTCGTACATTATAAGGTAAAACAAGAGTTTAGGTAAAGTAAGTAGCAATACTTGCCATAATATTTCCCCAAGATGCGTGTTCGACAGGAACTCCCCAGGGAGTGCTTGGATCTGCTGTTGTCTGCCCTCCAATTAGGACTAAGATCCCCTTCTCGCCCACCGGTACGTGGATCATAGATCCATCTAATCGAGGACGAAGAAAAGTGGGTATAGACACATTCGTGAGGATCGGTGTCTCTGGTTGAGATGTATCAAGTTTCAGCATGCCTTCGATGACTGTGACATCTATCAGCGACATTGTATCAGAGGGAGATATAGGTGTCAGGCGGTGATACAAACATTTGTAAGTGTCGTATTGGGTATAATTCGCATAATCTGGATCAGTCATCTGCTGTACGAAACCCTCGAATACGAAGCTTTGATTCAAAGTGGGCGCATCGCAATGAGCAGCAGCACCTGGTCTATCAATCTTCTCACCCGTATCAACAGTGTGGAAATCCTTCTCTTCCGACCAGAGTTCTTCATCAATGTCAAACTCCCATATCGCTGCTTTGGGTATAGAACCCTGTTGTATATACCCAGGGGTACTTGGAGTCCCACTACGCGAAAACCATCCTCCTAACTGATATAGCTTTCGAGTTGTGGCAGAATACCAGAGAGTGGAATCTTCCAGTGCTGGAGGAACGCCGGGTGGTTTGTGAATTGTTCGATAAGGAAAGGTGTCATTCTCCGTGAAGTTGTTGGATAAGTCAATTACTAGGAGATTAACATCTATAGAGAATACTCCTCAGCACATATGCTATGTAAGTGGATTTCTTTCTTTTTCTCACTCTGTCCTGAATCGAACTCTCCAGGCCTGGTTGTATTGAACGTTGTATTTGCTTGTGGAGTAAACTGTAACGTCAGTATCTACAACAACATCAGATGTGTGTACATACAGTATTACCAGAGTCGATGTAAATACTTCCGTTCGCATAGACGCCTACATACATCACATTTAGTATCCAATTTCAACAAGCAATTTTATACCGGGTTCACTTACTGGAATGCCTCCAAACTCTACAATAATGTTTCGTGAGGTCGTAAGCACTGTTATTCACGGTCGGAGCTTGATTCGGAATTGGCACCTGAGTGACAGCGCCGATGGACGAGGCTGTGGTATTAGATGCCTGCTGCCTCTTAGCGGAGATATGTGCATCGACGCAGAAAAGGCATGCAAGAAGCAGGCAAATAGACGCCAACATAATCGCTGGTGTAACTCGGATTGAGTAAATGCAGTTTCAGGTAAGGATCAAGAAAAACTGTTTAAGAAATGGGATTTTGAGGGAATATCTAGAGGATTCGAGGATTGGGGTGAGTAACAGCCGCATCTCCCCCTCCACCATTTTCGTGAGGCACATGAGAAAATCTGACCACATTTGAGCGCCCTATAGGAAAAGTCGCGGTAAGCCATCGATCAAGGGCGCCCATGATTCGATTATAAAGTGCAAATGTGAATCTCAATGTTCTTGTTAATCTATTGACTGATTATTTTATATTCTCTTCAACTCATTCTTATGAACATTGAACTATTAGACGTACTTCATTCACTAGATAGTCTCGTGACAACTCTGGTAAATTGTGGATCCAAATCTAGCAAGTAGTTAGTACCATCCTCTAGAGCCTAGTTCAACTAAGGCTTCCATTATTTAATCAATATACAGAAAACCGGTGGGCCCAAAGCCAAAACCCACGCACCATAAATCCAGCCTCACCATCTTGGAAATGCCATGCACCCATGTTGAACGATCAGGCTCATTGACACAACGATCCGAGCCGAGCCTTATGAGTCGGGCGAGGAAGAATATATTGGAGCATCACATGGCTCCATTTTTTCGGTGCTGAGAAGTACAGAGGCTTCTGGCTCTTATTACACCAATAGAAACAATTCCCAATGTAAGCCACAGCATCCAGGTTCATGATCTCGCACCGAGACGAGCATGCCAAGAAAATTGGGGGCGGTACATAGAGGGTGCGGGAGTGTCACTTTTATCCCGGTTGAAATCAATCGGCTTCTTTACAGTTGCATTATTCGTGGAGGTTGCAGATCCTTTCATGTGTTGTCATGAAGAACAGCTTTAGCGAGGCCTCTCAGGAGACAAAGAATTTAAGCGATATTTTGGTCACATTTTCTACATACAAGGCTACCTCCCATGTGTGGTCGCTCACATTTTTGTTTTCTGGTATTGAATCTTGTGACTTTTTTGCCATGTAAGATTCACAGGTAAGCCAAAGATTAGCCTGCTCTCATCCTTAATTGGTGAACTTCAAACAGCCGCTTACAAGTTACTTAGTTACTGAAATGATTATGTAAGATTATGCCTCAAAATTGTTCGCATGGAAGTCTTCAGAGATATTTATGAGGATGTTAAGAACCAAGATCTACTTATTATCATGCTAGATAGCTGTTTATTCTTATATCAAAATGTAAATGCTTATTCTGGTTACTGTATGTTGTACGACGTTCCATAGGTTCTATTTAAGGCACCTATGAGTTTTCAGCAGATCAGAAGATGTGAAGTTCATTCAATCTTTACAATTCCCTTATGTGCATATTGTGGTTCAAACTCCGAACAAAGATTGAGGGACTATCAGATATGAGCATCATAGGAGGACATGGAAATAATACTTTGAACAGTGGGGTCTTGCAATTATTATCACGAACATAAATTGAATTTTTTAGATGAATAAAAATCCCTTAAGACTATAGAAGAGTCATTTTGATTGCCAATGATTGGGAATATTCACCTTTGATAACCCGAAGAAAATTCTGAAAGCCGAACCAGAGATTATGGCAATATCACGAGTGATTCAAATTGTCTTGCCTATTTAATTAACCACTTTCGACAAGGTCGATGTCCACTTCCCACCTTCCATCCAGATACACGATATCATCCTCGAGAGATACCAACACTATTACCTTTTTATACATTTAATCAGATAGTCGACAAAGCGTATACATCTACACGTCATATCTTCTATTTTCCGACGCCTCTAGAAAACCGAACACCCCCTTCTCACCTCAATCAAGTCAGCATACAATATGCCTGGCCAGCGATGGCAGACGCACGAGCTCGAGGCTCTGCGATGGCTTTGTGCGAGAAAGCAGCAACGCCTCATCGAAGCCTTGAGTCGAGGCGAAAAACTCGGAAGAGATCAATGGAGTTGGATCGTCATTGCCAAGAAGATGAATCAGGTTGCGGCGAGAGATGAATGGGAGAAACCGAGGATCTATACAGCACTCAACTGCTACACAGCAATGCGGAAGAGAGAAACTCTCCTTCGAGGTCACAGTCAAACTATTCTGGAATATCCCCCACCTCCACCTGAGCCTGTCGAGAACCCCGATCAGCAACAGCCCTTGGTGCAAGACCTCTCAACTGCTTCAGCTACATCCACACAGGATCCTGACGAAGAAGAAGCTCTTGATCAAGTTGAAGATAGAGCGGATCCCGTAGTACTCCAGCAAGACCAAGGCCAAGCCGGAAGATTCTCCCAACCCATTCCAAGACAGTCACCTCGCGAAGACCGAAGAGCAATTCCCAACCTGGCGAATAATATTCCTCCAACCCCACCTTACCATTGGACCTCTGCTGAGCGAGACGCATTGAAAGATGTCTACCTATTCAGTGGAATCGGCTGCGCAGATAATTACATACCTGGTCGGCGTAGGGGTCTCTGGTCCTGGAAGATGGTTGCTTCGGAGATGAACATTCGAGCTAGGGGTGCCCTTTGGGATGTTGGGCGGGATTACACTGATTCTGCCTGCCACCAAAAAGCAAAGTACTATAGGGCTGATTGGGACGATCCACGGAATGTCCGACCAATTGGTGCCAGTTGTTCGCCGATTGAGGAGGAATAGGTTATGGAAGCACAAATTCTGCTGGAGAGTTAGCCATCGAGTGGGGCATACGGTGCATTGTTTGCACATGATGACCACGGAGGAAAAAATTGCAGTCGTTAACGGGGGACAGATGGTGCAAGTTCGTGTGCCATTTTTCGGGTTCATGGGAAGGCAGTGAGATCATCGACTGGTGGTTAGGGAACGGATAGAAACACTTCGATCGTCACTTGAACTTTGCATTACAACATACTCAAGTTATCGTTGGATTGGAGGAGAATCTCGAGAAGCAGCTTTCTATATTCAGGAGTAGCCGAGATATTAATAGATCGATGAGAAAACTACCTATGGTAACACTGAATGACATGCAATGATCTTTGAATAATAGGCAGATAACGCGCAGCAACCATATATCCTCAAAAAGCATGTTTTTTGGTATCCCAACGTAACAGGTAGAGGTCTCTTTCTCACTTACCACCAGGTATGAGTTCTTTGTATATATACATGCTGAGCCAGTGGCCCTTTACGAGCTTGTTTCTCCAGACATCTGGATTCTTGACTTTCTTATCTGCCGTATCTTCACTGATTGACATGAACAGCAGCTTCTGAGGTTTATTTTAATCGGTTGGATCAAAGTTGCGGTTGTAAACAATATTAGTCGAATCAAGATGGGGGGCATATCGTTGAATTTAGTAATTTACTATATCCTAGATCCATATGTTTCAATTGCTAATACCAATGTTCCAATTTGAGGAAATCAACTTTAATTGACATATCTATAGAATTCCAAAAATTTGTTAGAGTAGATCTCCCCACTTTATGCTTATCATGGTGGTTTGAAGAAGAGCATGATAATAAAAAATGTGAGTGTCGTACTGATGTATATTTAGGGCAGTCTGGGCAGATGTAGAGAATATTTATGTTTATAAATTATAATTATCCAGTGTATAAACGTGAAAAGCACCGATCTCAAACCTATTCACAATCCCGATAATTTCCTGCAATCAAGATACCATACCGAAATCTCATGTCAACCCTCCAAATAACTCCTGTCAACGTAAACCGCATTAACTTTTGCCCAGGAATTTGGATATCTGATGCGCCATGACTAAAGTGTAAAGTCGAATTCCTTAAACGCCGCCTTGAATGCTTCGCTATCCTTTTTCTCTTCTTCTTCTGACTGTGCACAGTCTCTCCACTGGATTCTCTTCTCGAGCCCCAACAGCTTCGCCAAGACGATTCGACCGAATTGTAGGGAAAAACGAAGACTATCATCGAAGGGAAGTGTCAAGCATCTAGTGCTCCCATTAAGTTCCCCTTCACTCGGTGGTGACCAGATCCAAACGCGGAAGAAGTCTCCATCATTTGTGCCCAGGCCGGGATCCCGGACTTCGAGTGCTGGGTACTTCAGATTCTCAGCCTCGACTCGGAATGCGGCTTCAACGAGACCCTTTCGTATTGTTTCCTCGGGCATGGGAATAAATTGCCAATGGGTGTGAATACCGCTTGCTTTGCTGATTTCATATGTGACTGCGCCAAGTTTGTTGCCGCTGTTATTGGCAATCATGGTCTGAAGTGCCTCCTTGAATCTATTCATTTCTGCAAATGTCTTCTCCCGAGCATGGTCCGCGTCCGGAACCAGAGTTAGAGTTGGGGCATGAGTAAGGGGTATTATGAGAGCATGCCCAGGATTATTAACACCAAACTTAGCGTTTGTATTTGAGGTGGTGAGAGGCCCCTTGGCAATTGTGAGGTATGCATCATCGCCAATGGAAGAAATAAGATGGGTTGCCAAGCTGGGATTCGAGAGACAAAAGAAGCACTCGCCTGGTCCTGGCGGAGGCTGCGCATTTCGACGACGTTTATTTTGATATCCGTTCTCATGATGGCCATAACGAGAATACGGTTTCGGATCAAGAGCTGCCCGCTTCTTTGGTCTAGGCGTGAAAGGTGATGCAGTAGTGCCAACGGGCAGAACAGCAGCGGGATCTGGAGTGGTTTGTAGAGAAAATGCGTACAGCGATTTCTGCTTCGTAGAATTCCCATGTGCTGCGAGAGAGATGAAGCGAGTAAGAGGCTTGTAATCTGGATTATCCTGAGTGGCATTGAAAAAGAAAGGTTCTCGCTCGTAGAAGAAAGTGGGCGAAGAGGAGAAGTGGTATCGAGGTTTCAACGCGGCACATAGGTCCGAAATGTGTTCAAGGCCAGTAGGAGGAGGGACATCGCCAACTGGTATGACAACTTTGGACCCTATCCTAACTGAAGCTGGCCAACATGTAGTTAAAAGAATATCTGCTGAGTTCGCGCCATGAAGAGCTTTTGCATCTCCAATAGTATGTGATGGCACATGTTGTTCTTTAGACATCCCTCCAGCTATCGTGTCATCAAGCTGACCCCCTAGGGCAACAATCTTGATCCCCTCAGATGTCTTAGTGGTGCTTCGCTTTCCAAGATAGTGAAGGTTTGGGCAGATCTACTCTTGCAATTAGCAAACATTGATCTGCAGCTTTTCCCCCTCAAGTGGTACCTCTTCATCTTTCTCGATTCTCTCTATGATTCGTGGAGGTAGTGGATTTGTGCCAACGGTGAAGTAGGTAGGCAGTGGGATGTCGATTTTGCCCTCAAGAAGCTCGCCCACAATTTCATTATCTTCCGAAAAAAGATTGCCAACAACGATCGCAAGGGAGAAATTATTTTTGGCCTGCAGATTTGAGAGCTTGGTGAAGACTGGTTGCAGTTGGCCATTAATCTCCCCAACGACAATTCTGCAGGACATGTCAGTCTCCATCTGTGAAAAGGGTAAAGGTGCAGGGGCTTCAGTTAAGAGGTAGCTACGAAGAATTGTCCAAGAAAGACTCACATCTTTGACGCCATATTGAGAAGACAATGTCGGCAATGCTTGCTTTGCAAGATTATAGTAGTCGAGGCTCTGAGAAGAAGCCCAGGCGACGCGACGGAGAGCTTTTCAGGTGGAGCTTATCGGCTGAGCTATAAGCTTATCTTAGCGTCGGCTTAAGAGGGGTGGTGTTATTATCCTGACTGGAGATTCACTGTATATTGTGTATATGATATTCTGACCCTATGCCATATCTTTGCTCCCGATTAACTATTTATTTCTTTATAATCGATTTTACTCAGTCCCCTGATGGATATTCATATGACATTCACTTGATACAAACTTCCTACCTCTCTAGTCTTAGAGTGGCTTGATATGTGAGGCTAAGCTTAAATCGGACAATCTGCCATTCTACACCGAGGTTCAGCGCAAAAAATTAAATTTGGCGGGCAAGTCTGTGATATTTCCTCGAGACGGACTGGGCAACTAGACAACTAGGACATACATATATCCCTCGACCTCCCCAACTTTGCACCTCGGCGAGCGCCGACAAAGCCAAGATGCCCGTCAGCAATTCAGGAAGGATTGTCAAGACGCGCAAGGGCAAGAAGGGGACCGCCCATCAAAAGAATCACCGATGGGAGTCTTTTACTACGAAAATCTCGAAATTAAACTCCCTCGACCCAATTCGAAGGGTCCGCCGACAAGACCTTGATACTGAAGACATATCTACGACTACATCATATCTGAGAACTGGATTGGAAAAATGGGGGGAACTCAACATGTCCGATGGATTCATAAGCTTCTCTCGAGAGGTCTCGGAGATGTGTGACAGCTTGCCACAAGTAGTGCATTCGCAGGAGAAAATAATGCGACTTTTCGTCACGTACATCGATATGAGAGAAAGAGAATCTCTAGAACCTCTGCTAGAATTATTGACAGATTTCGCCCACGATTTGGGAGCGCGATTCGAAAAGCATTACCCGAAAGCTTTGGAGCTCATCACATCCACAGCAGGTATGCTGCAAGATGTTGCGGTCATCGAGTGGAGTTTTACCAGTCTTGCGTTCATGTTTAAATACTTGTCAAAGCTTCTTGTGCCGGATCTTCGACCTACCTACGATTTGATGGCTCCTCTCTTGGGAAAGCACCGACAAAAACCACACATTGCCCGATTCGCAGCTGAGGCTATGAGCTTCCTCATAAAAAAAGCAGGTGCTCCAGCGCACAGAGGAACATCTCTCCCTCTGATAGTGAAACATGCAAAGGAGGATCTTCATAGTATTAAAGGGACTAAGGAGTTTGGGCTTTACTACCATGGATTGATGACATTATTTGCCGAGGCGATGAAAGGGAACGGTTTGAGTGTACACACATCTGGTCCTGCCATTTTTAAGAGCCTCATTTCTGCCCTAGATGAGCAAGATATGGGTACCAAAGAAGGCTCCACGTGGATGGATGTTATATGCGGCGTCTTGACTAGCATGGTCCACCACACAAGCTCTGATACCTTTCCAGATATCCTGAACGTTGTTGTGGAGGCTGCCAATAGTGCAGTTGAAGCATTTAATCTTTCACCAAGCAAACACAACTTGAATTGCTTACTTCTTTCTGCTCGAACATTAGGAATCTGCGCTGGAGTACGGAAAGGAACAAGAGTGAAAGATTGGTCGCCTGTTTTGATGTCAATGTCGAATATACTTCGAGCTATCGCCAATAATCCCAATACAGTTTCTGAAATTGATCAAGATTTCGATCTATGGAATTTCTTGATATTAAGTGCCGCTATCACCTTTCAATACGCGCCCATGGACGCCATAATTTCATTTATCTCTCCTTTTATGGATATGCTTACGAGAGATCCGCTGATGAGATGGTTTCTGACGTTTTGCTCGTACCTTTCCGAGGTTGATGCCGATCGATTCCGAAGCATTGCATTACCTTATCTCCGAAGGTTTGTATTATTTATTTCCCATCTCTCTGGATTTTTGCTAATACTATACAGATTCATTGTGGCGCATTGGTCGGATGCTGATAATGGAAACATCTTCTCTGTATTACTACCCAAAATGGTATCAACTGGTGTTTTGCCAAGTAAACACGGCAAGGATGGATTTTCACTACCACAGTCCTGGCAAGATCAAATCGTGAGTAAGTTTGAGCGACTGGAAGTGCAACCCTTCCCCGAAAAATCTTCACCATATGATCGGAGCCCGACAACATGGCATGATCGGTGTTTACCTAAGTACAATGCTCTGCTTGAGGTTTTGGATAGCACTGTTGTACATCCGTCAACAAATGCGAGGATTGCTGAAATACTCTTACGAAAACTGAAGCTTGCACTGCGCCCATCTTCGTCGCTTGCGCCTGAGGAAGCGAACTTTATTGTTGGCCGCGGGTTCAGCTCATTCTCTAGGATGACGAAAGGAGCTGGTGCAATCGACCGTGCACTCGAGCCTCTTCTTCGTGCAGCAGCGCCGCGATATTCTAGATTGCCCCATTTCCTCGAGGCGTTGCTTGATTATGAGTCGAGTCTTTCTTCCTCGCCGGAACCAAAATCAGCATCATCAGCAAAAGACTCAGACTCAGATCCCGATTCGGATCTTTTGGTTACGTCTCTTATTTCAAACCTTTCTACCGATTCTCACGACTTAAGATATCTTTCGTTACGCCTACTAGACCACATATATACCGCGGAGCATGAATCGTCATCCCAATGCCTGTCGATAATGATCATGGTGGAGAACTCAACCCTTGACCCACAAGCAGTGCGCTCTGCATCAATGCATATCCGCAAGCTGGCAACGCTTTACCCCAATGAAGCATCCGACTCCTGGTTGAAGCAAGCAATACCAGCATTTTATTTCGGAATGCTTACTGTTAAGCTAAGAGAGCTGTGGGAACAGGTGGCAATATCAGTGAAGTTGATAACAGAATCTAAGATTGGAGACGAGATTATTGCAAAGCTAGCTTTCGAATGGCTTGAACGGCCCTCGATGACTAGCGACGGCCGCAATAATCCCGACCAGACTGACACGAAGCAAGGACTGACAGACTTCGAATGCTCAAATTTGATCAAGCTTGACAAACAGGCAGCAGAAGCAAACTTAGGAGTGCTAAAGTCGCGGGATACAATGCTTCAGAAGTTTGCTGATGCACAGGAACTGGTCCCTGCCCAGCCTCAGTCTGCGAGAGCTCAAGCCTTGCTAGTACTATCTGCTGCTCCAGCTGTTGCCGAGAAACGTTCCCGTCAGCTGGTCCCCATGTTCTTCTCGTGGGCAAAACAAAGCCATGAGAATGAGCATTCTGACGAAGACGAAGAGCAAGGCCGCCTTAGTGATTGGACCAGAAAGGACCAAAAGTCACTTCTTGATCTCTTTAGCTCCTTCCATAACCCGAAATCTCTGTTCAGATCTGAAGATGTGTACAACTCTCTGCTCCAGTTACTCGCCAATGGTGACATCGACATACAGAAGTCTGCCTTGAAGGCGATATTCACGTGGAAGAATCCCAACATTCGGCCCTATGAGGAGAACCTGTTGAATCTTCTGGACGAAGCGAGATTCAAAGAAGAACTTGCCATCTTTCTCCAAGGGCAGACGCTCGTCCAACCCGAACATCGGTCGGGCTTGATGCCAGTGTTACTAAGAGTTATCTATGGTCGATCAATTTCGAGGAAAGGTGCTGCAAGTGGTCGGCAAGGGATGGAAGCTCGACGGCTTACTATCTTGCGTAATCTTGGCGGTGATGACATGGAAGGCTTTCTAGATATTGCACTTGGCGATTTGGCCGGTGTACAGTTGATCCAAGATGGGTCAATTCATGAATCCGTGTTCAGCATGGAATTTATGAATGCTAGAAAGCAGGTCGGATTCACGCACATGATCGAGGGCATGGTCAAAGAGCTGGCGACTAAAGTGGCTCCATTTGCAGGGAAATTGATCGAAGCAGTGCTCTACTGTATTATTTACGCTTCTCGTCAACTTCTAGACGAACCCGAAGGCGTAGACGAAACAGACACTGCGACTACCCAGACTTCGTTACTCAAGGTTATTCGCCAGACGGGATTGAAATGTCTTGTACTGCTGTTCGCTAATGCTCCTGATTTTAACTGGGAGCCATACATCAGCATTGTCAACAAAGAGATTGTTTCTCCCAGATTAACGAATCTTCCCATAGAAACCGCCCAAGGAGTTTCCGCCATTCTCCGATTATTCTCCACTTGGGCCGCGTCTCCGAAGTTGCTATTCTTCTTGAGTACCGAAATACTGTCTAAAGTGGCAGAATGCCTAGCGCCTCCGAAGTCAAAAGACGAAGTTAAGAGGTTTGTGCTCAAAGAGATCATCCAGAATATCGTGGTGCTCTCACGAGTGGATGAGGCTCTTAATGATGCAGAAAAGCAGATCCGCACGCGAGCAAGAGAAGAGATACTTGGCCCAAATATGGATTACTTTCTCGTTCAAATTGGTGATGTCCTTCGCAGCCAAGGCGACATGGGCAAAGAGCTGCTTGAGTCGTGTATTGGAACAGTCTCCGAGCTTTCGCCATTCGTTACCACATCGACACAAGCCCATAACTTGGTAGACATTTCCGTTTTCTTACTTGATCAGCCCACTCGGCGAGTCAAGCCTAAAGAGAAGGGTGCTCTTCTGGTCGTCCTCGAGCATTTTGTCCCATTGCATGATTTGCAGAATGATGCTGAGCTTAAGGACAGAGTCTTCAATACTGTTACCTCCTTATTCGGCTACTTCAAGGATAATGAGTCTCGTCAGAGACTGAGCCGCGTTCTTACGGTTTATGCTGAAAAAGATTCTGTCATGGGGGATGTTGCTGAAATCTGTATGGACCTCAACTCTTTCCTCGGCAACAAATTGGACGAGCCGGATTACGACCGACGGATCAAGGGCTTTAATATTCTCAACGCCCGTCGGGACTTCACTGCTCGACAATGGACTCCTCTACTTTACAATATGCTTTACTACATCACCCACGACGAAGAATCCGGCATTCTATCTTCCAACTCGTCTGATTCCTTATGCCAATTCATAGATGCGGCTAGTCAAGCCAAGTCTGCGAACCATGCCTTCATGAGCTTGTTCTCTCTGGTGTTATTGCCCGCTCTATACTCAGGAGCTCGTCATGAGTCTGAATTGATACGCCGCGAGTACCTGAAGGTAATGGGCAAGCTAGTAGAAACGTTTCCTAATTGGGAAGAAGTTAGTGATTTGAAGGAGCTGGGGGCTCAGCCTACTCCTGACAGATCTGACGTAGACATCGAACAGCCATTATCAGTGTTTGAAAGCATCTTGGACATTGGGAAAGGGCGCCGCCCAGCTGCTCTTAAACGTCTTTCCGATTCTGCCGAAAGTGGCAAGCTCGGTAGCAAGAACGTTAGCCACTTCCTCATCCCTCTACTGGAGCACTTTATTTTCGACCGGGCAGAAGGAAATGACGCTAGCCAGCTTGCTTCGGAAGCGAGTTCAACGATAGGAGTTTTGGCTAGGTGTCTTGAATGGCCTCAGTATCGGGCTTTACTTCGTCGATATATTGGATATATTGAGTCTAAGGATCTACCCAAGCAGATTATTCGCCTTCTAGGGAAGGTCATCGACGCCCTGGTTGCTCCACAGCAGTCAGGGTCTATTGAAACCGAACTCCCGGAAGGATCCACCGAGATCTCTACCCTTGTTTCTGCCCAAATTAGTACTTTGAGCAAGACCATGCCCAAGCTCGAGAAGTTTGCCGATGATATTACCTCGAATATTCTGCCGCCTTTGACGGCCTACCTTCACGACAAAGACGAGGCCACGGTCAGCCTTCGGGTTCCGGTAGCTATCATCGTTGTCAGACTGCTCAAACTCCTTCCTCCAGAACAGCTGCATGCTCGATTGCCAGCAGTCTTGACAGACGTATGCCATATTCTCAGGAGTAAGGCAGCTGAGTCACGAAAGATGACTAGGGATACTTTGACCAAGATCTGCGTACTTTTGGGACCATCTTGCATTGGCTTCGTTCTTAAAGAGCTCAAGACTGCGCTCCAGAAGGGATATCAAGTCCATGTTCTCTCTTTCACTATGCACTCGATTCTTGTAGCTACAACTCCAGACCACGCTCCCGGTGATCTGGACTACTGCCTGGGTCAGATTGTGGATATTATCATGGACGACATTTTTGGCGCTACAGGTCAAGAAAAGGATGCCGAAGAATATACCAGTAAAATGGAAGAAGTGAAGAGCAGCAAGAGCTACGATTCAATGGAACTCATTGCTTCGACGGCTACGCTGTCTCGTCTGACCGCGCTAGTCACGCCAATTCGGAAATTACTGCAAGAGAAGCTCAACATCAAGATGGTTCGCAAAGCTGACCAATTGCTGAATCGGATCGGCAATGGCCTTCAAAGAAACCGAGCAGCGAACAGCCGCGATAGCCTGATCTTTTGTTATGAAGTCATTCAAGATGTCTCTCGGGAGGCAAAGCCAGACGAGAAGAAGAAGAAAGTGGACTACAAGATGAAAAAGTATTTGTCGACAAAGGGTGCCAAGCGAGGTCTCGATCGTGGCAGCACGACCATCTATACTTTCAAGATTGTTCGTTTTGCATTCGATGTCCTACGAGCAGTTGTCAAGAAACATGACAGCCTCCGTACTCCCAGGAATCTCACTGGATTCATCCCGGTTCTTGGTGATGCCGTCGTGGAAGCAGAGGAAGAGGTCAAAGTTTCTGCCTTCAAAACTCTCGCAACCATTGTCAAAGTTCCGCTATCGGAAGAAACGAACTGGACCAATTTATACAGAGTTGCAGCAGCCGAAGCAGCCAAATTGATCATGGAAAGCTCTCAAACCGATTCGGACATTGCACAAGCGGGTCTCAAATTACTTTCTGTCATTCTCCGTACCCGACCAGATGTAAAAGTCAAAGATACTTCGATTGATAGGCTCTTGTTCAAGCTTAAATCGGATATTACAGAACCTGAGCGCCGACACGTTACGTTTGGCTTTTTACGTGCGGTCTTAGATGCAAAAATGGAGACTGCGACTGTGTATGATATCCTAGACTATGTTGGTGAACAAATGGTCACAAATTTCGATAAAGATACACGAGATTTGGCTCGCGGCTCATTCTTCCAATTTCTCTCCGAATACCCACAGAAGAAGGCACGGTGGTCGAAACAACTTAAATTCATCGTCGGCAATCTCAAATACGAAAGAGAAGGCGGCAGACTTTCAATTCTGGAGCTCATCTACCTCCTCCTATCCAAGTCTACCGACGAAATTGTACAACAAGTCACCAAAGTCGTTTTTGAACCATTGTATCTCAATCGTCTGAATGAAGAAACAGATGAAAAATGCCGTCTCGTCATTTGCGAAGTTCTCAAAGAGATTTTCAAGCGTACAGATGCTGAGCACACCGGCACTTTCCTCGCCATGCTGCGCTCCGGCCTCAAGAATGATGACGAAGACATCGTTACGGTCTCTATGCAGACTTTCAGACTATACTATGAATCTAACCCCAGCGACGATGATGATGTCTCGCTTCTGCTGGACCGGATTTGCAGTATCGGCAAGACAGCGTCCGATCCAGGCTCTGATATGCGGCCGATATACGAAGCCTTGCTCCTAAGTAACAGCTTGGCAGAAAGATTCCCCGAACTGCTGTTCTCTGCAAAGGCATTGTCGCAGCCCTTCTGGGACATTATGCGAGCGTGCCTGTCATATCCACATGAGTTCATCAAACTTTCTGCATCAAAGCTGTTCAATACCTACTTCGCCGACTTTGGCCGTGCAAACATCGATACAGATCTGAGACTTCCAATGACAGGTTCAGGTGGATTAAAACTCACAGGTGACGATATTGCGGATTTCATCCGACGTACGACGTATTCCTTCAACACACTTGCGTTCGCGAATCCTGCAACACCGGAACTCATTAAAAATCTAGTCTTCCTTTCCCGAGTTGCTGGAGCTAATAATCTGAGGTGGCGTTCTAAAGCTACAACCGATTTTGGTGGCATTGAAGAAGAGGAACAGGAGGATGACGAGACGAGGACAGCGCTCGGATTTCTTTTCGCGCGTATTTCGAATTTCCTCCGTAAAGAACTATCACCCGCGCGCCTCGTGACGCTGATTCCGCGCACAAATGCCCTCACTCTTCTCTCTACACTCCTCGCCACACTTTCCACCGATGCCCTAACACCGAACCTACAAACTATCCTTCAACCCTTGCATCATGTCACCGATCCGAATATTCCGGCTCCATACTCGACGGACGAAGCTTTCCGCGAGGGATTCGAGGAGATGAAAAATAGCGCAGAGGCGTTGAAAGAAAGCGTGAAGAGGAAAGCAGGCGTAGAGCTTTATAGTGCGGCGTTATTAGAGGTTTCTAAGAGGGTGAAGAAGAATAGAGAGGAGAGGAAGGCGAAGAGGAGAATCGAGGCTGTCAGTGCGCCAGAGAAGGCGGGAAAGGATAAGATGAGGAAGACTGAGAGGAAGAAGGAGAGGAGAAAGGAGAAGGGGGCTGAATATAAGAGCAAGAGATTTGAGCTGTGAGATTTTAACGTGAATAGAAGGAGTTTGGGTGAAAGGAAAATAAGAAGTCTGAATATTCAGACTCTTGGGGCGTTTTGATTGTAGAGCTAGTATCGGCTGTATGTACAGCTACCCGGATTCAATAGAATCAAAAGTCTTCAACGCAGTCTGTGTACCTACGTGTTTATGAGGTACTTGGCTACCTGACAGTGCTGACAATCTTTCATTTTCATTGCCAGAGGGAATCGAGCCCTCTGTTCTGGGCCTCTGGCGCATTTAAGCTTCATGTATCAAGTTGTTGAGGAGTGATATATGCCACATGCAGAGTCACTGTGGCTAAAACCCCGCCAACCCCTCTGATTGTAAAGGGGTACAAAGTTCACGTCAGATGATCAGCGAATGTCAAATAGAGGGATCGGCTAGCCTTACATATTTCAGGTATACCAGCCATCTGTGTTTACATATGATTCCAATCTCGATCTCGATCTCGATCTCGCGCACCAAAACATCTGCCGCGTTAAAGTTGAGCTAGGCTGAATAGCTGCGAGATCAGATAATTGTCAATCAACCAACTATCAGATATAAACATTGATAGGAACCCCCTGCACTAGCGAACCGAGAGCTCAGGAGGCGATGCCCAGAATTAGCGAGCTAGTCCTACATAGGAAATGCAAACCTCCAGCTTATCAAGTAGAGTCAATAGACTATAGATACGTTTATTGCTTCTCATCAAGGGTTAACCCTACAGCAGTAGTTGCTGAACTGTATCGAACCCCAACATTTTTGTGCGTCATTGGTGCTTCCTCACGTGATTTATTATATAGAGGCTTAATACAGCTTAGCTCTTTTGGAACATCACGTCGAGGCATCATCTCAGGAAAACACAACAAACTAAGAACCCAACAATATCTGATGGATATCTATATAATTGCATGAGGTGCTTACTTTGATATCACAAACGATGCTTCGGCCCTCGTTATGGAAGGATGCCACGTGCCGCACCTTCAACCTCGTTTCACGAGCTCCTCGTCCATGGTCTCCGCCCAGAAAGTTATACTCCAGCAAACAGTTCAACCCGCATCACTTCAGCCTACCACCCGTACGAGTTCTCGGTCCAACACTATGGGTGTTTGGCGCAGCTAGTGGCATCTACCTCGGATGCGCAGCATATGAAGTCCGGCAAGATGTGCAAGAATTCAAGAAACATTCAAAAAACGGCACATTCACGTATAATGATATCACTTGGGCAAGAACCAACCAGGGAAGACGCCAAGCGCCTCAAACTATGGGATTCTCTCCTCTAGACGTCTTCACCAAAACAACGTGGTGGTCGGACCTCAACAGCGCGGAGAAAATGCTCGCGACGGTCGGCGCCGTGAACATCGCAGCATATGGCGCCCAGCGTCTCGCGACGTCACTATTCATGCTCTTTGCACATGTGCCTACCAGTGCTCGCAACTTCACCCTCCTGAGCTCCATGTTCGGACACGGCGGCATCTTCCATCTCGCCTTCAACATGTTCGCTCTCTCGAACTTCGGGCCCTCCCTGGCCGCCGCCCCGACATTTGAGTCGAGCGGAAGTCATCTCACCGCCTTCTACCTCTCTTCTGGTCTACTAGCCAGTTTATCGCATCACCTGAGTACCGTGTGGTCGAAGAGCTTGAGTCGTTCTGTGCCGGCGTTGGGCGCAAGTGGGGCTATCTATGCTATGCTTGGTGCTTGGGCGATGAACTACCCGGGTGCGCATCTTGGACTCATGTTGATTCCTGGAAGCCTGCCAGCGGAACAGGCGCTTCTTGCTATTTTTGCCTTCGAGACTTGGGGGACTTTCGTCGGATGGGGATTAGGGTTTGCTCACGCGGCTCATTTGGGTGGGCTAGGTGTCGGAGTGGCGTATGTCTCTCTTGACGGCAAAAATAGGCTGTGGGAGCCTACCAGAAGATTCGTATTCAACCAGATGAGAAGGTTAAAAATGATTTGAGCTTAGTATAGCTACGCGCAGACTCTTGAAACGTTCCTCGTATGGTAGCAGGATCTCCAGGCAGATGTATATATCTTGTGTATATATTTTAGAAAGAAATAATATTTAATAGCTAAGAGGTATTTTGGAAGATAGCTTTCATGTCTACGGATTTTGCCATGGTGAATTATTATTACTACAAATCTTGAAACAAAGCCAAGACGCAACAAAGTACAAGATATCATGAATAATACACATTTAGTTGAATCTCTTCAAATCTCAAGAACTACCACTTTTCCCTTTTTCCCCCTCTTTAAATCTCTATGGGATCACCCGAATTCGGGGCGGGGGGAGGGTGGTTCCTCATTGGGCCAGCACCAGTCAACGGAGAAGACGGGCGCGGATATGTCGTCGGGCTGCCAAACATCGTCCAGATTGGGGTAGGTATTCCCAGCCTAAGCATTTAAAATGTTGGTTTAGTTATGGGGAGGAGAGAAAAGGGGACAGTAAAGTAAGGTATATAATATTCCTTATATTCACACGTAATAACATGTGCCAAGCCAGCGGCAGTAACACCTCCCTCAAGAGAGTCTGTATAAGTTTGGTGCTAAATAGCGCTATGGTACACAGAACAATACTTAACTTCAGAGGACTTTAGGTGTGAGAGGATAGAATGTAACTATTAGGTAAAATAGCTACAAGGTGATGTATGAAGAGGCCATCCAAATATATCCAACTTCACATACAAAGGCTATGACTTCGTCACGAGTCCACGACGATTTGAATATGTTAGCAGAGTTGTGAATCTTATCAACAGTTCAGCTGTGATTCGCAACCTACCACAGGACCAACCCATGAGTAGTGGTATTGTAGCAAGGAGGTATAAATACTGCTCAATTCCATGCCTTCAATATCTCCCTCTGGTATTCTCAAGCACAGTCCAAATATCACGAGTTCCATAGAGCCGCAAGAAAATATACATATAATTAAATACCTCGACATAAAGATCACAAGCCACTATTCACAGACCAAAGCCAACCTAAGGTCCTCAGCTCAACTCCACCACCAGAGTTCCACCAGTCAACATGTGCCATATCACAAGAGTAACACAAGAGTGCAACTCCATCGCATGGATACCCCACAGATGCGCAGCATTGCACCGACTCCAAGACATGAAAGACTGCACCATCGCCAAAACACGGCGAAGCCCCCGGGACGTTGTAAACTTCGACGGCGTCCCCATCATCATCGATCGAAAGCAGAACGGGCGCCCCAGCGACTGGTTCCCATGCCGTAAAGGCTGTCCCAAGAACCAGAGAACCCCCTTGCATTCCCCGAAAGCTCATACGCTGAGATTCAATACCCAACCGAGTCACTGGCCGGCGTATGGTGGGGGACAATGCGAGCCGTTGAATGCGGAGGAGAGAGCGTTGTGGGAGGCGGGTGATCCGGATCCGTTTAGGATGTCTTTGCCTCCGCTTGCGCTTCGTATGGCATCGGCGTCGTCGTCACCTGAGCCACGTAGTAGCAATAGCCCGCCGAATAGGGGGAGCCCGGGTCGCAAAGATAGTGGCAGTGGCAGTGGGAGTGGAAGAAACATTGCGCAAAATAGCCCGGGCGTCGGGAGCAGCTCGAGCAAGTCTGGTAAGCCAAGCGACAGTGCTTCCAGTAGTCGAGGTAGCAAACAAGGCAAAAGTCGACGATAAGTAAAGTGCCTGTCAAGATGAAAGCAGCCTACACTCAAATGCTGGTTTTGTGTTTCAATTTTCTAGTAGTATGACACTCAGGCTGGCCATGAAGATGTTTGTACGAGCGGAATCGGAACTTAGTCGCCCAGGGTGAAACCTTAGAAGACGAGCATTGGCTGCATTACATTCTTATTATGACCCTTTCTTAGTTGTGTTTCTGTAATTGCCTTGGTTGGATTCAGGGCTATCTATACCAGGTGCATTTACTGCCGTGTGTTAGCGTAGGACTTTGTAACATATGCATTGCTCTTTCAATCAATCTCGCCTCACTTGAGACACTTCCTCCCGCTGTGAGATCAAGAAGTACAAACGCCGTGTCGCTGCAGTCGACAGAAATTAATGACATAGGAAATTATCATATTGGTAGAAGTCGCCCTAATATATCGTGCGGTTTCGCTACCGCCAAAGGAATAGAATGCTACTAAATACTGCGTGACATTGACTTGAGCTCGATGTAGAATCGTAGATACGACTTGGCTTCCTTCCCCAAAGCCGATCCCAGGAACATGAGTACGCAAGATCGGACTAGTACCAGTCATAGACGGGAGTGGCTGTCAAGTTTGCAACCGAAGGCTCACTCAGGATGTCATAGCATCTGCAATGCAGAAATACCAGCGACTGAGTTCTTACTTTTTCTTTGAATTTTTATCCGCAAGATAATGTCTCCTAGAGCTTCACTCACATATCTATCTAGGGCCACCCACTTGTTCCAAGTTTCTTCAAAATGGGATACGTTTTACGCTCAGCACGTACACGTACGAAATAACACCCGTGCGCCAGATCCCCATCCCGTTCGCTAATTGCATGTCAGACCCGCGCCGCGCCACCGCGCAAACCATGCTACCGAATGGAGAAGTAAAATTTGACAAAGAATACTCCAGATGATGCGAGGGACTGTAGAGGTACTGCACGACATACCCCTACTGCGAAATACAACGCCGGTTTTCAATGATGCATCTCTATGCGAGATAGTTGTAGGTAGGTATCAGGGCGTCCTCCACACGCTCTAGATACTCTCGTTCGATTAAGCTCTCAACGCGGCGCTTCATCATATTAATATCTGGCTTGAAACGTTGGCTAAGTTGAGCGATAACTTCGGAAAAGAGCATGTGGTGCGAGGATGTCTTGCGAGCCCTATTGTTCGGTTAGTTAAGGTTCTGCGATGAGATACGTAGCCGTACTTCATGATTCGGACAACGACGGTATCAATAACATTGCCTCGATGCTCATCATTTAGATCCTCGGTATCTTTTCGTTCATCATCACCTTCGACCTTGTTCACAGCACTGAGCATAACAGGAGCTTTAATCTTGATTGACTTGCTTGTGAAGCTAGTATTGAAGCTAAACATGTCGCCGGGTTTGGGAAGCTCCTTGTTTGCTGGATCCTTGGTCAAGACCCTGGCTTTGGGAAGAACGGAGAGAGTGAACAGCATTCGTGAAAGGTCTGGGAGCGGAATGTTCGTTGATTCTTGAATTGCCTCAAAAGTCAAACACTCTCCTTCAGCAAGATCGTTGAATAGCAGGAGAATTAGCATGCCATAGGTGGGGACATTGAGTTCGTGCCGTCGGTCTTTCGATAGTGTGCCTTCTTTACCTGGGATTTTAGGGAATAAGCACTTGATGTCCGCATTTCCAAGAAATCCTAGCCATGTCATCTTTCTCCCGTTTCGCTCCTTAAGATAAAAGACTGTAAATGATTCCTGGAGCGTCTGTATTGCCGGAGGCCATGTGCAAGACATTTGTGAACCGCCGTCTCGTTTGGAACTGCTGCCACCCAACGATTCCATTGGCCAGTAATTTGAAGTAAGTACGTTGATACCAAGATCAATCCGCTTCCGGTCCGAATCTCCTAGACCTTGAATATGGGTTCGATATCCAGCAGTAAGCTCGTCAGACAGAGCCATATCCTTGAACATGCCTTCTAACTTAGTAGTGAATGAGTTGCCGATTTCAAGCTTCATGCGGGAAATCATTTGTTTTTCGACGTCGGCACTTTCTGATTTTCCATGTAATAATCGTCTAGCAAGGTGCTTCTTGTAGTAGCGCTCAAACATATCCTTGTCCTGGATGTATCTGAGTAAGGTGGTGGCTTTGTCGAGAACTACTTCGATCTCGGCCTCGGTCTTACCCTTGATTCCACGTTTCAGATTATCATCAATGAATAGCGAGACATATTCAGAGCATCTTGAGAACATGTTGATGAAATCCGAGAAACTCTTTGTGATAGCGGTCTGCAGAATAAGATCTTCATCTAAACATCGCTTCCACATGGTCTCAAATTTATCCTTTAAGATCAAGACTTCATCGACCCATCTGATAGCAGCAGCTGTCTGCTTCGAAGCGGCGGTTTGCTTTGGCGCCTTGGACTTCTCACCACCTTCAGCAGCTCCCTCTTCGTCGACATGGGCAAGGGTCGGTGCAGATTCGGCATCCGTAATAGTCTTATTGATCTCCGATCCCAGTTCAACTATACGCGATTGCAAAGCCTTCTTCAATGGTGCCTTTGAAGAATCTACCTTTGAAATAAGGTTGTAGAGAAGAGACAGGTCGTCGTACCGGTCGTTTTCGATCATAGCTTTGATTCCACTGCCTTCCATAGCAAGAAATTCAGTTAAATTTGCACTGATCATCTCTCTCTCGACTACTTGTGCAATTTTCGTCGATGTCAACATTGAAATGGTAGTCTGACACCGCGCCTCCTCCTCAGCCAATCTCTTCTGAGTTTGTCGTAGCCAGGTACTAGCGTCCGAATCCCGAAGAAGTGCAGCACATTCTGCGGAGTAAAAACCTTGGGCGTGCGTGAGATACTCGTCTTCAAACGTTGTTAGGTAGAGCTTGTCGGCTTCGTTCTCCTCGTCCGACTCGTAAAGACCTTCAAGCATATATATGCACGACCGGATCATAGTTTTATTGATCACATCTCCGTCTCTTTCCATATTGATCAGATCGAGCAGCACCGATATCAGAATATTGAAAGTAATCAGGCCGTTTCCATTCTCAGCCAGCTGCGATCGTAGAATGTGATCTCGGAATAATCCCATTGAAGTCGTGAAGATCGAGGGCTTGCGATTGTCTGTACAGTAGACGCGGTCCATATACATCAGCACGTCTGTAGTCATGTTCATAGTCATGATATGATCCTCCCATGCCGCTTTCAACCCTCTTAGGAACTCCTCCCCAGTAATTCGTCTCTCATTTGCCGCAACGCCGGAGACCCCACCCAATGTGATGTTGATCAAACTCGGTGTAATCAGTCGTTGAATTTTTGGCATAACCTCACCACCAAACCACTGCTCCTCAAACTCCTTGACGCGCTCATAGAGCCTATCTCCTTGCTTTTTTAGGACAATCTTGTATGAGGCACGGTATATTTGCTCGAATGAGAGGGCAGAGGCGTTCTTGGTATGAATTTCGCGCAAGGCGGAACTGAGAATTTCCCACTGCGTATCGAAATCATTATCGCCGTGGCCGCCCAAAGGATTCTTTAACGGCACTCCATTAGTAACCTTCCTTGGAATTTCAGGTAGACAGTAAAGACAACTACAGCCATGTAACGATTCGACTATACCCTGATGCCAGCGAGTTTCGGAAATGTCGTTCAGAACCACAATTGCCATTATTCCTGTGATTGGGCGTCGCGGACAAGGGAAATGGATGATGGGGGTGGATAGAATATTGACATACCCTCCTAGGCGGTCTTATTTTGCCTCTACCTCGCCCAGATATCATCTTTACGCCTTGCGCGACCGCTAATATTGTCTTGGTTAACCTGTTAAGCCCCTAAGGATCGAAAGCCGTCAAAGTAGTATTTCGCGGGGTCGTCGAGCGCTATGGTAAGGGCCCACTTAGGATTGATTCTACTCCATGAGAGTTTCTGTTTCTTTTTCGTTGTGATGCGCTGAGTATGAGAGGATGGGAGCTGAAGGATCCTATAGGTCCCAGAACTGAGGCGGATTGTGATCGGTGTGAGTAGAAGTAAATAGAACGTGGGTAGGGGTGAATTAAAATGTATTGCCGCCTACGTACAATCTAATCGGCATCGGCCCGTTGTTGATCCATTGGGCTTAGCGCATATGTCACGGGTAACATATTATGAGAAGAGTGAAACAAATGAAATCCGGAGGAACATTCATGCCAACTGTTGAAAAATAAACAATGGAATTACATCTCGCTTCCGCCAGTCTCTCCAAGTGTACCCAAAAAATGTGGTGTACTTATATTGTACCATGGGTTGTCCAAATCGATCCATGTATTACCAAGTTTCCTATGACATTCTCGGCAACCTTTGTATATGGGTTTGATGTCTTACTAATAAAATCGTATGTTCAGCCTGGAATTATACGTATTCAAGATGGAACGGGGATTTCGCTTCTGATGAACACATAATTTTGGTAGTATAGCATGGTTGTTATAATTGACTTCCCACGATTTTACACGAAATCTCGCAGTACGTCAGATTGGCTTTGAACGCATCACGAAATCATACAAATCGTAAAGAATCATGCTGTTAGAACCCAAGTCGCAAAATTATCAATTTGAGGAAACATATCAGGACAGTGCAGCTTTTGTCTCCCATAAACCTTGCATGTACGAAGTACGTACCGTCCAGTCGGGGTGTAGAATACCTAGATGGCGATCTTATGATATAAGATTCTATAGTTCTGATACGCTAGCTATAGGCATATCTCATCGCCCTCCTGTGCAAGTCTAGTAGATTTCCAGCCAAGTCTCAATACCAAGAAGAAAGAAGAACTTGAAACGACCACATATAGCTCACTGCAAATATCCTGGCGATAGCTCCGGACCAGACCTGACGCTAATCACGATGCTGAGCTAGCTCTCCTTTGGTTATAATCGAAAAGTCATAGTTCGAGATGTCCGTAGCACAGAGTCAGAGCACGCTCCAGAGACGCATGGCTTTCACTTTTCGGACTCTACCCTCTAAGGGAAGACGAAGAATGGTTTGATGAAGTCGCTAATCTGATTGGAGAAGAATGAGGAATGTCTACTCATGATCTTACAGCTTGGCGATGTGTTCATACCTATATTCCAGTCTTGGAGCTTGGAGCTTGGAAATATTCTTCGAAGAGAGAGAGTCGATGCGAGAATTCTAGTGTGTTATTGAGAGATGCCCTTGGATTTGAGGATATGAAGATTTCGCCTATTGGTGTACTTATCAAGACTGTACAAGAGTATGTTTCTGCTGGTTACTACATTATCAGACTTTTGCGTGATTGACCTCCGTCAATTTCAGCTACAGTAGTGGTGGTTTTAAGCTCAACCCCCCTTGAAACATGCACTAAAAGAGACTAGCGTGCCAAAGCGCAGAACCCCGGATTTCAAAAGTTCGCCGCCTCATCTTCAGCCTCATCTAAATATTTGATTTCGTCCCTGATCTCAACACCCCACGACTACCCAATCCTCTACTGATACTTCGATCACGATGCCGTCCTTATTCACTCCCTCCAACACTTTACGAGCGCTATATAGACTCTCCCGACCCTCGTCTCCATTCATCCCTCAACCCTATTTCACAAAATTCAGCCCCATTCAAACCCGTCTCTCGCCATCCCGATTCTCTTCCTCCTCGCCATACTCAACCACCTCCACAAACCTATACCCGGCTAGCCCAAATGTATCTGCAGCTAGAAGAAAACCCCACAGTCCCCCGCCACCGCCGCCGCCGCAGCAAGAACAGACCACACCAGCTCCGAAACCTGAATACGAAATGACGTTCACCTGCACACCTTGCAGCACACGCAGCACACATCGGGTCAGCAAACAGGGATATCATCATGGGAGTGTCCTGATTACCTGTCCGGAGTGTAGGAATCGGCATGTTATCAGTGATCATTTGAATGTAGGTCTTTTTCTTGATTTCACAGTCTCTCTCTGGAATGAATCCGCGGTTTGGTAGGAAAATTGGAGGGGGGAATGAGAGCAGGCGAGGTACGAGAAAGTAGCTAATGAGGATGAAATAGATCTTTGGCGACAAAAAAATGACGATCGAAGATTTGATGCGGGAACAGGGCAAATTGGTTAAGAAGGGGACGCTGAGCGAGGATGGGAATTTGGAGTTTTGGGCTGATGGGACGACGACGGAGAGGACTAAGCCTGCGAGGGAAAATGGAAGTGTGACGAAGGGTGATGAGTAAACTGAGTCGGGTTTGGTGTGGGAGTATAGTGGTGCACGATATAATTAGGGGATCCGAGCGAGGGTGTATATGATACAGAGATGACCAAGTGTAAAATGTAGGATAGATAGGTTCGTATTTAGCGGCGAGGAGCATTAGAAGGAGTTCGGTGGTTATATATTACTTGTAGAAAAGACATCCGACACTGCACAACACGACTTCAAAACTATGGGAAACCTACTAGGATTGCAGGATTCAGCACTCACGAAGGCTGAACAAGTCTCATATCGCATTTAGATTCCTGATGTCTATGATGTGTTCATGAATTCCCCTCCCTTGTCCGAGTTGTCTCTAATAGCTACGCCCCGCCAGAACCATTTTTTGTTGTACACCCCAAACGCCGATACGATGTCGAAGTCTATATAATACCAGTAACATCGAAAACCCCTTATGCAAATCTCAGCTTCTTGATACCCGTCGATGAACTCTGCCCATTCCCTTCCTCATGCGCACTAGCGGAAGAAACACCCCCCATTTCTGCCGATGTACCTTCAGTCATCTCTTCATTTGTGGAAGAGGCCACGGCTTTCCTGTTGCCGAAGACATCTTCACCTTCACCAGCCCCAAAGGAAAAGCCTACCGTTCCTTTACCTTTGACATCTTGTTTTTCGGCCTCATCATTACCAGGTGCAACAGCCCTCTTTCCCTTCCGTTTCCCCCTCGGACTATCATTCAAAATTAAATCCGCATCTGGGTCACCGAGCTTCAGCCCCGCTCCTCTGCCAAATATTAGTCTGGGTTCTTCCAACATCGCCATCTGTCCTGGCCCGTCCATCTCTGGCCCCAAATCTACAAAGCTCACATCCCGGATCCAATCATACATTGTCCGATCATCGAGAATGCTCTTGCAGGAATTGTGTTCTTCCGTACTCATGTCCTTTCTGCGCTCAAGAATGACTTCCTCGATTGATCCTTTGAGAACGAGAGTTTCGACAAATACAGGCTTAGTCTGTCCAATTCTGTGAGCTCGCTTGACAGCTTGGGCTTCGACCTGGGGCGAGAATACTGGGTTGACGAAATATACTCTCGATGCCGAGGAAATATCGAGTCCAAAGGCGGCTTGTGAAACATCCATGAGCAATACACGGAACACCTCTGACTGATTGAAAGTTACGACATACTGGGAGCGGCGTCCCGAGGAGAGGGACTTTGCGTAGATAAGATGCTTGACACCGAGACACTCAAGAGCTTGAGCTATGTAGTAGGCTGTGTTATCTGCTTCATAGAAGATGAGAATTTTCTCGGCTAATTGGTAAGTCAGGATGTTATCTATCAAGTAAGATAGTTTGGCCGAGGCAGTCGAGACTATTGAGGTTGATGCGAGAGGGGAGGTAGGGTCAAGGGTTCCAGATATGTCTTTGGACTTTTTGAGGGATGATTTGGGCAAGGAATGGAGTTGAGTGTTAATTTTCTTTTGGTAGTCGACATCGTCTTCATCCTCATCTGCAGACCCATTGATCAAACTTCTATCCGGTAGGAGAGTTGAATCTGAGGACCTCGAAAGCTTCCGCATAGGAGCATACGAAGCTCGAGGGCGTTTATGAGGACTTGGTCCGTCACCAACTGTGACACCACCTGCTAGAGTGGGGATTATGTCTGTGGCTTTCTTCTGTTTAGTCTCTCTTGGAGCCTTCCGTTTGCGGGACTTGGCTGGTTGAGGGATGAGAGCTTCAGTGGCATTCTTCATTACTTCTTTTCCAGCATCCAAAAGCCCTTCCGTAGGATCTTCTTTCCAGAGTTGAGACTCGATAAACTTCTGGGCAGAGTGGACCATAGTAGCACCCATGAGCGTCGGGTTGGTCGTTTTGCCATCAAGTGACCAAGCGGCCCTAGTATCTTCTGGAAGCTCATTTTGAACATAGACAGGCATTTCATGGAATTGGAACAGGTTCTGTGTGATATTATTGGCTAGAACACGCTCCCCTAGCGTGACAGCCTCGTGTAGTAAGGCTTCATCTTCTACTGTGACAGGTACTTTCCTTTCCTCGAGAAACTTCTTAGCGATTTCAATTGTATTTCGAATATTTTCGGTTTCGAAGCTTATCCATAAGAATGATGCTTGACGAAGATTAGAGACTAGTTCTTGTAGGGCCTTCCGTTGTCGAGGGTGGAACAAATAATCGGCATCTTTTCGTTCGGACGTGACAGAGTTAGTGATAATCATCATGCTAAATATGTTCAATGATATCTTGTTTTGCACTGATCCATCGAGTAAGATTACTTTCTGGCTGAGGGGAGGCAATTCCACTTCTAGGAGAACATCTTCAGGTCTATGGCGAATTATCATGCCTTCCAAGGTCGCTCTCAAGCAATCTAAGTTACCACGGCTCTTTGATCCATGGCGAGGTTGCATAATCAGTTGTGACCACGATGCATAATCATTCTCTTCCGGTCGGTTTGCCCAAGGTCTAGCCTTCAGATAAGTCATCGCAATATTGCCCAGTTTCTCAATGTCCTTGCGCTCCTGCTTATTGTACAAACTCAATTTTCTGCTTGATATGCGGGGTAGAACTTCAGGTTTTAGAAGGTCAAGAGTACTAGACAATCCCTCCAAAGGAGTTTTCTCCGAGCTGTCACTTGGTATTGGGCTGCCTTCAGCCGATGAGTTTTGGGAACTGGAAATTGCAACTTCTGCGCCATATAAGCCCTTGGCAGGTGTTCCAGAAACAATCCATCGTGACGTCAGCTGCAAGAAGTCAACGACTATAGTTGCCTCTGTCCGGGAATAATATGATGAATTGCCAAATGTGTGGCCTTCGTCGAAGATTAAGCGTTTGAAATGTAGGTCTTTCAAAGGAGAGTGATAGGGCTTCTTCGGAAAGACTGTTCGTCGAACCGGAGTGCCCGACCTCGGCAGTGAAGTTTCACGGACATTGTCAGCAGGAGATATAATATACGGTGCGGCAGCCTGTTGCGTTGGAATATCATCCACCTCATCAACGGCTTCCTTGTCAAATCTTTGCTTGCTGAATAGTATAATATCGTAGTCCACAAGCGTTTGCGCCTCAGGAAGAGATTCTGCCATTGACTTCCTCACCAGCAATTTCAGCCCAGTAGTGTGCTTTTTGATTTCATGCTGCCATTGCTGTATTAAGTTTGCGGGAGCAACAACAATTGTGGCGGCCGTGAGAATGATCTTTCGGGGAGGGGTGATGACGACATGCCTCGATTGACGGCGTGGCAATGGTGCAGACAGCATGTAGTAACCGGTCCCTTTCCGTAGAGCTTCGCGGCATCGTTCAAATGTGTATCCTTCTTGAGATTCCAGGCCAGCCAGCTCGGTTTTCCACTAACAATCTATTAGCAAATGTTTTGCCGAAGAATGTCCTGGGAATTCCAAATGATACGCAGGTGCCATATACTACAAGTGCACACTGGCTTCTAGCCGGATACGAACTTACAGGAACTGCCACTCGACCAATAGTAGCCGCAGCCATATCCATCAGGGATCCAGTCTTGTTTCGCAGCGGAACTGTTTTGGCAGAAAATTCGGAAGGGATCTGAGACGTTGAGTCTTGGGTTGCCAAAATAAGGCCAAGACATATCAGCGTCTTCCCTAAACCCATAGTCTCGGCGCATATTCCACCTCTGGCTGCTTCATATGTCCGTGGTTCTCGGAAGCAAGAGCCAGCATCAGCATCGCAATACCAGGACTTTCCTCGCTGATCATAGAGATGTCTCAACCTTGGGTCCAGAACATATGCTGGCTTCGATTCACGCTGTAGCATCAATGCTGCGGAACGACGCTGATAATTATACATTGTTGTTTTCAGACCTTTCACATCACCATCGAGGATTCGGTGCATGGCATCCCTTGCATGAGGATCCGTGACAATCTTAGGATCTGGTTTTGGTGATGGGAGGGTATTGAAGAGATGGAATAGGGAAGGGTCCTCCTTGACGGTCTTATCTAGTGAAGGATCCACGTGACAGAAAGTAGTTGTATCATCCCATTCCCCTTTCCATGTAGTCGTTGATACATCAAGCTGACTAAGAAGTGATATAATGGCTCTTCGCAGAGATGTAATACTCCGGTCAATGACAGAACGGCCAATATCATCGGCTAGCACATAGACCCTGACTTGACCGCGCAATTGGCCATTCGTTCGAAACTCCATACGAATCCAACCAGCCTTATGGATTGCGACGTACTGTCGAAGAGCTGGGATTAAGAAGAGCGAATCTTGAAGAGTGCTGAGTAGTTTATGGCCACTTTGAGAATTGAACATTTCAATAGGATGGATAAATGCCTGCCATTGCAGAGCTGTATCCCAGTCAGGGGAGGGGCACTCGGATCTAGTAACGCGGAGGCACCCGATGGCGATATATTTCGTTATATCCCGAATGTACAAGCTGGCTGGGAAACTTGACGGTGCTGTCAGCGGATCATCAACATTGAAACTGGAATCCATTATTGATTTCCCTAGGACGTATGGTGCCCTTCAAAAAGTGTTTTAGGCAGCAGGTAACGCTGAGGGAAGATGAAATGATTAATGGTGATCATCGTTTGCGGCGAGTTATTCCAATCCAAGAACAAGCACTAAGCATTCCGTATGGGTCTGAACTTTCATGGGAGAAGTGTGTTTTGAGTGTTGATATCAAGAAGTATGACAAGAGATAGGAACATGAAAAGAAAGATGAGGATGAAGGTAGTGAAGGCCTGTGAATAATCCTCGCGAGCTGCCCTGCCCCTGCCCCCCTGATCTCGCTTAAATGCTAGTTCGTACGCTAATGCATGCAGATAAGCGATAACGACTGTAACTTAAAGTTTTTGATACTTGACGGATTTTCGCCAGGTGATACCGCGTCACCAATATTTTAATCTTGACCGAGCCGCCCATGTCGCGTAAAGGGGTTTGATTCAACTTCCAAATTACTCCTGAGCCTGAGGTGAAATTAGTCTATATATATAGCAATAGATAACTCTGAACACCAATATCTCAATCATCCCAGGCCTTCGTCATCTGCTTCTACACAAAGGGGGAAAAGACCCTGGCTGGATTTCCTTGGAACCAGGCCAACCTGGTTTCTATTATACTAGGATCTATTTCACCATATCTGTATTAGTCTGTGCCAATACGACCAATTCAAGTCTTTCCTTAAAAAGTTTAGCTGGCATCGTAGCCGCTTGGACATAATAGCATTGCTGGGTGCCGCATTGGGTCGTACTACAGAACTTTAGAAGTAAAGAATTGAGGAAGTGATTAATGGTCGGGATTAGTTTCAGCAGCTGTACTTGGGATGTCATTAGAATATCAACTCCATTTCTCTACTGTTATATATATTATGGATAATTACATTCACATTATGTTGAGCACCTATTTACCAGTCCTTGATACCCTCATCTGCCAATGCGTGCGGTTCCCCACTCGCAGCAGCTCTCACGTTGCTGATCTCCCACTCAAACTCCTTCAACGCTCGAACTTCACTTCCCACGAACAAGCCTCCAATAAGCCCGTCGATAACTCCGGCACTCAACCCAAGCGTACTAAGCAGCATTAGAAGAAACGCCACAAAATTCCCTGGACTCCACCAAACAGCTACTAAACAGCTTATGCTGATAATCAACGACCCTACAAAATGACCGAGACGCAGCCGGCGTTGTCTCTTCTCTCTAGCTTGATATGTGTATATCATGGCTAGGATTTCATCGTAGGTGGAGATGGGTAGAAATGGCGACGGGTAATCTCTGAATTGGGCATGATATTTGAGGAATTCGCTTCTGATGGGTGAGTGGAGGAAAGCGCCGCTTTTAACTGCTGAGATGTCTTCATCTATGGAGGAGTCATCCTTTTCTTCAGTGGGTCCAGAATGCGCTAGAGTCGCTTCCACGGAGAAGTGGTCACTGAGTGAGCACTGGAGCTCAGGGTGTCGTGAAAGAAAACCGACTTTGGCCGTTCTTACTACCCATCCTCCTTGCTCTGGATTTGAAGGATTGAACCCTGTACTGGCGAATATGTAGTCGAGTCGCTTTGCCTTTGGATCAACTTGGTCTCCTGGAATCTCGATTGGTGGTCTATTGGGGCCCAGGAGCTTCTGTTGACCTTTATTCCATCTCCACGTATTCAAAACGTTGTCACAAGTGGCGCCATTTTCAAGTACATTAATGTCTGCCGTCGGGACCGGTCTTCGGCGTGCCTTCTCTACTTCATCAACCGCAGCACCTATCGAGGAGTCGGGATGTAATAAGCGCCAGACATCGCGGACCGGGGAGTGGGTGCTAATCAAGCGGTGAGCCAGGGAGAGAGGGATCATATTGAAGTCTCCTAGCCCAAGCACCAGATGCCCTCTCTCTGCTGCTCCACGCATCAACTTCGCAATTTCCCATGCCTGAGCGGTGCGATGGCAGATGTACGAATCATTTGGTTCTCGTTCATAAGGTGCATGAAGCTAGGATAGTCAGTTCTTCCACCAATCGAGGATATAACGAGTGCTTACATGTGTCGTAAAAACTTCTATTATATCCTTCATTCCAGGTCCAAATCGTATTCTTGCACAAGCTACACCCTTTCCCACAAACCAATCGCCTCTGAAGAAAGCTGTGGGTCTACCATTGAGCGGATATCGGAACATCGAGCTCTCCTCAATCGGCCATTTCGACAGTATCGCCAGCCCTCCTCCAAAAATACCACTATGGTAGAACTTGCCGTATGGTAAGATATGTTTCGTTTGCTTTCGGATGCTCTGGTAGTCCTGCTGGGTCCAGCATTCCTGTAACCCAACAATGTGTGGTACAGGATCCGCAAATGCAAGACGTTTCCCAATCTCCGTTAAACGTTCACTGCGGTATTTTGCCAAGTATTTCAAGCCCCAGCAGTTCAGAGTGATCACATTAATCTCCGTGGGTACAGACGACTCCATGACTGCTATTTGCCAGCAATTCGGTATGCGAGAAAGAAGGATCTTGAGCTGCGAGGCGATGGAAAGGAAGAGTGGGAGATGTAATTAAAAGCTATATCAAGGTCATTGTTGCCAATATGGATCTCGATAAGGGTAGGATCGTGGAAAGGAATGTTCTTCTTGGGTTCTTCGACGATGGGCCTGTTTGAAGAGATCAGATGCCGTCCCAATCCCAGCGAATGACGTTGGAGCTGCTCCTAAGATTTTGGGCTACATGCAGGGGTAAAAAAGCTTAACTTTACCCTTACACGCGCGGTTCGAGTTTCAAGCGCGTCTTCTTTGCAAGACAAGAACGCGCTCTCTGTCGCAACACGCAACAGTCATTTAATACTTAATTTTCGAAATGTCAGACTTCGAATCAGCAGCTAGCACGCCAGCCGCTTCGCGCGACCGCCCAGTGAAGAGGCGGCGAGTCTATGAGGATAGCGAGGAATCTACACCTAGATATAGCTCCCCCGATGAGCTGGGAGACCACAAAACGTATCGATCCTCGAAACTAAGCACTCGACAAGATCGTGCCAGATCCCGCTCATATGATGGCAGCATTGACGAGCTAGATCACACATATCATGCGCGGAACAGGAGTCGGTCAAGCAGTGTTGGATCTGCTAGGTCGTCTCGATCGTCCGCCGATGCGCCGTCTCCGCCAGCCTACAAACCTTTGAAGCTCAATTATAAGACGAAATTCATCTTGAAAGGACATCGAAAGGGGGTCGCGCAGGTACGGTTCTCTCCAGATGGGCGATGGATAGCAAGTTGCTCGGCCGACGGCACGATCAAGGTCTGGGATGCTACGAATGGAAAGCATATGCGGACGATGGAAGGTCATTTAGCAGGTGTATCGACAATCGCATGGAGTCCAGACTCGAATACAATTGCGTCCGGATCCGACGATAAGGCAATTAGATTGTGGCATAGGGCTACTGGGAAACCTTATGCTGTACCGCTCCTAGGACATCACAACTATGTTTATTCGCTGGCATTCTCTCCGAAAGGCAACATGCTAGTCAGTGGAAGCTACGACGAAGCTGTATTCCTGTGGGATCTCCGAGCAAGAAGGCAGATGAGAAGTTTGCCGGCGCATTCTGATCCTGTTGGAGGGGTGGATTTCATCAGAGATGGGACATTGGTTTGTAGCTGCTCTACTGATGGGCTCATGTAAGCTCGCCTATCGACACAATAAGACGGGCCAGCTAACACAAATACAGCCGTGTATGGGATACCGCGACGGGTCAATGCCTGCGAACCCTCGTCCACGAAGACAACCCTCCCGTAACGACGGTTCGCTTCACGCCGAATGGTCGATACATACTCGCCTGGACATTGGACTCATGCGTGCGACTTTGGGATTATGTCTCTGGAACTTGTAAAAAGACATATCAGGGCCACGTCAACGACAAGTACTCTCTCGGAGGTGCTTTTGGTGTTAGTGGAGTTGAAGGATATATCGTGTCTGGTAGCGAGGATGGAGATCTCGTATTCTGGGACGTGAGGACCAAAGATGTCATCCAAAAGGTCGGCGGACACGAAGGAGTTGTATGCTGGGTTGATACCTCCCCTCATCCAAACGGCGCAGTAGTTAGTGGAGGGTTGGACGGCACAGTGAGAATATGGGTGGACGTGAACGAAGACGAGGACCAAATTGGAGGAATCGATGGCCTGCAGCTTGAGCACGAGGGTGCATCGGACGGTGTTGAAATGCAGAGCGGCGAACGATTTGATGATAACCCACGAGACGAGACGAGTGTCGACGGAGGTAGTCCTGCTGGAGAGGAACACTTTGATCATATGGAAGAAGACTGATCCTCCCAATTAATGGTCTTTGATGAAAAAATGTACAACTTAATCTTGGTCTCGTAACCTGCTCTGGTACATCAGTGACAACACGTGCACCACGATATGGTATGGACCATCTAATAACCTACCAAGCATTTACTGTGAAGTGTGAAGAGATGAAGTGACAATGAATATTTGCCACTTGGTAAATGCCCAACGAAGCGAGGAAAGATGACAACTCACCAGGATTAGGTGATGGCTCTCATTACAGTACTTCGCATGTTACCTTTCCATCCATTGCTTCAAACGTTTACAGCCAATTCCATCATTTCCTCCGCCGCAAAACTATTCTTTCTTCTCCATCACTGCCACCTCTCACATATGTGATGAGATGAGTACGTATCTGCTGAAGCCCACAGCTGGGAGCTTAACGTGTATTTAACACGCGGACTGAGTCTTACCAACCAGAATACTTATTAATCCATTTACTCTGTGGAGACGCCTCTCTATTGCATCGAATACAATTCATCATGATTGTAAGACTAATGGTGTTGTTCATCACATTAGATTGGATATCCTGATAATGCGTGGAAGGATCTGGGGTATCACTATGAGCTGATACTGCACTGTACTGTAACTCCGCCACAGTTCCACCTTATATAGATACAGACCTTAGTTACTGTACTGTACCCGTAACATGAAGTACAAAGTTATACATGAAGCAAATTGTTAAAATGCCAGTACCTATTCTCGCGCAGCTCATGGTCAACATTGTCCTAGATGATTTCTCTGGAAGTCTGGATTCTTAGTTTTAACTAATTACTGTACCTAAGCTTTCTACTACTATGCATTCCTCCCTTCCTATTTATATTAGTTGATCTAGTACTTAATATGGAAGCCATTTGCCTCAATGCGAGAGGAAGCTACTACAGTATCGTGTTTTGCCCTTATAAGTGTGATGAGGTTTGAAAGGAAAATCAAGATAAGTACTGTCTACGATATTAGTAGATGGAGGAGAGTACAGTTAAGTTATATTGTTCAAAGTGATTTTTGTGGTAGTGAGTAGGTCTCTAGCTTGTTTGTCAGAGATTTTCAACACTCTGTGCTCTTTGCAGACTGAAGAACCGAAATCTATTCATTACGGAATTTACGGATGGAATTCGGAAGCCCCATTCTGTTCTTTCGGGTGTATTTCGTAGCTCAGTAAGGAATCTTGGTAGATTTGGTCCTCCTATTTCCTCATGAATTTTTGGGCTAGCTATTGTTTTATGAGATCTCGCTCGGTTTAGAGTAGGAATTTCCTCTGATATGCCTCTAGAAAAGAAGGGTAGTATTATACTACAGTATATGACGATAAACATGACGCTAAGATTATTTATCGACGGAAATGCGAAGATACCATGGAAGTTTAGATAAAAGGCATCCTATGAATCTATGATTCAAAGAACGACTTTCTTCAACTCTCCTCGATTCCTCGGTCGTAATCGTCACCCTAAAGTTGATGGTATATCACGGATTTAACCTGAAAAGATGCGGAATGAAATTCTAAAGAACGACGAATATGTATCAAATGGTAGGCACGTTGATGGCCAGGGATTGGGTGAAGACTATTGTAAATACACGTTATATACCTTTAGATAGCACGAATCAAAACATCAGGCACAGACAAAAAAACAACGATAGTCGAGATCGATGCAAGATATACTGATGAAGGAGACGAGTTGATTAAAAAGGAGAATTTATACAAGAATTTATATACTGAGCATGATGAGAATAAAGGCGGTAGATGACGAAGAGATAGTACAGAGAAAGAGATTGAGGGTGAGATATATGCATACTTAAGATACTCTCTATTCTACTTCATGCATGTATGTATGTATACTATTGCTTATACATAAAACATTCTTGTTAATGAGGTAAACGACTCCGATTGAATTATGCAGCGATCGATATGAACCCATCTTTTATGCTGTTCCCTAGTCAACAATTGTTTACATCTTAAACATCCGCGAAACTCGGCATCGATTTAATCGACCTAGAAAATGCTCGAAACCCAACTTTCTCATCCTGGATGCTGTTTAGATGCAAGTGAAGGGGTACAGATAATAGGTTGATCCAGACCCAGCCGATGGCTTGAAGACCATTCAGCATTCGGCATTTGCAAAGTCAATTCACATCCTATGAAAGTATGATTTCATCTAGTACAGTACGAAGTAGTGGGTATCGGTCTAGGTACAGTACTGTAAAGTCAGGTCATATGTAATCAAGGTCTAGAGTAGTTTTCTGCACGCCTTCAGGGGGGGTGCTTTACTATGTACCTACAGTATTAGCTTCACTTTTCACTTTCATTCGAGGACGACTAAACTAGACTATTTAGCTTGACCCACTAGCAGCCATCATTTTGGCCCTGTATAAAATATAACCTGGTTTTTTTCTCAAGACAAGATGAGGTAGGAAACTTGGGATATTATTTCATTTGGCCTCTTACGATGTCCCCAGCTCTAGCCTCAAGCCTCCTGCCCGCGCCGCACCGCACCCTAACTCCACCCAGTTCTTCTTCTGCTTCTTCATTAATCACCGCAGACCGCATACCCATATCCATAACCCTGCATCCATATCCACATTTCTGTCCCTTCACAACCACTGGATAATCTACGAGATATCAACGATATCCGTACACACATGATATTTACATGCGTTGTCCAAAAAATACATATATATATATACATAAAGCGAACCATTATTTCATTATTTATCATTGGTCATTATTTCTTCTCCACTCACATACGTCAAGCTTCCCATCTCCACCCCAGGTAAGTCAGGGTCAGGGTCGGCCCTTGTCTTCTTCGTATGCGGGTCTCGTCTCGGGATATTTATTTATTTACTCGATAGGCGAAGAAATGGCAATACATACGCATACTAGTTCGTACAGTACTTCGTAGGTAAATGAACATCATATCATCAAACCAGCCAGTCAGCCCAGCCCAGTCCAGCCCAGCCACTCAGTCCGTAAGATCAGACGACGTTTCTTCGAATCTGTTTGTCTTCCTTCACCATACACAATAAGTCGAACTATTTCATTCTAGTAACCTTTTTGATTCCCTTTTGACTTTACTTTAACTCTGTTCAAGAGATTAGTCTTTCTATACAGCAAGCTACTTGCGATATCGATATCGATCGTCTCTCCGTAATTTGTGAAGCCAAGCCAAGCCAAGCCAAACCAAACCATGGCATCGACGGAGACCCAGTACGATGCTATTCAGGGCCCGTATGATTACATTCGCACCGCATCCATCGCTCTCATCGAGCGTGAGAATGTGCGTGATACCGTTGCGCCGTTTATCAAAGATGCGCGAGTTCTTGAGTAAGTGATGCATATGATTGAAATATATACATACATATAAAATATTTCTCTCTCTCTGCGAATCCGCCTCTGTATTCCTGTCCCAGTTCACTTTTCCTATGTGCCACAATTCCTTTTCCTTTTGTATATATATATACATATATATCTGATCTATAATCTACATATAATCAATCAAAAAAAAACATAATTAACCCAAACATTCTTCTCCAGACTCGCCTGCGGCTCCGGCTTCTACACCTACAGCTTCCTCGAATGGGGCGCCCAATCCATCCTCGGCGTCGACATCTCCTCCGTCATGATCGATGAAGCACGACGCGGCGGCAAAGAAGTCTCCTTCATCCAAGCCGACTGCTCCAACCCGCAAGCCTACAACGGCGGACCCTTCGACATCGTCTTCGGCGCCTGGCTCCTCAACTACGCACCCGATCGCGAGGCGCTCGTCAACATGTTTCGCAACGTGGCCGTGAATCTCAGGGACGGTGGGCGCTTCGTCGCCATCACGGTGCCGCCGTCGTCGCATCCCATCGAGTCGTTGAATGCCGAGAGGAATGCGCGTCCGATGCCTGCGGGCTCTGGGTATCTGATCTACCATCACCTAGAGGATGTTCAGGATGGGATTTTCTTTCGGGTGCATGGGGAGACGCCGATTGGGGGGTTTGATTTTGATTGTTATCATCTGACCAAGGAATTGTACGTTCTATCAATGTTACCAGTAGGGAGTGGAGAACTACTCTGCGTACCCAATAGCTTAAGTATGTATGTAAAGCTAACTTGTCGTCTATCTAGGTATGAAGAGGCAGCAAGAGAGGCGGGACTGAAGGGTACCCTGGAATGGGGTCTCACGGAAGTTCCAGAGCGCTATTTAGAAGGCAAAGGACCCGGAGGAGCAAGCCTAGCTGAACTGGAGACGTATAAAACCATACCTAACTATGGACTGCTAGTCATCACTAAATAGAGACTCCATTACTGAAAGAAATTGAGGAAAGTCAAAAGACATTTAGCCATTATTGTTCGAAGTCGTCGATTCCTAATCGCGCTTCCATCATATATCCTATATGACATTGATATATATATATGCATTGGTACAAGATCTCAAATTATAACTCCCGCACACCCAACGAACCCTTTCCCTTTATTAACAAAACAGCACCAGCAACAGCAACAACAACAACAATCCACAACTACGCATCAGCACTATACTGCGTAACAGCAATAGTCTTCACAATGCGCGGCGCATTCGAATCCGAATCATGCCCCTCCCTATCCTCATCCTCCCACCCACCACTAAAAGCACTCGCTTCCGAAAACCCCTTCTTCCCCGACAAATCCATCTTATCCTCCGGATACGTCGCTCCCTGGGGCTGCGCATTGCCGGTGATGCGCTCCTCGCTCCCGACGGGGTTGAAGGAGCCTCCCTTCTGCATGTTCTGCATCGTGAAGGATTTATCCTTGTTGGTCGATGTGTCTTGCGCGAAGGAGCCGAGCTTGAAGATGCAGGCGATGAGCGGCCAGAGGTGAGGGACGTTGGCGACGATCATGGCCGTGGCGGTTTCGCCGCAGTACCAGTTTAGGTAGGAGAGGGAGCCGAAGGGGGCGAGGAAGTTGGTGATGCGGTTGAGGATGGCGCAGAGGATCTGTTGTGGGGAGAGAGGGTTTGGTTAGCTGGGAGGGTTTTTCTTTTTTTCCTTTCTTTTTTGAAAGGGGGTGAGAGGAGAATAGAGAGATGTTTTGGGCTTAGACGTACCACGAGACCTCCCAAGCTGAAGATTGCTATCAGAGCACATTTCCTGTTGCATGTGTTAAAGACTGTTTTTTTTCGCCTGCGTTATTGGTGTATGCCATGACGGATCTCTTACCTAGCAAGTGGCAAGCGCGCCTTGATCAAGAGCGGAATTGGTAAACACAACATGATAGCATCACCTGTGATATTAAGGCATGCATCGAGAATCATGTGTTTGCGGTAGGTAGCACATTCCTCTATGACAGCGATACATGATTAGTATATGTTGGCTTGCTGGGGACCTGTGTGATATAGTATGGGGAGGAGTAGGTATTGTAAATTATGTCCACATACCATTTCCTGCTGGAACGGGAATTGGCGTCCAGTAGACCTTGAAGGGACGACACCAAACGCCGGTCAGGAAAGTAATGACAAGCACGTAGCCCAAGGCTACATAAACGGATACGATGACCACCGCTGTGTGATACTTTGGCAAGCCTTTTCTATACCATTGGAAGAGCTGTCAGCAAGTTTCTCCCTGACTCTTCCCTCGTGTGTATGTATCTAAGAGAGAAATTTGAAAGGTAAAACTCACGTCATGCTGAAGTATAGGATGAGCAGACAGGCCTTGCATCCCCAGACCAAGGTCACTTTGCATATTTCCATGGCGATGGAGAATTTACTGCCTTGTTTTGCTAAGTAGTAATCTTCGGCTGTCCAGCCAATGACTGATTCGGCTGTGACATAGTTGTTTCCCCAGAGGATTTGTACCCAGATGGAGTATGCTACGACGATGAAAAGTGCCTGTTGATCTTGTTAGCCCTTTTATATATCAAGCCTATATCCACAATTCCATATTTATTTATGCGGGCGAATAGCAAGCAAACAAGCAAGCAAGCAAAAAGGGAACTGCTGGGAGAAATAGAGAGCTTACAAGGTTGAAGACCATGATATAGTCATCGACTTCGAAGATTCGGAGCTTGTCGAGAAATCCCCTGGATGGTCGGCTGCCCATGGATTGGAAGGTGTTGATGTTTCGGATAACTTTGGATGCTCTGTTTTTGCTGCCATGTTAGAAGAATTCCTTTCCGCAAAATGGAAAGAAACATGGAGTAAATTTATGTAGACTATGGTTGAGATGCTGTTCGGAGGGTAGGTAAGAAGAGATGGGGATGGAGGGGAAACGTACAGTCGAGCAAGCACAGATATGACCACAAATGCACCCAGAACCGCCACCTCGGTCACGACAGCCTGCCCTCCCGCAATCATCTTTGCAAGATAGTATCAATTGCCAATTGCCAAATTGCCAGTCGCCAGTCGAAAGTCCAGATTCCCCTGGAAGTTATCCCCTCCTTTTATCCTCTCTCTCTCTTTATCGCTTTATACCGCTTCTCCAGCCGATGTGAGTCGAAGGGCGAACGACGTATGTTTATACGTTACCGAACCGTAGCGTATGAAGTGAAAAGGAGTGAAAATGACGAAAAGGTAAAGTATGTAAAGTAACCCTAGAAACAAAACACACACCAAAATAAAGAAGCCCCAGATAACAAGAGTGGTTAAAGTGTGTTAGGTAGGAAAGACTATATCTATCTATCAAATCAATCAAATCAATGAATCAAACAACCCCCAAAACCCACTCATCCCATCCCAACCCGTTCCTACCTGGTCCCGACCACCCTTCCCCCACCGCATGCCCCCCCACACCTGGCCTCCTTACTACACGCACAGTAGTAGTCCACTACATCTCCCGTGTTTTTGAGTTGGACATTGATACCAAACTCCCGGGAACTCTTGGGTCCGAGCGAAAAGGAGGAGAAGGATATGGGTTAATTGTTTAGGAAAGTCTAAAAAGAAAGGAGACAGAGAGAGACAGAGAGAGAGAGAGGGTACAGTATACGCACGTCTTAGTAGTACACATTATTATCATGCATAGAAAAGAAACGAAAAGAAAAGATTGAAACCCCCCCCCCCCCCCCCCAAAAAGCTTATTATTTCATGGTGCTGAAAAGCCTCTTTTTTTCCCCTTGGTTGTGAAAGTACAGTAATAGGATGGGGATATATGGTTCGAGAGAAGTATGGTTGTTGATTGGGTATATTTTCTCGCTTAGGGATGTTCTAGAGGTAAAACTACGAAGGACTTGGGCTAGGTTCTGTTCTAGGTCGTCGCTAGCTTCTGGATGAAAAGGACCCCTTATCACGCCACGAGATTACAGTACATAGGTACTAGTATTTACTCGTACTATTTGATGGTGGATGGCGGATGGCATGGTTGATATCCGTTTGCTGATAGTATTTGTGCGCTTGTTGATTTATTTACTTTCACCTACTTTAGTTGTAGAAGCAGTATGCAGCAGCAGAGAAGATGCATAAGGATATGGAGTAAAGCAGAGAGAGCGAGAGACGGTGAAAGAGAGAGAGCGGAAGTGATTTCGCTAGCTAGTTGAACTAGCTGACTACAGTAGCTAACTATGGCTGACTGACTAGCTAGCGAGCTAGAAGTTCCCTGGGATGAGATGAGGGCCGGGACGCGTGCGCGATGATGGGGTTTCGGATGTAAGTAAGAGATGGGAATAATGATGGGAATAATGATAATTCTGTTTTCCATTCATGACAAGATGCCTATGGGTTCGATCGAAGAGGGGTTGGAAAAGTTGGAAGAATCGCCCCTCTCGAGTGGATTGACTGGATTGATTTACCGCAAAAAATCAAAAAAAACCTTAAATGCAAAGAAAAGACTTGGAGGCATTTTTTTTGGTTCCATTGTTATTTTATGAAGTATTGGCCGGTTTCGTAATCGTCTCGTCTCAGGCCGCCATGAACGCCTCCTTTGAGTACTTAGTGGGGGGGAAGTGAAGTGGTTTTAGAACATGAAAGATTCCCCTGAGGCCCGTCGTTAGGACCTTCGTGCAGTAGTAGCTGCCTGTGCCTCGCTAGATGAACAAACATGCGAGCGAAAACAGTTCATGCATGATTTCTTCAACGTTTTTCTTGGGATCTTCTTATTATCTGTTTCCTTTCTTTCAAGGTGTACTGTATCAAGGGCCACTTTAACCGTTGAAAAAGTTAAATAAATCCCCTTACATATAGTTCGCACGGTTATTGGTATGGATAGGGATAGGGATAGGGATAGGGATATGGGTATCGGCATCGAAGGAGAGCATGGACGAGGGGGCATGGACCCTTAGGAGTAGAGTACAAGTACAGCACGAACAGGAACAGGAACAGGAACAGGTCAGACGGAATAGGGACGGATGATAGCTGCCAAGCGCCCCGCGGCTCGCTAGTTGTACGCTACGCTACATGACATGGGCAAAAAATAGGGGATCTCATCCCGGCCCCGCCAACCCGTGCGGCCCAAATGGGCCGTGGATAACCACTATTCATTGGACCGACACACGGGACTTCAGACCCATAAACCTCTTTCGGGTACCTTAGTACTGTAGACCGCCTAAATGGAGGACGTAAGCCTGTACGTCGTACCGTCCGACGATCTACCGTCATATTTCTTATGCTGCGTTCAAGACTGGATAGAGGTCTGAATCAGGGCCTCTCATAGCGGCTCCAATCTACGAGCTTGGGGGAACATGGGAGGGTTCATTGGGTTTTTCTCTGGTGGGGCCTAGCTTCGGGATTATTTGGGGGAGAGAGAATAATACGCAAGATGACAGGTACTGTACTGTACATAGATGAGATCACTAGGAATGATCTTGAGTGGCCCGAATAATAAGAGCTATTGCGAATACAACACGTCATAAAACGAGAATGCCTTGTGTACATACTGTACTAGGGATTACGAACTATCGACTACAGTACTGTAACGACTACTGAAATGACGTTTTGCATAACTCGCTAGCTGGATTACAAAGTATATCAGACAAGGTAAATAACGATCCTCCTTAGCCGAGAGAGATGCAGATTGTTCATGCTCATGCGTAGAGGAGTCAAGAAAAACTAGCGAGACCACACATACTAAGACAAATATAGAGAGTTTCAAGACACAGAGAAGAAGAAGAAGAAGAATGCGGAAGAAAAAGAAGAAAATAAGGTTTATTCCGTGTCTGGGGTACTGTCTTGTCAGTCTGTCTTCGGAGGGAATACCGCCTCTGGATTATTATATTGTACTGTATATAACCAGGAAGTAGCCGAGTATAAGTACCGTAGTGCGCGACGGGTACAGTACAGTAACAATATCCCACAATAATATCCCTATCCAACCAGGGGTAAGCCGAGTTGAATCCCAGATCTGAATCCGAATCCCACGGACAGAACCCATGCTGCAGGCCGACGCCGTACGAACTTCATCGTAGCGCAACAACGGTTTTCGTAACGAGTCCGTTCGTTCCAAGAGAAAATCGTTCGAGGGTTCAAACGGGATGGATGGATTGTTGAAGAAAAGAAAGGGATGGAAAGAAGAAGATCAAGAAGAAGAAGCAGAAGAAGAAAAGAAAATGCTTGTGCCCTTTTTTCCGCTCTCTCCGCTTTCTATTTATTTCCGTTTCGATTTTCTTTCCTTTCCTTCTTTTTTATTTTCTTTCTCTGGGAAAAACAGAAACTTCTCAACAAGTTGTTTCTCCCTTCTCTTTCTACATGCATTACTGAAGTACTAGTACAGTAGCAGGCGAGCTTTCGAAAAAAAATATCGGAAAATAATTGCGACAATAAAACAAACTCAAAGTTCGGAGAGTACTGTAAGATCTTCCTTACACCTGCAGAAGACATCGGGCCGGATTTCTTATGTAAATATTGTTTATTGGAAGCGGGGGAGCGGTACAGCACAGTAAGCGAATAGTACCACACACAGTACATGTACGTACAGTACATGTATCTCGCTTGCGTGAGAGGGGAGAGGAACCCATTGGGGTTAAATCCCCCCTCCCCCTTAAACCCCCTTAACCCTTCCCCTCGCCACAGATCATCAAACAAGGGTATGAAGGAGCTTTACTGAGTCGTCAATTCTCCTCAATAATAATAATTAATGGTAGGGTACAGTAACGGTGAGAGCGGCTTATCCGCACACCTCTCCTCCTACACCTCACTCTCTTCTCTCTCTCCCTCAGGCCTCTCTTCCAACCAAAAAAAAAATTGTATTGATTTTTGAATTTGGTTATTTGGATATATAATATTTTTGGAGGGATTCTCCAATTCTCTCTTCCCTCCTTTCCTCCTTTCACTCCTCTTCTATATTCATTCATTCCTTCAACAATTAAAAATATACTTGAACAATATAATGGAGTCCCCTGCAGCAGCAGCAGCCAACCACCAGGATCTCGAGAAGCAGCAGCCGATCAGCGAGGTCCATACCGCTGCCCTCAACCCAAACCTAGAACACACCTCCAAGGACCACGAGGGAAAGCAGAGTTCCTTCGACACCGAAGAAGATGCCATCAGCAGCAGCGGCGCCCAACCCCAGAAATCCAGCGCCCTCTTCGGCTTCTCCAAGCTGACCGGTATCTGGAACCTGGAGACGCGCGGGATCCTGCGCGTGCGAGACGATGAGAAGAATGTGGCCCGCCCGCTGTATGATTATGCGCATATGTTCTCGTTGTGGTTCAGCATCAACTTGCAGGCCATTAATATCATCATCGGGCTCCTGGGTCCGCTGTCGTATGGTCTTGGCTGGGTGGATTGTGTCTTGTTGATTATTTTTGCTAATGCGCTCGCGGCTTGTGGGCCGGCGTATATGGCTACCTTTGGACCGGAGAGTGGGAATAGGACTATGGTAGGGGGATCTCTCATTATTCTACTCTGCTTTTATTTTGATTTTTGTGAGGGATGCTGATGGTGTTGGCTCGTTGATAGGTCATCGGTCGGTACTTCATGGGTTATTGGCCGGCGAAGATTGCTGCTTGCTGTAATGTTGTCCAGCAGGTCGGGTATGGAACCATTGGGTGCATCATTACTGGCCAGATGATTACTGCCGTCAATGGAGGCGGCCTGAGTTTGGCTGTTGGATGTGTTATTGCTGCGCTCTGCATTGGCGCTGTAGCCACTTTTGGTATTGACTATCTGAACAAGATGGAGAGGTAAGCATATTCCTCACAGTCATCTATTCATCTACTAGATGCAGCGGAAGAGCAAGAGGTTCATGATATACACTAGGTTCGGATACATCCCACAGGCCATAGCCCTTTTCGTACTCATCGGTGCGGCGGGCCATAACTTTGACGTCGAGGCAGCTTCAGTTGGTGATTCCAGAACCATCAACGCCAATCGCGCCTCCTTCTTCGCCTTGGTCTTTGCCAGTATCATTGGCTTCTCTGCTATCAGTTCCGACTTTTACGTTTATTATCCCAAGGACTACCCCAAATGGATGACGTTCGCCTCTACTTGTACGTGCTTGGAACATCGGTTCTTTTCTCTTTTCTGGATATCTGGCTCCCTGTCGAATAACTCTGTTGAACTGATGCATATGCTGACCTCTCCCATTACACAGGGTCCGGCATCTGGGTCGCCTTGATCTTCACCAACATCATCGGAGTCGGCATCGCCACCGCCGTTCCAAATATCCCAGAGTGGAGCGCCGCCTACGAGGTCTCCTCCGGTGCTCTGCTCCTCGCCTGCTTCAATGGTCTCGGTGGCTTCGGTAGTTTCTGCGTCGTGATTCTCGCGCTTGGCTCTATTACTCAAAACGCACCTTGCACATACAGCGCGGCATTAACCATACAAGTTCTCGGCCGCTATGCAGAGAAGGTCCCCCGCTGGGCCTGGTGCGTTCTCATCACAATCATCGAGGTAAATATTTTTCTGCATATTCCATTTCTTAGACTATAAACCACAGAGCGATCACTAACTTGAGGGGAACGCAGCTCATCCTCTCCGTCGCTGGCCGCAACATTCTCTTCACCATCTTCGAGAATTTCCTCCCCATGATGGCCTACTGGACCTGTCCCTGGCTCACCATCGTCCTCGAGGAGCATCTGATCTTCCATAAATTCACCGGCAAACCAATCGACTGGTCCATCTGGGACAACAAGAGCAAGCTTCCCATCGGATATGCCGCCCTACTGGCCTTTCTCATCGGTTTCTCCGGGGCCGTCGTCGGCATGTACCAGATCTGGTATACAGGTCCCATTGCACTTGAGGTTGGTGGTTACGGAGGTGATATCGGAGGCTGGCTCGCGATCGGCTTTGCGGGCATCGTGTTCCCGCCGTTGAGATGGTTAGAGTTGAAGAAATTTGGACGTTAGGCTAGGGTTTGTGTGGTGCGGAGTCGGTCATGAGCCTCTCGTTGTATATATGCATTGGTTTGCCTTGTATAAAGTGTAACAAGTACTGCGTTTGAGTACTGCATATAGATAAAGTATATATAGTGAGCGACTTGACTCGATGAGTACCAAAAACTCTTAATCAGTCGAGTCGATCAATCATTTGTAAATTGTAATCGTTTGAGGATAGTTTTTTTCTCATCAATGTGCAGATTTCATCTTCCGGTTTGAAATGAGTCTGTAATTAGAATTCCGTGTATGCTTGAATAAATACGAAATCTTCTTATACGTATACCTTCTGAGCACTCAGATTACATTCATTCGAGTCAATCATACGACATCAACATAATCATACTCACGCCACTGCGGTATCACCAAAGGGGGGTTTATTCCTCAAGACAATATATGTCTTCAGAAGTTCACAAAATGGCCAAGTCAAAGGTTGAAAGTCTCAAATCAAACACATGAAAAAAGCTAACGCTGAATTATATGAAAGCGTAAATATCGGGATGCCAAGGTTCGTTTTCGAACAGACACCAGCAGCCTCTCAGAGTCTCACTCCAAAACCTGCCTAAAATTAACCATTCTACCATTCTACCACACGCCATTCATGACTTATTCCATAAATATCTTCACAATCCAATAAAACACGGACTCTTGAGAGTTTCGTTACTGTACTTCTCACCAGCTGAGCTTGTATATGTATGCTTCGAAATCGGCACACCGAAACGTTTCGTATGTAGCCGTCGCCAACGAACGATACTACTTTGAACATTCCCACGACTTCTAGTATAGAGAAAGAACCATAGCTATCTAGCACAGAAACTCACCGCGATGATGACCGCCATCAATCCAGTTCACAACAAATAAATCCTCCACAGCGACACGTATCTGCTGTTGGATCTTGGGAACCAGAGAATGGTGCTGGCACATCAGATGCAGATGTATACCTCCCTCCACGAGTACATGTACAGAATCGAGTAGACATCCTATCGATCACGATCGAACTTCCCAGTAATGTGATGGCCTGAGAGAAGATTCACGTTCAGCTGATGCGGACTGTGAGGTATATACTGTTACTGTACATCATTCACCCCCCCCCAAGCTTACTACTTATATCACGCGAACACATTAAATTCCCGAGATCTGTAATACCAAGTATAGTGTAATTTTTGAAAAAGAAGAAGATGAGGGTACTAGTTGCTGTTGGACAGGAAGTGGATGAGGGATGAGAGATCTGTGCTGTAGGTGAATGATTGTGTCGATGTGGCTTTCTTTTAGCTGGTGGGTAAGTATGTACTGGAAAGTGGTTGCTGCGTATTCAGCTTAATAGTTGGTCCACCACTGTAATTCTGCGAGCTCTCGCTTACATTAGTAGTGAAAGTGTTACTTCAAGCCGCTTGAGCTAGAGGGATGAATGAATGCTGGTCTGCTCGATGGATTAGGTACCTCGAGTAGTTCTTCGCGGAGTCTGAGCTGTAATTTGTAAATACAGTAAGAAGAAGATGATGCGGATATTCGAACATCTATCGGATTAGTTAACTAAACTTTGTTCAAGAAGTTGTAACAGATATAGATAGACGCAGGTACTCTATACGCATTAAATTAAATCCTCAAAATCCACCAACCAAACATTTTTATCGCAGGCCCCCCGGCCACCCCCTTATTTACCTTAGCGAGTTTTGAGAAAAATAGTCAACCAGGAATGTCCTTTAATCACCTGCACTTGTAAAACAGCACGACCCCAAAAATATTGTATCAATGAAGCTGGAATCTGATTCGCATAGCTTTATACTATGTAAACCTAGATATCATGGGTTCTAGTTTAGGGAGGTGTAGGTTTTGATATATAGGTTCATTTATCATAAATGTATTTATCTAAGCGAGTCATTAAAGCCAAAAACAAGTCGAGAATTCTTACGTACGACTCACGAGAAAAGTAAACTGACTGACTTCCTTATACAGCACTTTACAAAGAAACCTCTTCTTTAGATATCCCCTTTACAATTACAATCGCAAAGTCGTCATTTTATTCTTGAATCTAGACTATCTATAGCTATTGTTTAGAATCTTGGTCCTCTTCTCCCTCCCAGTCCCTTGCTTGAGTCGGAATTTAGATCATCAAGATACTAAGAGCCAAGAGCCAAGAGCCAAGAGGGGAGCGGCAAAGCTTGGGATCTTGGCAGGGGGGTGTTGAGTTTGACGACATGCCGTCAATAATGATAATTGCTACTCTAGATATGGGAGTTCGTGCGTATATGTATTATGTAGATTTTGAGCATTTCGAGCGGGGTATATCTATTTATCATCTTGTATCTATCTCTTTTTCAATTATGCTCTCGCTTAAAATATGTTTCAATCTTCAAATGGCTACATTCGCACAGCTGAACGCTGGCTTCGTTCCTCCGCTGTAGTCAGCAATGATAGCCTTGACAGCCGCGTACAGCCCAGGACCTAACAAGAACAAACCGCAAAGCATCACAAAGATATGGATGATCGTCATGATGCTTCTCCCCACACCATGGAACAATCTCCCGCGGAACAACTGCCAGTACGCAACAGCGAAGAAGATGAATCCGAAGAACGAGTCGAAAGCGGCGCCGAGCAGAGAAAGGAAATCGCCCATGGAAGGCACGACCTCGGCAAATATGAAAGCGATGAGCCAGATGCCAACCATCACTAACCCCCAGATACCCCAGCCGATGACGGTGTTGGAGTGCGAGTGGCGAGAGGTGCCCAGGATGCGGAAGTAGATGAACTTCGCGCTGACATTGGCGTAGATGACACCGATGACCAGCGTGGGAACGATGACGAACGCAAAGGATGCCTTCTTATACGCCACAACGCCCAGACTTCCGAAAGCCGGTGCGGTACTGTACTGACCCAGATAATGGAAGCCGATGGCCGGCGGCATGATGAAGAGCAAGCTCGAGACGGCTGCAAGGACGGCGAGCGACTTTGGGAAATCCTGCGGCTTCTCCATCTCCGAGATAAAGGTTGGGAATAGGATCTGTGGGACCCAGAGGAACGTAATGTTGAGCACGGCGTTCATGCATGCGACCCAGTCGGTTCCCGCTTGGGGGAAAGGGTAGGTTCGGACGGGGCCGAGGGTTGGATAGTCGCCTCCATACCCGTAAAGCGGTGCATCCTCGATGCCGGCGAAGATGAGGAAGAGGAGGATGGCCATTCCCATGCAGGCAGCGGAGAACATGGACATGAAGGAGACGTGGTTGAGGGTCCGAGGGGCCGACATGACGATTCCCATGATGGTCACGATGATGGAGAAGACAACGGTGCAGAGCGAGTGGTCGGACAAGGTGTTGATGACTTTGGCGCCTGTGAGGACATGGAAGCCGATCAGGATGATGTTGTTGGCGAGGAGCATGAAACCAGTAAATTCGTAGGCGATCTTTGACTTCCCGAACGCATAGTACCCGAAATCGCAGATATCCTTGATCTGGGGGTGCTTCATGATGAATTTGTGCATGGTGATGGAAGTGATCCAGAAGAGAATGCCGGCTACGACCATAGTGATGATACCCGGGACCCAGCCGAGGACGCTGAGAGACCAGGTTTGAGCCATTATGGCGAGACAAACCTGGTCTCCACAGAGCAGCCAGGCGGCCTTTTGCCATGACATTGTTCGGAGTTTGATATCATGCTGATGGTCTGTTCAATTAATCAGTTATGGCTAGCAATTGGCATTCTAGACTGGAGAATAATACATACCTTCAATCACTAATGCCTTGATGGTATCAATTTCCACATCCCCATCTCCTTCCCCGGTCCCAACCGCGGAATCCTTCTTATCCTCACTCGAATAGCTTAGAGGCGTCGCCATTATAAGTATTCTCAGTCCCAGTACACAATATCTTTGGACACGTACAGACGATCCTAAAGTTCGAAGAATAACTTCCAACGTCGAACGAGTGAGAAAAGAAATCCCATCCTGCGCGAGAATGGAGATTTGCGATACTTATATATGTACAACACGAAGCATGCAGAAACGGGTACGTCATACATAACAATTGCACCTCCAGCCAGTCAAGATGAAGACGTTATCACGCCTTCCGCCTTAGTATAGTTGCAGGAAGTAGTGTCATTGTGTACAGTACAGTAAGCGATGATCGACAAGGAAGAGGATACAATGCATATGCCCTTCCCTGTCCTCAACTAGCGGCTTCTAAATCACTGTCCATGTCCACTAGAACTTCTAGAAGTTGAGGTGATTTGATTTGACTTGATCTGATAGTGCTAGAGTTAGACGCGGCTCTGTGTCTTTCGGTTACATGATTATCCTGCGTATTGTTTTGTCGCTCCGAGTGTTGTACGTTCGACAACCATGGCACCGGGTACCCCGTGAGGGAGTGGGGAATCTGGTGATACTGTACTGTACTGTATCGATAAGATCTAGAGCATCAGAGCCCTTTCAAGTGCGCTGTCAGCTCCAGACTCCAGATATCCTATGATAAGTTCCAAGATTGATCGACTGTCCTTCCATCTCATCCCCACGCCGAAACCGGTTGCTTCATCAGGATAAATATAGTCTGTTATCCACAGGAGTAAATAAGAGATATGCATCATCTTATTAAGAAACTTCAACTTGGTCTTATTCATGTTAGATATAAGAAGAAGGCTCCTCCTCCTCCTCCTCCTCCTTCTCTGATCTATACAGGTCAACAAAAAGCCAACATTCCTCAAAATCCCGGATCGGAAAATATTTTACTCGTACCTTTCCGCCTACATTATCTTATCTTATCTCCGACCGACATGGTGCATGTTTACTATCCACCTTCCATCCATCCAATGAAAATCCCTCCACGTAAGTTACGTTAGCCCCCGCCCCATAGAGCTACTGTTTACGTACTGTGTATAATAATAATGCCATGTCGCAATGAGCTGCGGATATGGCGTGCACTGCAAAGATCAACTAGTTTGCGGTCCGGGGAGGAAGATAGTCTTTGTCTAAGCTTAATTTCTCCTTCTTCTCTCTTCTTAGTCAAAATATTAATATCTCGTCTCTATCCTCGCAGCGCACTAGAGTACGGACGGAATAACTTTTGTTTCGCTTACAGTAAGTGCATATGTACCGGGATGGATGGAAAGATCTCACGAAAACGCTATGAAAGCAGAGGAGGCAGTTCTCATACAGATGAGGACAGGGAAAATTGGCTTGAAGGGCTATTTAGCTCGTATCAAAAAGACCGAATCTCCCGCCTGCGAATGCAGAACGAGCAACCAAACCGTCAGCCATATTCTAGAGGAATGCCCGCGGTTCAACGACCTACGATAATACTATTTCAACCACTCGACCATGCTCTTTAGTACAAAGAGACTCTTATCAGAAGAAAAGCTCAGCCGCAAGGCAGCGAGATTCATGATCCACACGGGTCTAATAGATCAATTCAGAATACACAGAGCACAACAGTTCGGCGTAGGGGACGAGGATGACGACTCGGACGAGAGCTAAGGCTACAGAATGACAGTTAGAAGGACATAGAAAGCCTACTAAGGCTACAGGACTACAAAGCAGAATACAATATCACGGAAGGAGGTTCAAAAGGCGCAAAAAGGGGAGTTCTGTATGCTATTTGGCACTTAATACTTTTCATTTGTCTGTATTTGTACGAAAGAGGTGCCAGGTCGCGAGACCTATTTCCATTTGTAGAAGCTAACCCATGCTGGGTTAGCGCGCTGATTTTGCCTCCGGAACATGTAACACAGCCACGTCTCTCCATGCACTAGATAGAATTAGTAGCGAATAGAGTATGATTCCAAAAAAAAAAAAAAAAAAAAAAAGGATGGAAAGATCTGGGATGCTAGCATGAGTTACGTTCATAAGATTGGGGAAAAGACATGTTTAGATGTGGTTAATACTAACTCCAGGAGCAATGAACTCAAGAGAGGTTAATCGTGTTAAATGAAATGTAAGTCACGATAACCCCACTGCTTTGGTAGCGAAGAGGTACTGTAATATGGAGGCGAGCTGCTCGCTTACTGGGCGGGTATGGGTGGAGTGGACTACATACGATGTCTTCAGTAAAGGACTCGTAGAGAACTGGATGGCTGATATGGAGTCGTACAGTAAGAGGGCTGATGGTTAACAAAATAGCTGGAATCAAAAATAATTCAAAAATAATGAGGGAATAAATACAACTTGCACAAAATAGCAAAGGAAACAATGGAGCACTGCTAGAATGAATACAGTGGCTAGCCTAGACATATTTTAAGCTATGTTCAAAAGCACCATGTAATTATACACCATAAGCTATTAATAAATACCGCTACTTCATCCCCTCTGCACGATTTCTCCTCCGCCGCTCCACACCCCAGCTGCCCACGACTTCCATAGCATGCTTTCCACCTCCCTCAACCCTCTCATCTCTGAGCACCCCCGCGAGGCATTTCCACGGATCTCTTGAACCACCCCATTTCAGCACCTCATCCTTAAACCTCTCGCCATTAGCTCTCTCCAACCCCGCGTCATCCCTTCCTGCGAAGAACACCTTCTGCCAAATTCTCTCTGCAAGCACTCGGTCGAAGAGATAGCTATAGTATGAGCCACCGTAGCCGAATAAATGTCCAAAGAATCCTTGCCAGGATGTCTCGGGCGGATCGGCAGGCATGACACCGTGCGCGCGTTGAAGGGAGTGGTAGGCTTCTGTGGAGCTGAAAGATGGGGATAGGGGAGCTGAAGAGTGGCATACTTGGTCGAGAAGAGAAAGGATGAGTTGGTTCTCGGTATCGACGCCCTCAAACTTCTTATCTAGGGCGAGCTTCTCCGCTATCATCTCATATGGAAGAGGCTGGTCAGTCTCATAATGAGTCGCGAAGAGAGCGAGGACGGACGGATCGGCAGCAAAATGCTCCATAATGATAGATGGCAACTCTGCGAAATCAGTAGCGCAGCGTGTTCCGGACACTTCTTGGAAACTCGTTCTACCAAGGATGGAATGAATAGCGTGGCCCATTTCGTGGAAGAGTGTCGAGACTTCGGTGAAACTTAGGAGGGACGGAATTCTAGAGTTTTGATTGGTGGCGAAGTTACAAATAAGGGCAATGACTGGGAGTTGCATCACAATATTATCGCCGGTCCTAGCAAAAGCCATTCCGTCGTTGGCGGCTTGTTCTGCGGATTCAAAGAGCGGATTGCCAGCTGCTGCAGCTTCCTCAATCTCGCCGTCTCGGATTCGTCTCGAGCAGCGAATTGTGAAGTGTGCTGGGTTAGCCGATTTGCCCGTTCGAGCAAACAGATCACAGTAGAGTACTGCTACATGGCCGTCGGTCTCTGAAATGATGTCCAGAGTCCGAACATCTGAATTCCACGTTTCGCCATGTGATGCTTCTCGAGGTACAAATCGTACCCCATATAGCCTAGTGAACAATCTCGAAATTCCTTGCATAACTCTGCCCAGCGAGAAATATGAAGAGAGAAAATCCGAGTTCCGGATTCTGGAAGGAACAGAAGCCAAGGTTTGTGCCATGTAGAATTCCTTGTCCCACGGCTCAAGAACTGGATTCGAGGAACGTGTATGTGCTTTCTTTGCCGCCAGTAAATCAGCCAAGCAGGATTCAACGTGTGGCCGATTATCTTTCGACAACTCTTGCAGAAAGCCATTAACAGCTTCTGGAGTTTTAGCCATCTTGTCTTCCAAGGACATATGTGCATAGCTTGGAAACTTTGATAGCTTCGCCAATTGGGCCCTCTTCGTGAGAAGAGCGTGAAGTCTCCCTAAAGTAGATTTTGATGAAGTTCGGTTTGCAGAATGGATCTGCTTCCGCACCGTTTCATCATGCACAGTATGCAGGGCAGCACTGGCAGGTTCACCTACTGTCGGTAGGGTGACAGATCCCCATTTCGTGAATTCCTTCACAAGAACCGGATCCATGCCATATAATTTACTACTCTTGAACTGGATATAAATCTGTTCCGGATCCATATAATCCACAAAGTCCGGCCCAATTTGCATTATTTCCTGAGACAGAGACACAAATGTTTGTTTGTCTCCTTGTGGTAGGTCGATAGCAGACTTTGCGAAATCCCTTTTCAGTATCCCCGCTACTAACTGCTCCTCCTCGCTCCAAGCAGATCCAGATTGCTTTATAGCGATATCCAATTGATGCGCCAGTCCCGTAGTTGTATTCAAAACATTCATATATTCGTACATCATGGAGTATGCCCTCGTAGCAGCTTGGTTTATCCGTGGATCTGGATGCGTAGCTTTCACAAAGTCCGCGAGATCAATCACTCGACAGAGCAAGTCGCTCAGTCTCTCCAGGTTCTTGACAGTAGTCTCGTACTCTTCCGGGGAAGATGCCGCTAGGATCTTTGCCACTATTTTCTTTGCCTTCTTTAAACTTATATCTGCGAACTCCTCGAATCCTCGAGGTGTCGTCAGGTATCGATTCTGGAATAGTCCGGCATGGTGTCCGGATCTCGAGGATCTCGAGAACTCTTTCCAGAATGCTGGAGAATCGAAAATGTGTCCCAAAGTCTTGTCGTCATGCCTCGATCCAGGGGCCGCAGAGTTGACTGCTTGTCCACTACCATGATTAAAATTTATAACAATAGCATCGTCTAGAGACGTCAGGGGAGCGACTTGTGTATGATTACGTCGAATCCTCGTGGGGAATTGTTGTCGGACGCATCTCGAGCATACCCATGGTCGAGTAACCGCCGTTTTGAACATTCCTTCTGCTCCTTGGAAATATGTACATTCAATCGAATTAGAGGTTGTGAACGTTGATAATAACCTCGGCCGAGGAGGGTAAAAATATTTATGCAGAGCGGCTTATGCATATGTGCATAAAAACACGTGACCCGATGTCAAGCTTTATCGACGGCTGATTCAACAACTTCCCTACCTCCGCAATTGAACGCCCACGCCGTTGCCAATCGAGTTATGGCTTCGAGATTATTGCTGCGGCAGGTAAGCCAGTTGTATCTTCAATTGAGATGTCTACTAATGCAAGGCAGCGCATTGCGCCTGTGGCTACCGGTGCCGTCATTGCTGGGATAGCACTTTTCCCCAAGACGACTCTGCACGCAGAAGCTCCCGAGGAGTCCAACGTACGCTTTCCCATGATTATGTACCTCTGAACACAATTAATGATCACATATGTAGTCCAAGAAACCTATATATGACGATTTCGAGATCCCAGCCGCACCCACGAAGTCCCTCCTCTCCACCGAGACACCTACCCCATCTCCAAAGAAATCCACATCCCCAACTCCCACCGACCGTCTTGCAGTGCAAATAAGGAAGACCAGACTATTCCTATACGGCCACGTCGCAACAGCAGAGAACAAAGTCAATGAGCTGATGGACTCCGCGCTGCACCTCGAGGACAGCTTCACCAGCACGGTCGCCTCGTTAGCGCCCTCCCCGCAGTCCGGCGAGAAGCTCATGCCCGGCACCCTCTATATCCTAGTAGCAGCCATGACCGGTAGCATCGTATCCCGAAACCGGAACATCTTGCTCAGAGCTGTGGTTCCTCTGACCGTTGGAATTGGCGCCGGATGGGTTGTTCTGCCAGTTACGATGAGGAATGTTTCGGATCTGCTGTGGAAGTATGAACAGAGGTTCCCAGCTGTTGCGGATGGACATATCAGGACGAGAGAGGGGATCCAGAAGACTTGGAGGATGGCAAGGATCCATTCTCAGCAGGCGGTTAATATTGTTGGCGAGAAGCTCAGTGACGGACGGGAGGCTGTCGAGGATTGGGTGAAGAAAGGGAAATAAGGGATGGATGCGTGGTTGTTCAGATGGTATGACTGTACAAAACAATAGAGTTTCCTTTTTACAATGATGTTGGGTTATCAGAAAGTGCACAGCTTTTCTATACAAAGAATGTCAGTCAAACGAGACGAAAGGCATGAGAAAGTTCCATCCAAGTTTGGGTATTGTGCGGGTATCGCACGCACAACAATTATTACGAGTATTCTATGTTTATGCCCACTTCATTATAACAGAATCTACCTGGACCTGACCGTCCTCAATGCCACCTTCAGCTTTCCTCTTTCTGTCGTCAGTGATGTCAGGGGAGAGGTACGGTTTTAGCGAGCCAGCTGGCATGGTACTCAGCCCAGCCCAGCCCAGCTCTGCGTAGAACGTGGGTAATAGATTTTAAGTCTAGTTATCAAGCCAAGCTCTACTATATTCATGATGAAAAACGCTAGATATGACTCAATTCGTGTTTCAAGATTTACAAAAGAAGTAAAATGGGAGGTTTGATACTCTAGCCTCCTGGGTGTCAGTGCCCCCGCCCTACTACTGTTTTCTAAAGGCTATGATGGGGACATCACCAGCATATATCTGCATCGCTGATAGACAAACTCACTTTCCTTTTTTGAGACAGCGAAAGTCCATTATCTCGCCCATTGTTTATCTACCATCAAGAATATTAAATGAAGACGTGGATTGACACACTTCCGAGTTTTGGAGATTCTCCCGATCTGAGAAGTACGGATACCTGAATAATTCAGAGTCTGAACATCAAAGACATCATGACAACGAGAGTTAAGGGATAAGACATAAAAGAACGAGAGAGAAGAGCGAATCGTTAAATTGAAGAGGTTGTGAGTCGAAGATATAAGTATGGATAAGCTGCCTTCTCTGATGCCAGGTCTCCTGCTTCTACTAGGTACACACCTAGCGATCAGTTATATTGACATCACCAGCACGTGATATACCCCTCCAAGTACCCACGCAAAATGGCGACCTCAAATTCCCCATGAGTCAACATCTTCCCATTCGGTCTCCAACAACACCACGCCATGGCCGACATATTGAGTCCCGAAGAGTCAATAGCCCTTATCAAGGCTAACCTCGCTGAAGTCCTCAATCCCGAAATTATCGATCATGTCATTCTCGAAGAGAAACGCCCTTTGAAAGTCTATTGGGGAACCGCGACAACTGGTAGGCCACATTGTGGCTACTTCGTGCCATGTATGAAGATTGCAGAGCTGCTAGCAGCAGGATGCCACGTCAAAATCCTCCTCGCAGATATTCATGGCTATTTGGACAACATGAAGGCTCCAATCGAGCTCGTCGAGTTTCGCGCGAAGTACTACGAGAAGGTCATAAAGGCGTTGCTGAAGGCCGTGGGCGTCGATATTTCGAAATTAGAATTTGTCCTTGGAAGCTCTTACCAGTTGAATAGAGATTATACCATGGATCGATTCAAGTTGGAGGGTATCACCAGGATCAATGTTGCCCAGAAAGCGGGGGCGGAAGTCGTCAAGCAAACAGACGACCCGACTTTAGGAGGCTTGATCTACCCTCTCATGCAGGCACTGGACGAACAGTACTTGGATGTCGATGCACAATTCGGTGGTGTTGATCAAAGAAAAATCTTCACGTTCGCAATGGAGAACCTGCCAAAGATTGGGTACGGAGTCAGGGCCCACTTGATGAACTCGATGGTACCAGGCTTAGGAGAAGCTGCGAAAATGAGCGCAAGCGATCCAGACTCAAAGATTGATGTGATAGATGATCCGTCGGCTGTTGAGAAGAAGTTGAAGAAGGCGAAGTGTGTTCCAAAGGAGGTTGAGGGCAACGGAGTTATCGCATTTGTAGAGCATGTTATTTTCCGGGCACTTGCATTAAAAGACTCGAAACCAACATTCATCGTCCAAAGACGTGACGCAGAGCCACTTCTCTACACATCGGTTGAGAAATTAAAGGAAGACTACTTAGCGGATATTGTAAGTGCACCATGAATCATTTCCTGATGAGACTAACACCTTTCAGCTCACACCCCAACTTCTCAAAGCCGCTCTTACAATCCACCTCAATGCCCTCCTCGAGCCTATCGTCAAAGAGTACAAGGACTCCTCAGAATGGCAAGAAATTGCGCTAAAAGCTTACCCGCCCGAGAAAGCCGCCGTGAAGGTCAAGAAAGTCAAGGATAAGGGAGATCCAGCTAAGCGAGCCGCCGCCGCTGCCGCCGCTGCAAAAAAGAGTGTTGTTGCACAGCCAGATGGGCATATTGAGGGTGAAGGTGCGGACAAGGTCACTGTCGGATTATCAACTACTGAAGAGACGTTGCAAAAGTTAAAGGTTACTGAATGATAGAGTAGTAAGATAAATAGATACCCATTCATCTAGCTTTCCTCCCCAGCAACTCTCTTATTACCCTTGTCGCCTTGCCCGGCTTTTGTGCAAGTGTGGCAACTTCAATATACCCAAAGTATGTGACGAGCATACTGACAAGCCAAGAAGACGACGCAGAGTTGAAACCTTTTCTAACTCTAACAAACAAGGGACGTGTTCTCAAGTCAGCTGCCTCGACTTATTTATTTAGGGTACCCTTTATTTACGTAGCCTTCAAAAGGCCTGGCTATTGAGATATAATCAGAGAAGATAATTTTAATTCGCCAGGCAACAGCTTCCTTTATCAATTTACTGTTGATATTATAGTAAGAAAGTATTGACGATCCTTCTTTAAGAACGATATGAAACTCATTTTCTCTCAAGTAAAACAAGACTACTCTCAAGGCTCTTATGCCAAGGACACTTACAGCCCTACGCGCTACTGCATCGGACTAGAACCGGCATTCTTAGTTGCGTCCGAACAATATCTTGTGATAGCTACGGTTTGGAACAATCCAGTGATACCTGTTTATAACGAACACTCAGAAGCCTCTCCAAGTATTCGTCATAAAGAGAGATTCGTTATAGAGAGAGATTTCTCACCCAAAATACGGAGAGAGAGCCGTAGAGACCGTTCGTTATAAGGAGAGGTTCGTTAATAAACAGGTTCGTTATAAACAGGTTCGTTATAAACAGGTTCGTTATAAACAGGTTCGTTATAAACAGGTTCGTTATAAACAGGTATCACTGTATGTTATTTCAGTATTCTCTGGTCATTGGTTTTCAAGTGGCTTCGCAAATTTATGTTTTGATTTTCGCGAAGATTCAGGATGGGAAACTCGCTCCCAATGGTACAACATACACCATAAATCAAGGACATATGAAATCTATTATTAAAGGCTTCATAACACCAACATACCATACGAAGTTGCTTCCAACAAAAGACCTAGAAGAATCACCCAAGCAGCACTCCACGCTTAACACAGCAGTAAAACCCCGAAAAAAAAAGATAACAACTATCGAATTCCGCAACGAATTCTCCGAAGAATGGAAATCGCAAACTGAACATCAATGAGAAATGAACATTCGGTAGTTTTAAGATAGAATACATCCGAGTTACTGAATCTAGTCTGTGCAGACAACATTCAACTTGGTCGGAGTCTTTTTGAACTGGGCAATTCTTTGGTATTCGACCATGAATCATTGGCGATAGCCAGCATATGAGGAGGTTCTCTTGCAGCACCCAGAAATTAAAATGGGTCAGTGAGTCGACATGAATTACGAAGGAGAAAAGTGCCTCGTGGCGGTAAATACAACCAGTCTGATCATATGCAGAAGTCGACCGCGGGTGCAGCGGTGCTCGTTTTACCATTTCATCCCTTCATGGACGAGCTCCAGCATCTTGGCCCCTGAAGATCTAGATCCTCAACTTTCTGGTGGAAATATTTGCTTCTCGCCTATCTCACAGCACTGTATTTTCAAGTAGAGGCTGCGATGGTATCGGCGTGTGAACCAGTGGACTGCTACACTATATATCATCGCGACGCAAAGTGCCCAGGGAATGAAACATAACATGATGATATTGGCATCAAATCCTAGTACGAGTCCAAAAATAGTACATTGAGTAACGGCGAATACCAAAATAAGGGATTGATATCTGTCCCCTTGCTGGCGGCGATGAGCGAAAGATGAGATCGAGCACCCGAGAGTAAGGCAAGCTCCAAGCATCAAAATGGGAGATGGGTCCAGTATAAATGCTAAATAGCCAAAGTCCAGGGTTCCAATATAGCCTATATAGGCAAATGAGTCTGGTTGGTTGATGCTCTAGTCTGGGTATTAGTGACATTCTTGTCGGAGAATACAAGGATCATTTATTACTGGCATTTCATGACGGATTGCATATGCTGAGCAAAGAATCGAGCAAAAAATTGTAAGAGGTATCTCACAGCAGGTTGCGAGAGTTGATGCGGGATATTGACGGTGTGTGGAGTCCATTCGACCCAGAGGCTGCTGAAGGGATATAAATAATAGACACCATTTCTTTGAGGGGTAATCGTGTTTTGTGATATCAAAATATGAGGTGCTTGCCATGGTTAATTAGTTACCTAAATCTAGATCTCCTAGGAGGATTTGGTGGATATTTAAATGTCTACAGAGTAATGTGTAGCCTGCTAAAGGCTTGGATAGGCTATTTAAACAACTTATCTGTGAGTGATTCCATGTAATGTTTAACTCTATTTATAGCTCCACGCATACAACAATGCTGCTGTCCTGCTTATCAAAACGGGCGTCATCTGTGGCATGTGCTGATCCGCTTTTAATCCTCATGAGCCGTGAAGAGTTGACGATAGCACGTTGTGCAAAGGATCGCATGTTCTTGTGATCTAACATGATTGTCTGGATTGGGAGACAGATAGATGTCGGGCCGCAAGAGGGCGTTTACTATCCTGCGAGGCTGTGAGCCTGTGGCCCAACGAACAAAGACTGAACCATCCAAGGACTTGGCGATTCTGCTCACCGAAAATTACCAATCGAATGAGTGCATTGACACGTACCGTAAGCAAGAGAGACTAATTACCCGCAACATTACGAGGCTTAGAACAAGAGCCTTTGCATGTGAGAGATCATGAGACACCCGGAGCTGGACATAGCTAGTTACATCTCGCCGAATCTGACGCCACGTATTGTAGGGGATCATGGATATCCAGCCAGTTACTCGGTCGGAGTCCTTCTTCATACCAATGAGGGTGCCTGCAGTTTAATAATCTAAATAAAGCAAGAAGTCTGCCAAACCCGTATATGCGCTTGTGCCTAACAAGCTATGCCCTCCCAACTTTACAGCTTTGAGGCTCGCAATCATTGAACGGTAGTCTATTAATAGGGCTTCTTGATTAGTATCTCTAAGACCGCTTTCAAAAAACTCAATCCTTAACTCTATTGTATTCTTCATACACATCATATACCATCTTAGTCTAGTAACCCTCATTCAGATGTTTTTTCCAATGGAATGGAAATATTCGGAGATGATGACAGCTATCCTGTCTCTCGGACTGATGACCAGCTCCGCCATGGCGTCCCCGATACTCCACGAATATCGAAGTGTTTGGCTTTTGTAAGTCAATTGGGGCTTTGACTTGAGTCCGCTGGTTCTGATAGCTGCAACGTCTAGGGACATTTATGTGTTCTCAATCTCGACGGTAATATTTCTATTGCAGCACCTCGCAGAAGTCAGGACGTACGTAGACTCCCAGACCCCCTCCACTGATAAATATGGATAGCAGCTCACTTTGTACGGCTTACGTAGATACTGGTTTCTCAACCTGATTTTCGCATCCTCTCTCTGTCTCGGAACCTTCACCTTTAGGTCCTTCACCCATACTTCCTTCGCAGAAATCGAGTCAGGGATCCCAATTGTGATCTGCCTACAAGCCATTCTGACAGCACATTCCTTCCCTGTTCTGCAACAAGTCAATATTCATCACAATCTCAGCGAAGAGCCATTGTCAAGCCGACTGATTGTCGATCTGGAAGAGAACCTCCTGCTTGAGCATATGAGTCGGTCACTGTCTTGTCAATCCGACTTCAGTAGTCACGAAAGCGATATTGAGCTTCCTGAAGTCAGAGATATATTAGAATCTGCTGTCAGCAGCCGTGGCAGCGCAGAATACGCTGCTTGCATTCTAAGGGCATCCAAGATCTCTCTGGACGGAACCGAGTTTGAGCCATTTTATTTTACTGCAAGCAGACCCAGAAAAGGTTCTTCCGAGGTTATGAACTGTTCCCAACGATCTACTTCCCCTGACTCGTCTGATTGATTTGAGCCCCAAAGCTCGACTTGTACTGCTGCATCCGCTCTCAGAGCCATCATCCATGTTCGTTTGGAAATTGGACTCAGCCATAGCATTTGCCGGTCCGCTTTTGCCAGCCAAGGATGGCGTATACGTTCTAAGGTGATTAACTATGACCACCTCATCATCCCGCTAGGACTTTTCAAAATATAATTTGGAACAATACCTTACATATCAACCCTGGAACAACATAACTCTGGTGATCGAGTCATTACCCCATTATTGGGGATCTATATATGCTCCTTGCATGATTTTTCACTTTTCTTTGTTCGAAAAGATTTCCATTCTTGAGCCATGGAGGTTGAAACCATAGGATACGTTAGATACCAGGTTCACACTTGCCACTTGGAAACCCAAGGAGGATTAGGAATCTAGGATGCCTTATACCATACACAGGATACACGCACCAGGGCCTCTGAGGAGGCTACAACTCTGGTACCCAGTCCAGACTTTCCACAAATGTCAGTTCGTGGATATCCTGTCATCGGCGATGACATCCATTCTTTGTATGGGTTACAGAAAGGAGATATGAGTATCGGACACTGGTTTTTTTTGCCTATCTCGATATTTTCTATCTCTTTTCCTCCCTAAGATGAACAAGGTATGTTTGATTTCCATGAACTAGCTCCTTTAAATGACATTGCGACAAAGGCCTCAAAAGTGTAGACTCCCAACTTACGAGCTACTGTAATATAGGCAAATCCGGGAAAATATCCGAAGCCTCAAGCACTTCAAATCATGTCACTCTCTCACATCCGATATTTTGGTGAGCTCGCCGGCTTGATCAACTAGAAACGTCGGCTTAAGGCACTCTTGGACGGTTTTAGGACGATCCGTTTCTCGATATTAGAGTCGACAAGCTCTCGACAACTCTCCCTACTGGCTATGTAAAGCAATCATATCCTCTAATCAGCAAGGTTCTTAATAGTCAAGGAGCGACGCTGCAGCGGCCTTGAATGTCTATATTCCGAATATTACATACAACTTCAAACCCCCCGATCGTCACACTCTCGCTCAACAACTAAGGATCCGGTAAATTTCACGACAGTCAGTACGTGACTTATGCATCGAGAGAAGAGGTGAATTGTGGCATGTATCAGGAAGGGCTGGAGGGTTCTTAAGATACTAAAAGACATGAATCACATGATAGATGTCCTGCGCAAGCAAACGGAGGTGTTCTATATGATTTGGTAGCGTTATTGTACATGACGAAAATGGAGTTGCCGCGTTGGCGGCATGAAATGGAACCGTACTTCATTTCGCGATCTCCTATAGTTGATTCCACCGATGGAATCCCGACTCGAGACTGGAAGGTCTAGCAGCAGGAGAATACTTTTGAGGTTGAAACAGATTGTTGATGGCTGGATAAAGGAATCGCTTATGAGCTTGAAGTGGGACAATCAATCTTGGCAGGTCATGTAACATTAACATGAATGTATTCATGAACTCTTTGCATCTTTAGTACGAGAGAGGCATAGTAGCCATATTTTCTAGTCGTATCGATACGTGTTTACGCAATATGGATTAATAGATAATTTTTAGCGTTTAACGGCGTCTGCGACTATACATGGTTGTAGCTGCCGCAATCTAAATTCCAAAAGCGCCAAGAGAAAAGAAAGCGAGCGAGAGACCTGATCTTATATCTTTAGGTTCTTTCTAATTAACATGTACAAAGGGTGAAGTCCTGTGTAAGCGTCTTGATGTAACAATAGCGGCCCGGGGTGCCGAGAAAGCTTGATATGAGAAGCGTTTACCTGTCCCAGCATACCTAAATAAAGTCACCTGACTTGTCCTATGTTTCCCGATGAGAATAAACACAGCAAGCAGCTTCAGATTAAACCCACTGTATTAACAGCCGTGAGGTAGAGAATACTTTTAGGTCGACAAGGATCCAGTCTGTGTGAAGCAAGATCTAGTCAGGAGAACGTGGGTCCTAAGCGAGCCCCTGAACTCTTTGTTGACATTTCATAGCTGAGCCCTAGCGAGCCTAGTCATTGATTTCAAAAGCTCTACTCACCAGTCACCTTAGATAGCCCTACGTCCGCTCTTTTGAATGATGAGCAGAGGCCTCGATCTTGATCCTTCCATTTCCCAATGCAAGCTTGTTAACAGCTAGTTAACTGCTATACAAGTCAAAATTAGCTGATGCTCAGTAGAATCTCGGCCGCCTCGCCTTTCCCTTACTATTTTGCATTAGTCTTCACTCCCCCAATTTCCTATACTGAAGTTTCATAAGCAGCTGCGCAGTGAGTAGTCAAGGTAAATTTTATTTCGCCTCTATTTAATCAGTCTGGCGACTTCACACTAACTTCGCAAAAACTTCGAAGTACGCACTTGATGTTATTGTGACACTTATTGACGGCGCAAAAGCTAGGCTTTAAAGTTGTGCTGCACTAATTGCGGGAACTTGAGAAGTAATCTAGTTCTGCGTCATTACTCCTTCCATTCATCTAATCTACTTGGGTCTGGCTTGTTCGCTACGTCTGTCTAGGCCAATGACTCACTGCGTGTATTAACTCACTTTTACCTAGCTCCCTTGGACTTCGGACTAGCACTATAGATTATAACTACCAAATTTCTTTCTTTCTCCTCTCTAATTGAAAACCAGTTCTTCGCGGTACAGCCCCTTCTAGACGTTAAATACTATCTGTTGGTAAATCGATATGGTGGGTCACGTGACCCTGGTCACGGGTTCGGCCACGGACCGCCGCCGAACCCCTATTTATATAGAACACATCTCCTATAGCTTTCTGAACCTCAAGAATCAAATAACCTCAAAAGCACAGCTTGAATACAAAGTATTCAAGCCTCGTGCCATAAGGTTGATTCGATAGCTATCAATACAACCCTTGTAACTTCTCAATCACTCGTTCCCACCCAATTGAACACCGATCAACAACACCACGACCAACTCGGAGTACCATGAAAATAGGTACTACCGACACTATCAATCAATCAATCAATCAACCAACCACAAATTTCCAATACCCGATACCCCCGACTTCATGATTCAACTGTATTTACTTTCTAAATCCACGCTTCATCTTCAAACACTTTTCACATCTTCCTAATCACAATCACAATGGATTTGTTCGACGAATTGGAAAATTTAGCCGCAAGTGCTGCTTACGAAGAGCCTGAGGAAGAGTTCAGGCCAGTGTAGGTGGAGGGGAAATGGAGACATCGGGTAATGGGAAGTACAACGCGCTCGTTGACGGGCCAGAGAGTAGCTGCATCGATGGACGGGCATATCAAATCATGTCAGAAGAACACGAGGATGCGCTGAGAAGATTCCGAAACTGCAGCGTATGAGGTTGTGAAGTGTGCAATTGAGATGGACGGCCATACAGTCCAAGGTTGTGCATTCAGGTTTGCGGGTGCGTTTGATTGACATGGTAAAAATGTCTATGGGATGAATTTGTTACACTTGTATATATACCTGCTCAGATACCCAAGCAAGAGTTGGATGTGATCTTCAAATCATAAAATTCCCCTGAACGGTGCTCGTACATTTCCCTAAGCCCGATTTTTCTGAATAGCCTAGCCTTAGTGGTTTGCAGCTAAAATCGCGGACTAAGAATGTCGTTGAATTCGAACCACTAGACTCGTCACTCGATATGTCATATACCGCATTTCCCTACTAGGAATTAGACGAGAATGGAAAGTTCTTGTATTTGATCATACAATTTGAATGTATGCAGCAATTCGATACCTTTTACAAGCTGAGTACTGATGATACCTGTTTATTCGGTAAGGTCAAAAACATGTAAGTGTGGGGATAGTTATAGTATCTCTCACCTGCTCCTGCCAGCGAACTTTCACGTTTCGCATACCTAGTAATCATCAGACTATAGCTGAAATCCTAGGGTGAAATCAACAAGCCCATACCATTTCTATAGCCTAGATCTCAACCCTTGGCCCTCTGTACACTCTTGAAGGAGACTTAGAACAGTCTTCGCGACACCCCACGACATCTCAACACCACGACCACCAGCGCCATATGCATGAATCACATGCCTGCCACCATGGAGCTTTTCAGATTCTAAACGCATGCCACCATTCCGTGATGGCCGTCTTCCAACAATATCTCTAATCACACGAAACTTCCCATCTGAGTCCAGCAGCTCGGGAAAAGACTTCGCAGCAGCATCAAGCAGCTTTTGCCGAGTTTCAAGTCGTGGCGACGACTCGTAGTCTCGCTCTTCTTTCGTCCCACCGATGATGGTTCCTCCATAGAAAGGTCGAGGAATGACAAAGGTCCATGTCCCATCAGCATTCTGCCGAGTGATGGTTTGCTTTGCAGTGTTTGCAACTAAGCATGTTTGTCCTGTGGTTGGTGTTAATGGCAGTCTTCTTATCAACACTTTGGAGCAGTATACCTCTTGTGATAAACGACGCAGGATCATTGAACCCAACACCAGAGCAATTGACTACTGTCCGAATATTCCTTGCCAACAGAAACGCCTCATTCAAAGATTCTAGCTGCTTCCTTACAATTTTACCACCATTCAATATGAATCTCCGCATCAGATGACTTAGATATACAGGTGTGTTTACACACCAGGTCCTGTAACTTGCTCCCCGTTTCACTCCAGTCGGTAATTCCTCTGGATTCAGCACCCGAAATTCATCAATATCAGGATATCGAGTCTTTGAACTCAGGTACTCTTCACCTGGAGATTCCAACCAGTCCATACCTGTCAAAAACTCAACTCCGGAATCAACATTGTCCTTAACATAGGCTTTTATGTAGTCATAAGTTATTCTGGCTAATGTTGCTTCACGGATACCTTGAGCGGTGATATCTGGAATAGGACGGTAGTGGGCTCCGGACCAGGGACTTGCGTAGTCTATAGACTCGGCATCGGGAAGGTCTCGCGCAACTATAATGAGTTGGGAGTTTGGGAAGTTTTCTTGGCAGATGAGAGCTGATGAGAGCCCCAAAACTCCAGCGCTATGAGTCTGTTATGAGCCTGACTGTTCCCCACGTACACGTTGTACTACACGATGAGGGGTTTCTTACCCGATGACGACAATCGTTTCTTCGCTCATCGTGAATTTTTTTTGAAAGAGGGTAACTCTTCTCTTTATTTTTTACTTTGAGCGATTCAAATGTCTTTTGATACAGACGCCTAAGTCGCATAGTCAAGCAATTGCCTTTCATCGCACGACGGTGTAGCATCTCATGGGTACGAGTACCTGTCGAATCAACATTGGAACCCACATCGGGAATGATAAGCGTTATGCCGAGCCGAATAAAGTAGGGGAAACTCGGCCAACTAATTATGGGCCAGAGTCTAATGGCTTTTGAATGGGAATTTAACAAAGTTGGTTGAATGTTTTTGGGCTTCAGTCTATTTACTTCATTGTCGCCTCTAACGAAGACTCCGACATTTTTTATCTTTCAATTTTTTCAAATATCACACACGATCTTATCAACCCCATCATGTCGAAAGTCCCAATCAATCTCGCAATCTCCAAGGGAGCTGGTGTGATCCACAACCAAGCAATCGTTGCAAATGGACTGGTATTCTGCTCCGGACAGATTCCTGCAGATCTAGCAACTGGAGAGCCCATTACTGGGGATATCAAACAACTTACGGCATGTCAAGAAATTTTTAACTTTGCTTTTTTCTTTAAATCTTTACCCCATTCTCTTTCCTAAAGAATGAAACTTACTGGATCTTTCTAGGCGAAATGTATAGAGAACTTGAAAGTCGTTCTCGAGGCTGCAGGGTCCGGTCTTGAGAGTGCTGTGAAAGTCAATATCTTTCTCGTCGATATCAAGAACCTACCGCTCGTGAATGAAGTATATGTTCAGTACTGGGGAGCGGTCAAGCCTGTTAGAACGTAAGGATGATCATTCATTTCCATTGCTGGTATTGTTGGGTTGAATACTGATTTTGTACCAGATGTGTGGCAGTGAAGGACTTGCCGCGTGGAGTAGATATCGAGATTGAGTGTACTGCGTTGTTGATTGCGAAATCTACTTTGTAGTTTGAAATTTAATAAATCTACTAGTGGAGTCACCACGATAAAATCATACCGCAATTCTTTTCTTTTCGTAATTATTGTAATGCAACGTCGTGAAGCTAGAATGTTATTAGCTAAAGCTTGGAATCCCCGGCTCAGGCTACAATTGCAGTGTCTTAGCCCTATAACTCTCAAACCAAGGATGCACTATTCTTCGATTCAATAATTAAATCAGAATAGTCAAATAAGCACAAGTTTATCAAGCAACCACAGTCCAGTTTGTAGAAAGCTAAAGATGAAGCTTCATTTTTTAGATAATAGTCATGACAGGATGTCAATAACTTATCCTGCGCTGCAGTCGGCAGTGTTGAAAGAAGCCGGTCGGCCCCCCACTTTCGGCGATTCATCAGAAATCCCACAAGCCAATGACAAAACCGGCAAGTTGCAGCAATCATTACCAGTTCTGGATTTCCAGTCGGAAAAACGGGCCTCACGAAGAACCCTAAACCTTCTCGATAGTTCATCATTTGTCCCTACGAGATAGCTAGACTGCTGTGGTCAAGTGATTTCAACTTACTCTAATGAATCTCGGCGATTCACAACATGAGCCAAGTTCCGAACCGATATCCTGCAAGCCTCCCTACCACGATTAGCGAATAATCAATTTTTAAACTTCGCGATGGAGACAATGAAAAATATGGAGAAGTCAGATATCAGGAGTGAACCCAGCAATGCGAACCAGAAGCTCGCAGTGGTGCTCAAGTCATCGGTCGGGAGACGTCGATATATCCTGAGAAACAGTACATGTCTTATGTTCTTACTAGGAGCAATATCAGCGATTGCATCTATCTCCTTTGGCATATCGATGAAAGTCCGGAAGATAAATCCTTTAGATTATAAGGAGAGGGTGAAAGAAGTCTTGACTACCACTCCGCTGATCGATGGTCATAATGATTTGCCCTATCTGCTTAGGATCGAGTTACAGAATAAAATATATAATCCGTCAGATTTCCAGTTCTGGGACGGTAATGACTTGTTCTTCTTATTTCCTGGATATATACTGATATTGGTGGTTCAGGACTGGCAAGTCACACAGATCTGAAACGATTGCAAGAAGGCCGAGTTGGTGGGCAGTTCTGGTCTGTGTTCGTCGAGGTAGGCAGTCATTTGTACCTGCGTGATTTGTATCATGTACTGAAGGATTCAATTTAACGTGATGCAGTGCCCCAGTAGTGAACATATGGACGATCCAGATGTGAGTCCTGAACCTCAAAGTTACTAGCAAAAAGTTTCCTTATGAGTACAGATAAACAGCATGCAGTCAGGGACACCCTCGAGCAGATCGATGTGTCCAAGCGTCTCTTCGAGCACCATTCGACCAACTTGACGTATTGTACAACCTCATCTTGTGCCTTGCGTGCATTCAAGTCCGGACGTATTGCATCCATGCTCGGAGCAGAAGGCATGCACCAAACGGGCTCGGCACTGGCGTCAATCCGGCAGTTTTTCCTGTTGGGCGTGCGGTACATTACTCTCACACATAATTGTGACAATGCCTACGCAACAGCAGCATCCACAGTCACAGCAGGAGGTAAGGATATCGGTCTGAAGGAATTCGGATACGCTGCCGTCAAAGAGATGAATCGCCTGGGCATGATGGTGGACTTGAGCCATGTTAGTCATAATACCATGCGTGATGTACTTCGTGTTGCTAGAAGTCCTGTTATGTTCAGTCACTCCTCGTGTTACGCACTTGCGAAGAACTACCGCAACGTTCCTGATGATGTGCTGAGAGGATTGAGGACCAATGGTGGAGTTGTTATGGTCATGTTTGTGAAGCGGTTCTTGGATGCTGAGAACCCCGAGACCGCTAATATGGAGACGGCTGTTGACCACATCCTCCACGTAGCGGATATTGCAGGATGGGCGCATGTTGGAATTGGTAGGTTCTCTCTGAACTCCTCCGCCTTCCAAGGTCCAAAAAGAGAATCAAAAGCTGACATCGCTCTAGGTGGGGATTTTGACGGTACTGTGACACTGGCTGACGGCATTGATGATGTTACTGCCTACCCAAAATTGATTGAAGCCGTGATGAGACGGGGTATAACGGATGATCAAATCAGGGGCCTAGTAGGTGAGAATATCATGAGAGTCTGGCGACAAAATGAAGTCAATGCGGCATCATTTGAAGCCGCTGGGGAACTGCCGGTAGAAGATGTTTGGAGCGAGAGACGGTGGTCAAGATGGGACAATCCTTTGCCACTCATGCTGCCTGGGAATAAGAAGAGGGTAAAGTCGGAGAATTATGCTTGAAGGAAGATATACGTTGATGGAAGAAATAATGGGGGATGGAAAGTTCGCCTACTCAAGTAGCAAAAAGGGGTGTGGGGACCAGAAAGGGGGAGCTCGGTTAAGGTGCTTCTCCCTAGTGGATCCCACGTGATTGGTCATCCATAGATGATAACTGCACTGGTGGACAACTGTATTCATCTCTCAAGCCTTCGTTTTCGACTTTTTCATGATATCTAGCAACAACGATATGCAACAATGGTAATATATTATTAACTGACTTGCAATGCGAACTTACTGTGAAAGTGAGGATGTACGAAGTATGAAGTTCCGTAGAATAACGTCGACCGTCGGATAAGGATCCACAACCCCATTCTTGAGAAGACTAAGCTCGTGGTGGATCCAAGTCTGACTTACCACGGTGTACAGTACCTTGTACTCTCCATTCAAATACCCCAGATCCATGGATCAAGCTTAGTATTTGCTCATGGCCGCCGCTCCACTTTGCGATAAGGCCAAAGTGGGATTACAATCAGCACCGAAGGATTGGTTTCAACTTTCCATTCACGTCTCACGAGCGCGAAACACGATTTGAAGTTGTGTTTTTTGATTATTCAAATTACATCGTTGTCTCCAAACAGAACACTATTGACAATATGTCATCAGCATCTCCCGAAGCTTGTCGCTCGACGACAAATGGCCAAGAGGAAGATGCCGTGCGCAGTAAACGAATCGTGCGAAGTTATATTGCTTGTAGGCGATGCCATACGCAGAAGGTGAAATGCAGCGGCGAGAATCCATGCAGAAACTGCAAGGGCTCAAAGACTCCTGTTGAATGTGTTTATCCCGTTCGTGATCGAAAAGTAGCCGTATCCGAAAGGTAAATTCTATTCATGTCGTGTGTCAAGCCTCAATTCCACTCCGAGATAGCTGATCTATATATATATCGTAGATATCTGAAGAAACTCGAGGGCGAGAATCAAACACTGAAGCGTAAATCACCACATCAAGAACAGCCCGTCACCAATGAACCAGCAGCGGGATCAGCAGCAGCTCCTCGGCCAGAGCCCAACCAGCCACAGAAACGAGCCATGACCACAGCACCTGCGAGGACCCAAGAGTCTGATATATTGAGCCCCCCGGGCCAGAGTACTGTAAGCGAAGAGGACATCGATGCATTTGTGGACGAAACAAATATCCAGCCCTACGTGGGGGAGGCGGCATGTACAACATTTGGTTCGAAACTCCGCCAATTCCTCCTAGGTGAAGGTACTGCGCCTGCGCCGAGCCGACCTAGATATTACAAGAATCAACGGATGCTGCGGGCTTCGTGTACAGATTGTCAGCTGCCCAATAGAAGTGATGCACAGCTTTTGGTCAGAGTGGTGTCGCGATTTATTGGTCCTGACTACCACTTGTTACGGAGGACGTCTTTCTTGGAGAGGCTGGAGGAGACATATAAACTGGAGGTGCTGAATGATCCGATTTGGCTATGCAGGCTGTTCACTGTGTTTGCTTTGGGAGAGATATATACAGTGCGGTCGACGAAGCCGAGGGGAAACAGCGTCCCAGGCATTTCGTTCTTCTTGAAGGCTCTGGATTTCTTCCAGGATCTCTATGAAGAGCCGACGGTTGAATATATTGAAACACTCATACTTCTGGTAAGTGGATGTAAATTTCACATACTGGAACTGATCACCTGACCTCTCTGCAGTCATTTTATTCGACTACTCTCAACAGAAGAAACACAGCTTACACATACATTGGACTTGCAATGCGATTATCAATGATGCTTGGCCTACACCGAAGAATTCCTGTAGACTCCCCACTCTCCCGCTCGGAGCGGGAGCATCGAATTCGTGTTTGGTGGACGGTGTACATTATGGATCGCTTGATGAGTTCCAAGGTCGGGCACCCGGCCATGATTCAGGACACGGATATCGATGTCCAGTTGCCATCCAACGATGGCCTCTCTCCAAAAGATACTGCAGATTTCTATGATCCCACCTATATCCTGGCACAGATAGCTTTAGCTAGGATTACTGGCAACGTGCTGGAAAATATCTATCACATTCCGCAACCAGGTCGATCCAGTTCTTTCGTACATGGGGTACAAACAATCTTGACGAGTCTGAGGAGTTTTCACAGTGGTTTACCTCCGCTGTTGCGGTTAGAGCCGCAAAATTCACCGATGTATGCAAACAGAAATGTGGCATCTTTACATCTTCATTTCAATCAGGTAAGGGGGAAAACAGTCTCTATACGTTGATCGGCTCATAGCTAATATATAACAGTGTGTAATTTTAACAACTCGCCCAATCCTATTCTACGTCTTCCGTCAAAAGCTCGATCAAGACAGCGGAAAACCACGCGCTCTTGCGCACATGGTCTCCGTCCTATCAGATGCATGCGTCCAGACAGCGAGGGCATCCAACAAAATCCTCTCCCAACTATGGGTGGATGGCTGCCTAGCAATGTACGGTTTCTACGACGCCCTCTCAATCTTCTCATCAACACTCGTCCTCATGCTATCTGCCGCAATGGACGAACTTGAGGGGAAAATGTGCACCGATGAGGATGGTATCGGCGTCGCTTGGAGCTTGCTGCGCTCCATGAAAGATGATGGGAATGTCCCAGCAAGCGACTACTACGATCAGCTTGTGCAACTAAAAGACGCGCTTCACGGCGCTTGCGCTAAAAAGATGAAAAACATCGACCCGGGCCTTCAGGCTCGGAATATGGCAGCTGAGTTACAGATGGTCGCTGCAGCTACTGGCATGGGAAGCAATCCGATGCCTCATGCCGCCAATTTCGTGTCTAAAGCGGAAAACACGCCTCAGCTGCTTGTCACGGCTAAGCATGGTATCGGTGAGGCTGATTGTGATGCGCTCCACGACCCGTTTCTGAACGGATTATTCTCTCAACCGGCATCGCATCCGCAGGAGCAGTCGTCGAATCAGACGTCGTGGGCTCCTGCTGCGTTGGACTCTCTGTTCTCGGCGAGTACGACAGAACAGCTGTTATGGGATTTTGATTGGGAAAGTGTTGGGATGCTTTGAGATTGAGCGTGCGGAAAGGGGGTTGGTGATTAAGCGAGGCGTTCAGGGGATGGATAGAGAGATGGCTAACCAGGCATATGGTGGAGGGATTTCTACGATCATTCATTGTCAAATTCAAGTTAAAACCTATGAATGCATATTTTGGTTTCAGTAATCATGGGAATAGAACATTGTTTGAGCACCTGCCATCTGCTCTGCTCTGCTCTGCTCTGCTCTGCTCTGCGCTCCGAGTCCGAGGATCCCTCCTAACGTTCAATTCCTCCAAGTCCTTCTGATATCAATAATGTGAGAGGCCGACACCCGCAGATCTTACTTATCACAACAAATCAAATTCCAAGCCATAATCATCTCCCGGCTAACACAAGCTAATTGGTCCCCCTTTCCATCGTCGAAAAAGTAGAGCCGTGAGTGAGATTTCGCTGGATCGTACTGTACTGTATCGGTCTTGGCGAAGAAGCTCCAACTCGCCAAGGGCTAGCGGATATCCGATCGGCTTCTCTGGCGTCGAGCCGAACGAACAAACGATAAACATTTGATGTGTCAAAACAAAAAAGGTTGAAATGGAAACAAACTCTCGTCGGGTCACCGATTGGCCGTGTTGGCCGCTTTGAAATCCAGCTCGATACTGATGTTGCCGGGTGGAAAGATACAGCTACAGTACCATCGATAGGTGGTGCAATAGTTTTCGTGCGGTTGGATTGAATGGATTGAATTATGTAATCGAAGAATGGGCCGGCTTGAAGGATACTGTAGAAAGGTGGGGCGGATAGGCAGTTCGATCTTTCGGTAGAGTTCGAGTACAGCAATTCCAAGCGTTTATATGTTTACACCCGGCTCTCCTAGCTATTATCCATTCTGAGATTGTTTCTCGTTGTATCTGACTTCGTCCTTACTTTGTTTTATTCTTTTCTTCAAAATGCCTTCAGCGATGCCCAAAGGAATCCGTATCGCTATTGATAGGGGCGGAACCTTTACTGATTTGTAAGTTTTCATTGGCACTTCCTCGCGATCGTGGTGGACAAGGAATTTGCTCACATTGTATTGTGTAGTTGGGCGAGTATTCCAGGGCGCAAAGATGATCTTGTTTTCAAACTTTTGTCCGTGTGCCCGGATCTTTACCAGGACGCACCTACGGAGGGCGTGAGGAAAATTCTGGAAACTGCAACAGGCGCTTCTATACCAAAGGATCAACCTCTAGACTTATCATCCGTTGAATCAATCCGAATGGGAACGACGGTGGCCACAAAGTAAGAACATGCACAAATCTTCATTCGGTCACGTGCTAATTTATATGCCAGTGCCCTCTTGGAACGAAGGGGTGAACCAGTTGCGCTTCTTATCACGAAAGGTTTCATTGACCTCTTGGTTATTGGAAATCAAGCTCGGCCAAACATTTTCGATCTCAAAGTCAAGAAGCTAGACAGGCTCTACGAGACCGTTATTGAGATAGACGAACGGGTCACCGTCGAAAGCTTTTCAGAAGACCCAGAACCACAGCCTATCGATGCAGCAAGTGACGAGAATCTTGTGGTTGGTTTATCCGGAGAAGTACTGAGGATACTAAAGAAGCCGGATTATGATGCAGTTCGGAAGGATCTCCAGGCACTTTGGGATGGAGGAATTCGGAATCTAGCAATTGCGTTGATGCACTCGTACTCTTTTCCGGAACACGAGCTGAAGATTGCTGAAATCGCGAAGGAAATGGGCTTCACCATCTCTGTTTCGAGCCAACTTCAACCGATGATTAAGATTGTTCCACGAGCACAATCGGCAACTGCTGATGCTTATTTGTCGCCAGTGATTCACAAATACCTCGCGGGCTTCGGAAAGGGATTCCTCGGAGAGTTCAAAGATGAGGCGAGTTCGAAGAAGCTATTACTCTCACAGTCGGATGGAAGTTTGACGACTTTCAATACTTTCACTGGTCTCCGAGCTGTGCTTTCCGGTCCAGCTGGAGGAGTCGTTGGAATGGCAAAGACCTGCTATGACGAGAAAGCTCAAATCCCAGTCCTAGGTTTTGACATGGGTGGAACTTCTACAGATGTGTCTAGATTTGGAGGAACGTACGAACATGTCTTTGAAAGCACTATTGCAGAAGTTACAATCCAGAGCCCTCAGCTCGACATCAACACCGTGGCTGCTGGAGGTGGCTCCATGCTCTTCTGGCGTAATGGTCTATTCGTTGTTGGCCCTGACTCTGCAGGCGCTTTCCCCGGGCCAGCCTGTTATGGTAAAGGCGGTCCTCTCACGATCACCGACGCAAATCTCATGCTCGGTCGCTTACTGCCAGACTTTTTCCCTACGAAGCTCGATTATGAAACGACAAAAGCCAAATTCGTGGAGCTGACGGCAACCATCAATGCTGACAAGGGTGGAGACTCACAGCTTACAGTCGAAGAAGTTGCCCATGGGTTCGTGACAGTTGCAAATGCTGCAATGACTCGACCAATTCGGAACATCAGTGAAGGCCGCGGATTTGAAACCTCAGCCCATAGTCTTGCTTGTTTTGGCGGTGCAGGTGGACAGCATGCCACTGCAATTGCTCGAGACCTAGGTATCAAAAGGGTCATTGTCCATCGCCTATCAAGTATCCTTTCTGCGTATGGAATGGCTTTGGCCGACATTGAGGTCGATCTCCAGGAGCCTGAATCAGTCACATTTGGTGAAGAGACTAAGGCACGACTCCAGCAAAGAATGGACTCTCTCAAACTGAAAGCTTTCGACAAACTTGCTTCGCAAGGCTTCACAGAAGATCAAATTGTCCACAACTGCATGTTGAACATGAGATATGTGGGGAGTGATACAGCTTTGATGGTCTCGAAGCCTTCTGGCGACGAGGATTTCGGATCTGCTTTCACCAAGAGGCATATGCGCGAGTTTGGCTTCGTCCAACCCCGCGAGATCTTAGTCGACGACATCCGTGTGCGAAGTGTTGGCAAGAGCATCGGAATTCAGACGTCAAACCCGTTCCAAGAGCTTGATGAGCTTGACAACCCTTCATACCTTGGAACAGCAGAAGCAGCAAGCACGCGAAAGGTGTACTTTGAGAAAACTGGATGGAGTGATACTCTTATTTTCCATCTCGACAGCTTGCCTGTGGGCCGAAAGGTTCCAGGACCGGCTATCATCATCGATGCAACTCAGACAATTGTCATCGATCCCGCGAGTGAAGCCACAATCCTGCAGGAACATGTCATTGTTGACTTGCTGGACACTGTCCGCAAAGAGATTAGCTCGGAGGTCGTGGATCCTATTCACTTGTCTATCTTTGGACATCGTTTCATGAGTATCGCTGAGCAAATGGGAACCACTTTCCAGAAAACCTCCATCTCTACTAATATCAAGGAGCGACTTGATTTCTCCTGTGCTGTATTTTCTCATGATGGTGGACTGGTTGCAAACGCTCCCCACATACCTGGTCATCTGGGCTCAATGGCGTATGCGATTGCGTATCAATCGAAGTTGTATCCAAAGGGTGATCTCAAACCTGGCGATGTTTTACTCTCCAACCACCCAATCTCAGGAGGAACTCATCTGCCAGACTTGACAGTTACCACTCCAGTGTTCGATGATGAAGAGAACCCACAAGAGATTCTATTCTTTGTTGCAAATCGTGGTCATCATGCAGATATTGGCGGAATTGCCGCTGGATCAATGCCACCCAACTCAACAGAATTGTGGCAAGAAGGTGCTGCTGTCGAGACATTCAAGATGGTGAATGAAGGCATCTTTGACGAGGCTGGAATTGTCAACATCCTCTACGATATACCGGGCCAGTATCCTGGGTGCAGTGGAACACGTACCCTCAAGGATAACATCGCAGATTTGAAGGCAGCAATTGCCGCAAACAAGCGTGGTATCTCTCTCTTGTCAGCAATGATCAAGGAATATACCTGGCCAGTTGTCAAACTCTACATGGCTGGGATTCAAGATAATGCGGAGGCCAGCGTACGAGAACTTTTGAAGAAGTTCAGTGTGCGTTTTGAAGGTCACCCGCTGGAAGCCGTGGACTACCTTGACGATGGAACCCCCCTGGCTGTCAAGATCACAATCGACGGTGAGACTGGCTCAGCTAAATTCGACTTCACTGGTACTGGACCGGAGACCTTCAACAATCTGAACGCACCTCCTGCTGTCATGTACAGTGCAATCATGTACTGTTTACGGTCCTTGATATCCTCTGATATCCCACTTAACCAAGGCTGCCTTTCTCCAATTGAAGTTTTCTGCCCGCCAAACACGATTTTATCTCCATCACCAAAAGCTGCGACAGTTGGGTCCAACGTTGAAACCTCGCAACGCATCATCGATCTCATTTTCAAGGCTTTCCAAGCAGCAGCTGCCAGTCAAGGATCGATGAACAATCTGACTTTTGGATTCGGAGGAACAGACAAAGAAGGGAACATCACCAAAGGTTTCGGTTACTACGAGACCATCGCTGGTGGAGCCGGTGCAGGTGATGATTGGCAAGGACAAGATGGTGTCCACACACATGCCACAAACACGAGAATGACAGATCCTGAGGTCTTCGAGAAACGATACCCGGTCATCCTTAGAGAATTTTCAATTCGCAAGGGCAGTGGCGGTGTGGGCCGGAACAGAGGAGGAGATGGATGCATTCGTGATATTGAGATCCGTCGTCCGATGCAAGTCAGCATCTTGAGTGAGAGGAGAGTCATTGCACCGTATGGAATGGCTGGTGGTGGCGAGGGAAAGCGAGGACTGAACTTGTGGAAGAGAATTGATCCACTTGACGGGTCGCTCAGGACGATCAGTTTAGGTGGTAGGGCATCGGTCACGATGAATGCTGGGGATCGCATGATTGTGCACACGCCTGGTGGTGGTGGATATGGAAGCAGGCAGGCGGAGAAAGAGAATGGATGCATGAAAGTTGATGTCGCTACGCCGGCTATGAAGAGTTCATGATCGTCGGAATAGTGAGTGGAGGCTGTGCTGCACAGATCTAGAGTTCAAGTCCAATATTTGTATGTATTTTGGCATATTTTAGCATTAATTTCATGAATTCTCATACTTCAGTTAAAGAGTTCCATTGTTGAAGGCTGATGTCAGTCATGTGCTTACTCACAAGAATGACTGTTCAGTCACGAGAAGTCACGATTCTGCACTAAAAATTGGCTGCGTTCTTGCTCCCCCATATATTGTACATGGTCGCTTGGAGTTAATCAATACTTACTGTCTTGATGGTCTGCTATTGTTTCATAGCTTTCAAGTGATGATGACACTTTCGGATGAAACATCACAAGTATGAAAACAGGTTTCGGAAACAACAATCGTACAACTAACGAAAGCACGAAAAATAGAAGCTGGTATTTGAATCAGTTGATAAAGTCAGTATGCACTTTTCTCTAGCTTTGGTAATGTGGCAAACAATGTCAAAAAAGTTATATATTTATTACGAAGTTAAGCAGTGCAACGCAATTCTTTTGTATGCAGCTATGCTTTCCACCAATTCCGACACCTTGACATGTTCATTCTCTCCATGTGCATTCAAGATACTCCCAGGTCCATAAAGATACTTCTTATGATCACCGTGAAGTCTCGGAACATCGGTTCCAAACGATGCTGCATATTGGCCGAAACCTGGGAATAACTATCAGCACAAACTTCACTTCATTCAGAATTCACTTGCCTTCAACATCATGATCGAGAAGAGTCTCAGGATACTCAAAGTTGAACTTGAGCTCCACATCGGAATGCTTCGCAACAATATTTGTGATTTGTGATTTGATATCAGAGAGATCACTGGCAACGCGCACTGAGCACAAAGCTTCACTCGATGCCGCCAGGACATTATACGCAACACCACCCTCCATCTTACCCACATGCATAGTCGAAGGACCAAGCAGCTCAGACACCGGCCACTGCGCCGCCAGCAATTCATACAAGCACGCGATCAGAGCTGTATTGGAACTCAATCCCCTCTCCGGGTACCCAGAATGACTTGCCACGCCCGAAGCAAACAATTGAAAGACCAAATGCCCCTTATGGCCAACACCTAGCTTCCCTTCCGTCGGTTCTCCGAAGATCACGGCATCCCAAGAAAGCCCCATATCATTCGCAGCGAGCATCCCAGGCCCCCCCTTTTCCTCTCCGACAACAAACAGAAAGCTAACATCACCACCATCCTCACGAATCTTTCCTTCGCGCCGCAACTCCTCTACGGCTTCAATCTGTGCCGCAAGTGGTCCTTTATCGTCACATGCTCCTCGGCCCCAAATCGTCTCTCCGTCTTCAGAGACGGAGAGTGGGATGTGTGGTGGGACGGTATCTATGTGGGATGAGAGACAGATGCGAGTTCTGCGAGATGTTGAGGGACCCAGGTATGCGTAGATGTTGTGTCTTGTTGAACCTGGTGAGATGGGAATGCGTTCTACGGTATAGCCGAGGGATTGGAGGTGGGTTTCGAGGAAGATTCCACAGGCGAGTTCGTCGTCGCTTGTGCTGGGGATTTCAATAAGTTGTTTGAGGAGGGCAACGACGGGGAGGTCTTGGGATGCCATGATTGTTTTTTTTTGTTGGGAGAGAAGTAGTTGGAGCTATGTTTACTGCATCTCTTGCGTGGGGTTACTTCTTTCTCGTACGTGGATTGTTTACTTGAGCTTCGCACTGGTTTCTGACTTTCTGTTGTCTCGGAGCATACCATCTGCCCTCTGCCAGGATTTTACCCGCCTAATCCTCACCAGACTCTCTGATCAGTTTTCGGGCAACATCAATATTGTGAGAAGATTGTACTCCGAATCTCTGATCAAGTATCTCGGAATAGTTGTTGTCCAAGCCGAAAGTGGATCACCCCACTGATGTCGAGTCAAGTACTGTACATATCCTAAGCTACCCGTTATTATTGACTATGTTATGCACCATGCAGTAACCTAGTTATTGCCTATCATCGATAACAATTCCTCTTTAATATCTGTTTGTAATATTCCAAGCGAAGTGGACAGCGTCACAAAAACTCAACCATGGGCATCCAACAACAACACTCCACTGATGCCAAGCCCAAACCGACCATTCTCCTCGTCACCTCCAACACGCGCGCAATCCACACAGAACAATGGAAGCGTGTACAGCAGAAATTCAACATTCTAACCTACGCCTGCGATGACGTCTCCCAATTCTGCAAAGAACTGCAACCGGGCGGCCTCTACTCCAACATCTCCGCCATCGTGCGCACCGGCTGGATGAAAGCCGAGCCCTTCAGCACCCACCGTCTCTTCACGACGGAATGCACTCGGTACTATCCACCATCCCTCAAACTCATCGTGTGCTCGGGTCATGGGTTTGACTCGGCTGATATCGACACCTTGACGCAAATGGGGATTTGGTATTGTAATACGCCGGATACGTGTACGGAGGCTGTGGCGAACACGGCGTTGTATTTGATTTTATCCAGCTACAGGTATTTCTCCTTTGCGGAGCATTGTGCGAGGAATGAGTGGGCGATGAGTAGGAGTCTGGGTATGAAGGCTGTTGATCCGCTTGGGACGACGTTGGGTGTTGTGGGGATGGGGGATATTGGGGTTAGTATTGCGAGGAAAGCGGCGTTGGGGTTGGGGATGAAGGTTTGCTATTTTAATAGGAAGAGGGATGAGAAGAGAGAGTGTGAGGTTGGGACTGTGGTGTCTTATTGCAAGTCTTTAGAGGAGTTGCTGAGCATTTCGGATTGTGTGGTGTTGGCTTGTCCGTATACGCCTGCTACGCATCATATGTTGTCGGCTGAACAGTTCAAGCTTGCTAAGGAGGGTGGAATGAGGGTTGTGAATATAGCTCGAGGTAAACTTATTGACGAAGTTGCTCTCTTAGAGGCGATGAAAAGTGGAAAGGTTGTGGGGGTGGGACTTGATGTTCATGAGAACGAGCCTGGTATTAACGCAGCATGGAAGGATGATTATATGGCTACTGTGCTCCCACATATTGGTGTATGCTCGAGGACGAGCTGGGAGGGGTTTGAAAAAAGCTGTTGGGATAACGCTGAGGCTTTTTTTGACACGGGAAAGCCGTTGAATCCTGTTAATAACATCGAATAATAAATAAGCGTAACGAACTTATTAAGCGTATCTTCTTTTTGTATATAAATTTTTCAATGAGCTGAAACTTTCAATTTTACTTGGTGAGATTTTAAACTGACTAACATGACATGCCGGAAAGTTGGAAACGACTTTCTATTCTTAGTATACTGGGTCCCATGAACTTTCATATTAGCCTTTACTTACGAGTTGCACCTAGCCGTTACAATAATACTACGCATCTTTTGACAGAAAAGAACAACATGTTTTAATTCTTGGCAATTCCTAGGTTCTAAATCCTAATTTACCCAGAGTTATCCGTATACACCATCTGCCTACTACATTCGACCCATCGCAAGATTTTATCAATCCTCCCACATCCTTAAGTTGTGTATCTAAAGTATACATTCATGTCTCCCTTCTCAGGCTCGTTTGGTAACGGAGTACCAGCAGCTAGAGCAGCCTGGATTCTCTTCTCGCGACGCGTGTTTGCCATGTTCATGCCGACAACCAGGAGGATAACCTATAGAATGTCAGCGAGTGCATCAGCACGTCTCTATTGAATGGACTAATTACTATAAGACCAGCTAAAACAGATAACCCGAGAGAAATAGAGAGTCCTTTGATATATCTTGGACCACTGGCAGTCGTGAAGACTTGACCGACCGCTACCCCCGCGGTGTTCGCGCAAGTAAGTGTAGCACCGATCATAGTTGCTCTCTTAAAATGCTGGGAAACGTTGTCATTCAGCCACATTAGGGACATACCCGTGGTGGGATAGATACCCATGACCACAATGAAGCATGCGAAGTAGCGAGCACCAACGCTTTCGGCGCCGATGAGGATTGCGTAGCCAACTACCAAACAGATGAGAGGACCACCGATCCAGTATCCTGAAAGCCTTGTTAGAATGTTGATAGTCAGAAATAGTGATAACATTACCTCTTTTGGTGCGATCAGACATCCATGCTACGAAACCAAACCAGAGGAGGCCCCATACGTAGATTGGAACTGTGAGTAGGTTGGCATTAACTGAGGTGTAGCCCATTCCCTTGATAATAGCTGGAAGGAAAGTTGTGAAGCCGTATAGTGAGATATCGACCGAGAATTGGAAAACAACACTAAAATGGATTAGTCGGTAGATTAAATGGAGGATTTGTGGTGACATACAACGCATACCACTTCGGATCGACAAAGATGGAGAGTACTGAAGACCATTTGAACTCTTCATCGATACCCCAGTGAGGATCCTTGGCATATCGCGCAATCATCAACACCTTCTCTTCCTCAGTCAGGAACCAAGCTTCTCTCGGCTCCTGTGGGAATACGAAGAAGAACACTGGCACCACAAGAAGCGTCAAAATAGCCTCCACGATAAAGAGCCATCTCCAGCCTTTAAAGTTCCCTGGGCCTTTGATCTGGGTGAGCCCGTAGGCTAGGATACCTCCGAATGCACTGGCTAAAGCACTGAAAGCGAATATAATCGCGGATCGTTTACCTCGCTCTTCTCGCTTATATACCAGACCAATGTAAACATCGATACATGGAATCAGGCCGGCTTCGAAGAATCCGAGGAGTAGGCGACATGTGTAGAGGCCATACCAATTTTCGATAAATCCCATGCCGAGAGTAACACAGCCCCATGAAAATGCAATGAAAGTAAGGAGGTACTTGGGTCCAATGATCTTCAGCAAGATGGCAACCGGAGTCTCAATCGTGACGTAGGTAGCGTATAAAAGTGTAACCGCAGTACCGAATTCATTGCCTTTCAAGCCGATATCCTTTGGCATCCCAGCGATGTTTGCATTTCCGATATTACTCCTGGTCATATATTAGTTCTGACCGAATTCCATAGAGATGATGCAGCATACCGATCCAAGTTTGCCATCAAATAAAAGACACCCATCATACCAATGCAATAAAACTGTGGTTCCATCAGCTACGAATATTTTCGTTTGAGATACCATTGACGTACGTCAAACTTGCGCATCATCTTCCTCTCCTTGACTGGATCAATATAGAACTCTGCATCGCCCTCAGTGCTGCCATTGGCAACGACATCGTCGACACTAGCGGACTTCTCGTTCTCGGCTTTGAGCTGAGTCATAATGTCCTTGGCTTCGGAAAAAAAATTTTAAACAGAACACGAACATAGAAAACAGACCGGGTCCTATTGGTGATTATATACTCTATGCAAGGCTTTGATGGTTGACTATCCTTGGTCTGCCGGACACTTGCCCCTAGATCTGTAAATACAGGTCCATTCAAAAGTGGATCGAATGGCCTGAGATCAATCCACTTGAATGATTGTCGAGAGATAAGAACCCCATGGGAGGTTGGAATAGCTCAACCTCTCTGGCCAGATATGCATGCTCTGGTCTGGTCCCAACAGACTAGTACCCCATTATTGAGAGTGACTCGAGCGGATGCACTACGAGCGGCGTAGCTGCCGTCTGGCGTGGCGCTTTAAGCATAGAATGGTATATCTATGTATATTGGGCCATGCTATCCCGCTATGATCGGGATCATCGGGAACGCTATTATTAGAAGAGCATCGAATTGTGGGCTTTTATATCTTGGCCGATGTTGGCCGGCGGGAAGAGGTTCGTGATCGGCAAATTATTGGGATATTCCGGTCATGTGATTTTTGATATCGGCAAATGCCCCAAGCAGATCAAGACCTCCACCAATGCATTGATTGCTCTCTAAAAATTGGTGCTTTTTTGGTTGTGATATTAATGTTATTCTCTGTATTCTTTTTCTCGTTATTCTTTTTCCACAAATATAGCTTCATGATCAATCAGTACTTCACCTGCTAGAAGCACTAATAGTCGGTTCACCACTGTAATTCTGCGGGAGCCTCAGGATTGTGACGCGAAACAGGGAAAATAAAAAATCCTGAGATGGATCAAGTGATGATTATGAAGTATGATGGCACTTGTAAGAGACTTATAAATATTGAAACGTCAAGTGTCCTACCTGTTTCCTACCTGCTCAGGTTGACCAGGCTTGAGGTTGACTTCCACAATGCACCTTGCAACAACCGCTATTTCAGCGAGATTCTCTAGACTCTGACTATGTTACTATTCTTTGGCCTCCCTCTTGACATAATACAAAAACATTATGAACGGTTACTTGCACCTCTTCATATTTACGACGGATATAGTACAGGATACTATCTAGGAAATTTATTTGTGGCAAGCTTCAATGTACAAATGACAATTATAGATGGTTCGTGTAAGATAAATTGTAGAGGTAACTGTGCTGATATTTAACTACATACCAGTACAAAAATGACTTTCCAGTGTAAGGTAGGCTTGATGGAGTTAATTATGAATGTGGTTTCCCTGGTGCATTCACTCTTGCAGACTTGTTCCTATCCATATCCCACTGATATACTACTTATTATGTGACTGCCTCACGAGATGATTCCCGTATCGATTAGGCTAGCTGATCCCTCCCTCTAACAACTATATAAGCAAGCGAGACGACCCTTCTATTCCTCCTCTTCAACTACTTCCTCCCACCTCCAAATCCTGCAACTGCCAATAACGCTTAACCCTACTTCAAATTCAGTCAACAAAAACAACGATTCATCAAAGCTTAGATAGCTATCAACTTTCTGGCAAAGTGACCAGAAAGAAACACTGAAAGCAATCCACCTTCTCAGCTCCACGAATCTTTTTCCCTCGAGCTCGCACATATCGCGCGGCTTATCGTCTTCTTCCACCTACAGCTATATATCGAGACTAGTCAGTAAACATAGCATCAAAATCGAAATAAGTCGAATATCGCAATAATGACGAGCTCAAATTCCTTTGAAGGTAGGTCATCTTGCGTTTATTTTCGACGCGTGCTAGGCCAGATACTAATATATAATCTTTGACAGAATCTGCTACTACCGAAACTGAGAATATTGGGTTCACTAACGCAGAGTCTAGTAAGGGTAGCAGTATAGATCTGGTCCCTGCTGACTCTGCCATGAGCGCTGATGTATCTCCCCCCCAGCAAATATCTAATGGAGATAACAGTGCGGCGGGCTCTCTAAGCTCCATGTATACTGGACTCTCGAGAGAGGCTGGATATGGTGACTTTTGCCTTGGTCGCATGATGATAAACGAATATTTCAAATATCATCGTGACACGGATCATGAAGGTCTATTTATAGATAACCAGCTCCTCAGCGATGAGGATTTTCTTCTCGGCAGTGATGGTATCCCACCCAAAGAGATCGGATCGTTTGTAAGGTAAGATAAGCTCACAGTATTTCTGAGACTATAGTCACTATACTAATTAGACTAGAATTGGGCATTTCCCATTCTTCAAGCTCCCATATGATATTCGTCTTATTATCTATCAACTGCTCGTTCAGCCACTATTCAACTACTATCAGGACCCCGAGACAGGGAAGCCACGCCCTATTCTGGATATCTGTATCCAGGATTTAAGGCAGCAAAGACAAATAGAAGCTACCAACGTTGAAGGCGGTCTAGAGGATTATCTAAAAAGAATAATTTGTCTGAAAAAGTATTATCGGAGAGGAGGGGTAGAGCTTGTTGAACTCACTCCACAGCAAGTCATAGATGAGGAAGCCCATTACCACAGGATGAAGAAGGTGTTCCTCATGGAGAGAAAAATACATCCAACGCGAACCCAACAATACAATTTTCTCATCCCTGTATACAAACCTGGTGGGAGTGATAACAATCCACATCGAGACTGGCCGTTGATACACTTTTTGAGAAATCTGTCCAACGTCTCCACTCAAGTTCGACATGAGCTAGGATCTGTATTGTGGTGCAGCACATATATTGCCGCGAATGAGAAAGCTATCCTGAACGGAGAATTCCTATCATTTCTGCAAGAAAGACCTGCCATGCACCGGTCTATTAGGTGTCTGGCATTGTGCATCAGAACTGGGTATGGCCTCTCCGATGAGGATATATCTCAAATCGCCATGGTCTACGAATATATGTCCAAGATACAAGTAACAACACTAATATCATTTAAACTATTCTTGTGCCTCCCGGAAACTGCCTTTATGAAATTGCTCACGGACCCAACGGAGAGTCATATCCACAAGATCTGCGGGGCGCGTCTTTTGAACAGCATGTATTTTGACTTTAACTACTACGTTCAAGCAACTAGGGTGGTTCTGGCTACTCCCGATTTGACTCGCGCTAGATATCGCATAGAATCAGATCGCTGCAGTCAGATGGCAGAGGACAAGTACTCCCAGTTTCAGGATCTCTTCCTCCCCAGCAACCTGCGCAAAATCGAGCCACAGAGCGAAGCGGAAGAATATCTGAAATCTCGCAGCATCATCTTCCCCAACTCAATATCCGAATGAACGTCATAATCTAGTCCAGACGTCACCGAGCTCACGCTCTGCCTGGTACTTCTGATTGGCGAAAAACGGATTAGAACTCGGCAATACGGCATTGTTCTGATGGTCAAGTAGACGTTGCAATTCTTTTTGTCTTTGGCGAATACATGCGTGCTGGAAAGGTTGATGGAATCATTGGAATGGAGGACGAGTTAACAGAGGTTTGGACATTATGTTATACTGAGAGGTCTCATAAGATACTCGAGAGTCGCGAGAGGAGCGTTTTCGTTGATATTAGTTACCGATAGAGGATTGCTTGCAGTTCGATTGATATTTCATTTTTCTTTTAACCAAATGATACTATACTTTCCTTTGAATCTTTGAGATATGCGAGAGATATGTGACTCGGTCGGTAGCAATCTGTTGATAACGAACTTCCTGTGAAGAAATCAGATACAAATCCTCAGGAGCCCTAACAATATCAAGCTTTTGCTCCATCACCTGTTTCTCAATCTTTCGTGAAGTCTCGATATCAGAAAGAAGAAATAAAAATATATATAAAATACAAATCCGAATTACCTACCAGGCTCTCCACTAAGTCTCTATTATCCAATGGGAAAAAACAGCACAAAGAATCAAGATCTATAAATCCGAATCTTCTCGGGAGAGCCGTTAAGGCATATATATACCGGGCGTTAAATCTCATCATACAGTATTTATATTACATAGATGTTCCTTCGCTTTACACCTTCAGTTCAAAGTTCTTTAAGCTGAAATGAGTTTGATTGATATCGATTTATGATTGATTGATGGCATTAGCGGAGAGAGGGATGCATATATGAAGGATGTTCAGCAGCAAAGCCTTTTGTTCGTGGTTTTTTATATATAGCTAACTTATTCTGCAGTGTGACTTGATCTAAATTCATCTAATAGGAGAGAGCGTGGGTAGATGGCCAGGACGTCTATATATGTTAGCTGTTTATTAGCGAGATAATAGGGACACTTGGATATATTTTGAGGATAGGGAAAGGTATGTACGGGAGTAAGGGAGCGAAGGGTATAATTTATGTAAAGCTTGTTTGTGAATTAGCATACATGATCCATTTATGTTGTGTTCTCGAGCTCTTCAGCTGTAGATTTGAAATTGCTACCGAAGCGGATTTACGAATATTTGTATATGACTTCTTTTGATTTAGATCTTCTTCTGGGTATGAATTAAGAACATAGGTATGAGAGACAAATGGAATTCTATTTTTCTGTAGAAGTAGAGAGAGAAGTCAGAGAAACAAAGATGGATGATGAGGAAGATGTGGATGTGCATTCACGTGCTCTAGGACCCCGGGAAAGCCTAATGCCCACAATGGCGCCATTTTGGGCGGCTTCCCTTCCTCTAGCGTACCTAGGGGTATTTCATCCTCTTGTTTCTCTTTCGACCTCTTCTATTCTTCCTCGACTCAACAACAATAACGCAGCTCATCTCGAGCCACGGATACCACGTTACCACGCATATTAGAGGATATTTCGGGTACCTGAGCCCTCGGTGCGTTGAAGGTATCCAACCGGATTCGAAGAAACGCGTACGTCTGTCTGATCATGATCAATCAGTGATCAATCAGATAACATAAGAGAGTTCCGACATCCTCAAATTATCCTAGCTGCTGCATGAATTGAAATCAGCAAAAGCAGTTCTAGCCAGGGCCCAGGCAGCATCATCGGCCCTCTAAGCTTGTCTGTATGGCCTCACCCGCCTTTAAGTGAGGGGAAAATGGGACTGGGCCGCTGGGTAGCTGCAGCTGCCGAGCCTACGATGTCTTGGGCGACTAGTAGAGGGCATCAACTGACGAGATTTTTGTGCTGCCGTCGCCTTTCTTTTCAGTCTTTCAATTCCACCTGAACCGTCGGACCGATTATCACAGCACTTGTGCAGTGTGACTGGCCATATTTTCCGCAAAATTCCAGTCCAGCAATTCGATAAGGCGACAGACATATTATAATTATAATTCAACGAATCGACTGTTGCCAGGTACCCTTGGACTGCCCCTGTATTGTGCCCATCAATATCTCCCGATTCCCCATGCTATGCTACCCCAGACCCTCCAGCTACCATCCCTTTTTTTATTATCTTCAATGTGTCCGCCGGTGACATCAGACCGCAGGAGATTTTCCATCTGAGGGGTATCCTGGGGAATGCTGGGAGCCTGTGAGCAGTCTTTCTGGGTGACAGCGAGGGCTGACGGGTCACGGCTGAGAGGAGACTCAGGAGAGAGCTCGGAGCTTAGCTTATCAGCTGCTGAGCCTGGCAGACATGCCGTACTACTTGTACAGCAGATGGAATGGATGATCGAGTCCGGATTCAGGTACTTTAAAGGTTAAGCTGCATGATCATGATAATCCTAAACTAAATTCACCCCCCGGATGGAGCGCAATTATACATAGGTCGGTCGATCCTTCCCTACTTTTTTCCTCTTTTCTTTTCCTGCTTATTCTGTTCTCTCGTCACCGTCAACTATTCCTCTCTTCCCTTTCCTTTCCATCAATTCAAGCTTGACTGCATGCAAAATGCTGTGGTATTCCTCCTTACTTGCAGTTGTTGCAGAATTGGTAAGTCTTGCTCACGCTCAACACAATGGTGATCTCTCTCCTCCAAGCTATCCGTCTCCTTGGATGCGTGGTGGGAATGGATGGCAAGATGCCTATACAAGAGCGCAGCAATTCGTGAGCCAATTGACATTGCTGGAGAAGATCAATTTGACTACTGGTGTTGGCTGGGAGGGAGCATCATGTGTGGGCAACACAGGATCCATTCCTCGCCTCAACTTCACAGGTCTCTGTCTGCAGGACTCTCCTCTCGGCATACGATTTGGTAAGTCACGTAGTTTGAAGGGAGAAAAGTCAGCACTGATCAATCTGCAGCTGATCTCAACTCCGCATTTCCGTCGGGTATGAACGCTGCTGCGACATGGACGACTCGACTTTTCAAATCTCGTGGTAATGCCATGGGATCAGAGCACCGTGATAAGGGTATCGATGTGCAATTGGGTCCTGTCGCTGGGCCATTGGGTCGAGTCCCTGCTGGCGGACGTAACTGGGAAGGTACGTATAGTGAAGCTGTAGTCTTCAAGTACGGCGGGAATCATTAACCTGGACGTAGGCTTCAGTCCTGATCCGGTTCTGACTGGCATCGCGATGAGCGAAACCATCAAGGGCATTCAGGATGCTGGTGTTATTGCATGCGCAAAGCATTTCATCATGAACGAGCAGGAACACAACCGAGAACCAAATGGTTCGGTCAAATACGCATATTCAGCAAATTTAGATGACAAGACTATGCATGAGTTGTATCTATGGTAGGTGGAATCTGGCGAGATTAGGAAACGCATTCTGACCCCTACTAGGCCATTCGCAGACGCTGTCCGGGCTGGTGTTGGATCCATCATGTGCTCCTATAACCAGGTATGGATGTGGCATTGTAGCATGATCTGGCTTTGAATTCGCTAACTTCTTATTAAGATCAATAACTCTTATGGATCACAAAACAGCTGGGCGTTGAACTACTTGCTCAAGAATGAGCTAGACTTCCAGGGTTTTGGTAAGCCGACCATTCAGCAAACCAGTTCCACCGCTGATTATTGTTAGTGGTCAGTGATTGGTGGGCACAGCACACTGGCGTGGCATCAGCTCTGTCGGGTCTCGATATGACAATGGCGGGAGACCAGGGCCTTGCATCAGGAAACTCATGGTGGGGGTCAAATCTAACAGCCGCTGTTCTCAATGGTACCATTCCGCAATGGCGACTCGATGATATGGTGACCCGAATCATGTCTGCATACTTCAAGGTTGGCCGCGACTCGGTAAGAGTCCCCACGAATTTCAACTCCTGGTCTTCGGAAACCTTCGGCTATCTTCATCCCCAAGCAAACGAAGGTTACCAGCAGATCAACTACCACGTCAATGTACAAGCCGATCATGCTCGTCTCTGCCGTGAGATTGCCGGTGCTTCCACTGTCCTACTGAAGAATGTCAACGGTACACTCCCACTGAAGAAGCCGAAAAGTATCGCTGTAATTGGCGAAGACGCCCACGATAATCCAGGCGGCCCCAACTCCTGCGGTGATCGAAATTGTAACCAAGGTACCCTTGCTATGGGTTGGGGTTCCGGAACTGCCAATTTTCCCTACCTGATCGCTCCCAACACAGCACTGAAAGCTCAAGCTGCTTCCGATGGGACCAAATATGCCAACGTGAGCAATAACTACAATTTCGATGCCGTGACCAAGGCTATCGTAGGCACAAATGCAGCTCTTGTATTTGCAAACGCCAACTCGGGAGAAGCCTATATTTCTATCGACGGTAACACTGGTGATCGCAATAATCTCACACTCTGGGGCAATGGTGATGCATTAATCGCCCACGTCGCATCCATCCACCCTAATACCATCGTTGTACTGCACACAGTTGGCGCTGTGATCGTCGAGAAATTCAAACAGCATCCCAATATCACGGCTCTCCTCTGGGCCGGTTTGCCCGGCCAGGAATCAGGAAACGCCATCGCAGATATTCTTTACGGGAAGCGTAACCCCTCCGCCAAATCAGTCTTCACATGGGGTAAGAAACGTGAAGACTGGGGGGTAGACGTTATCTATACACCCACTGCCGACCCGCCACAACTTAACTTCAACGAGGGCAATTTTATCGATTACCGCTATTTCGATAAGCAAGGTATCGAGCCCAGTTACGAGTTTGGTTTCGGTTTGAGCTACACGACGTTCAACTATTCAAACCTCCAAGTCCAGAAGCAGAATCCGGGTCCTTATGAGCCTACGACAGGTAGTACGCAAGCCGCCCCGACGTTTGGGACGATTGATTACGATGTGAATAGTGCGGAGTTTCCGTCTGGGTTCCATGCGGTAAACAAATATATTTATCCGTATCTAAGTAGGGATGTGCCGAGAGGAGGAAATGATACTATTTGGCCAAAGGTATTTCATTCTATCCCCTAGCTTCAAGAGAGCAAACAGCAAAAACAAATTTTGCCGCAATGCTAATATCTGTACAGGGATCCAGAGAAGGCACGCCCCAGCCCAAACTGCCCGCCGGCGGCTCCGGAGGCGGAAACCGCCAGCTTTACGACGTGGTCTACACCGTCACTGCCACTGTCATGAATACCGGGTCCGTCAAAGGCACCGAGATCCCGCAATTGTACATCTCGCTTGGTGGCCCCTCTGATCCTCTGGTAGCACTGAGGGGATTCGATGATCTGATCCTTGATGCTGGGGAGAGCGGTACCTTCGAGGTCAAGTTGACCAGGCGGGATATCTCGACTTGGGATCCGGTTAGCCAGAATTGGGTTGTGACCAGTTATCCGAAGAGCATCTTCGTGGGTGGAAGCTCGAGGAATTTGCCGTTGAAGGGCGCGTTGAACTGAGTTACTTACTTAAAGTCCGGTGTGGCCCGTGTGGGATGGGGGCATTTACTTTGGGAAGGAGAAGGGTACAGGGGAGTAAATAGTAAAATATATTTAATATATGCTCTACAACCATCTCCCACCTGAATCTCCCTATCCAACTCATAATGCTTTATGCTTCCTTAGAATGAGATGCACATCTCATGTCTTAAACTTGATCCTTGCCACAATGCCACCTGCTATTATTATATCAGATTTCATCATCTTCGTCAATGACCGGAGATTTTTCTTGATCTGCTTGCAGGCTAACCTGAGTAACAGCTTTTATGGATATATATCGTTGCACACTTTCTCAAAAATGGTATATTTACAAGTTAAAAAGAGAAGAAGAGGTATTTTCCGCAATTTTAGTATATATATAAAAACTGTCTGGACTCTACGTTGTTTATATTGAAGTTTTCAGGAAACCAAACTTGGTAACTTGTGTATGTATTAAGAGCGGCAACTCGCATGGGTGAGTCGGTTTGATTGTGAATTTTTGATAGTGCGATATAGATAGATATGCAAGGGGGGGGTCTAATTTGGTCAGTTACTAGGTGGGCCCAGCATGGAAACTTGGGAAGTAGACTTAGTGGTTTGAGAATCGTGATTTAAGTCTGAATGGGAATTGTGATTGATTGGAAAGGTTTTGGATTTTTGGAGTTGGGGATGGTTCGGGAGGTTTACCGTAGTATGAAACTTTCTTATTTCGACCCAAGTCAAAGTGCATCGAGATACCTCATTTTCGCTCACCAAGTACGTCTATATATAGGCAAACTCGAGCTTCTCCTCTACGGCCACTGATTACGGTTTATGTATATTTATAATTTCAAGTTTGTATGAGTTTCATAATATAGTCTTATATAGAAGCACAAGTACTGTCAAGCAAAGCTTGGGGTTGTACTATATATACATGCCTTATGTCATTATTATGTCTACTTGAATAATTTAAGACAGCAGATTAGAACCTTGGGAAGGTACCTGGACGTGAATATCTTATGCGTTGAAAAGAACCTTTCTGTCAGTGGCAGTGCTAGTCCTATTCGGGTCTGGAATTTGGAAATTTGCCCTCTTGCCTGTGAATTCCATGGGTTAATTAACAAAGACATTGCGTTCTGGACGATTTGGACGCCTTCAATTCATGCCTGAAGTGAATCGGATAGACGTTGGGACTAAAGCTAGGGCTTCTGAGGGGTATAAATACTCCTGCCCTGACCTCTACTTATACATTTCTTTCTCACGCAATATCACTCTGATCTTACCAGTACTGTTCTTCAAAGGCAAGTGCTCTACCAACTTGCGATATTATCCCCCTAATAACTTCCAAGGAAGCTTTGCCATATTGCTTTCCCTTAATCACGAAAATAACCTTCAACCGCCACTTCACCGAAATACTATCCTGCATCCTCCTTGTTCACCATGTCCGGTCCACGCGGAACAGCCAACCTCGACACGGAGACCAACAACCCATATCCCTTCGCAGCCATTGTCAACCCGTCTCACCCCAGTCAAGGGATACTGATCCTCGGCTATGCAGTCACTTTCGTGCAAATTGACCAGCTGCAGAAGGAGTACGCGGGCTCCGCTAGCGAGTCGCCGCACGCGCGCGAGGCAATTCTACAAGCCATCCTGGATGATCTTGCCATGCAATTTGAGAATTGTAAGAAGACATTTATCGAGAATGCTAGATGCAATGTCTGCAGGGCGAGTCCCCTGGTTCCTGGGAGTCGACACATCGACTTCACCGACGCGGAAACGCGTGCGATCTGGGAGAAGCTGAAGCATGATTACAATGGTAAGTCATTTATGCATTCATGAAGTTGAAGGCTATAAATAATCTCCTTGTCTTTGAAGAAATCCAGAACAGTATTTCCCCGCTTGATATAACGAAGGATGACGTATTTTATATCAAGAAGCTGTTCCAGAATCTCGAAGACAGTTATCGATATTATAATATCTCTGCCCGGTGTATCTGGAGGGCTAATGATGGCAATGGTAATGCGGACATTGCGGAGGTCCCAGCCGTGGAGTCTGGAGAATCTGAAGAGTCTGAAGAGTCTGGAGATGCGGAGGATCGTGATGGCGGGGGGTCAATTGCTTGATTGGAGCAAGTCCGAGCAACTTTGATGTTTAGAAAGGGGCTCGTTCAGAGAGTCGTTTTGTTATTTGAGGGTGTGATAGTGATTGGGTGGTCTTTTTGAGAGCTTCACACAAATACGAATTCTCTTCTGATTATAATTTTTGTTTTTCTTCTGTGATTTTGAGCATATTCTGCTGGTATAAAAAATAGTTTAGCGCTCTAGGATAGTTCTAGCCGGCATCAACAAAATAAGCGAGGATAGAGGGATGGCCTCGTCTCTTAGTATAGAAACTCGAGAGCCATAACGAATCTAAGCTTAGTAGTATATTTACAACACCAAGTAGCTGTAACTAACAGGTCTTTTAATCTAGTAAAGTTGAAACTATAATCCACCATTAGATCTATTCATCTAAAGACTTTTGAAGCCAATGACATATGGCTTATATATTGTCATCGAGACAGATAAATGATGAAAGAGTCCGCGTTAAAGTCAAGCTATAATTAGCGAAGTCTACGATTTAAAGGAATCTATGTCTGAAGTGTTGAGTATCTAGATACTTTCCCGACTTCTAGATTATGGATATCTCGAATCATAGATTTGTAGATATTTTCACCGTAATGACCGTATTAACCAAAGAAGAGGCCGTTATTGACATTCAACAGGAGTTCAATGCCGGAATCTAAATAAAATAGTGAAATCCATGATATTCTATTATTCTCAACTGGATGAAGAATCTAAAGAATCCTTGACTGAAACCCACCATTCTTCTCAAAGATATCTCCGATAGTCTTCCCTACATACAACACATGGAGATCGTGATATCGAGGACCGACGAGAGTGAGTCCGATGGGAAGTCCGTTCTCGCTCGAGAAGCCGGGGATGTTCAGAGCAGGGACGTGGAGCATCGTCCACATGGAGCAGAAAGACTACCATTGTCAATAATCAATTAACCGAGCTAAATGGGAAAAGAAGGGAAAGTGCAGGGGGGCGGAGAAAACAGGAGAGCAAGTGCCTACAGCATCTCCGGTGGAATTGATTCCAATTGGTGCTTCATCGGGCACACTGGGTGTTAATACGGCGACAAATTCAGAAGCAATATCATCCCATACTGGTCTCAACTTTGCACATCCATCGTAGGCTTCAAGTTGAGCCTTGCGGGTCAGTTCTGAGGTATTCTCTACCTGGCCTTGAATTAAGGGATCGAGTTTCTCTTTTGCAAGAAGATAGTCTAGTAGAAGTCAACGAGGGATACAAGTAAGCCGAGGACTCAACAGTTCAGCAGGCATACATACTCCCCAAAAAGCTACTTCTCCCCTCACCATTACAAACAGCCCTATGCCACTCACTAATCTTACCAAACTCTTCAGGCAGTTCGATCTCCTGCACAATTGCTCCCTGAATTTCCAACACCTCCTTCGCCTTCTTCCACGCTGCTTTCAAGCCTAGCCCAGCCTTCGGCCAAACGTGTGTCTTCGCAAAGGCGATTTTGGCACCATTGAGATGAAAAGCGGTGCTTGGGATGGGTAGGTCGTCCAAGAGGCAGAAGACAGAAGAAAGGAGTTGTAAGTCAGCAACGGAGCGAGCATAAAGGCCGAGTGTGTCGAGGGTCAGGGAGTAGATTGCAAGTCCTTCGCGGGATATGGCATTCCAGGTTGGCTGTTTGATGAATTAGCTGGTTCATACGTTGGAATAGCTTTCAATGAAGTCTGTTACTTTGAAGGCATAAATGCCGTTGAAGGAGCCTGGACGGATGGTGCTTCCTCCTGTCTGTGTGCCAAGTGCGATGGGGATCTGTAATTTGTTAATCAGATATCTGGACTCTGGAGGGCTCGTGACTTCACAAGATGGGTTGCCACTTACCTGGAAGTCACCAACAGCTGCACCAGATCCCGACGAAGAACCACCAGGGGTGCGAAGTTCGTCATGCGGGTTCGTCGATGGTCCTCCGACAGTAGTTACTGCAAATTCGGTAGTCGTAGTCTTTCCAAATATCAAGGCGCCTGCAGCACGCAGCGTTATAATACAAGCTGCGTCTACTAGCTGTTTTGGCCCATCTCTGTATATGGCAGAATTGAAAACCGTAGGCATGTCTGTAATTCTTGTCGTCAGTATCTAGTCTACTTACTGACACTGTCTACACAGCTTGATTCAAGAGAAGGGAAGGCCGCGACAGCACCTTTTGTGAATATTACATCCTTCACTCCGACTGGAATACCATGCAATGGTCCTCGCTTCTCAGGCGGGATCTGGTCCAGCTTTTTGGCTTGCTCAAGGACGAAATCAGGATCGAGAAACGCCCATGCTTTGACCACGTGGTTGCGCTGTTGAATTCGACCAAGGAGAGATCGGGCATAAGCTTGGACTGTGAGCTCGCCATTTTTGAGTAGTGGTAGAGCTTCGCTTGCTGTTAAACTATATGGTTCCAGCATTTTCGTACATTGATGTTGACAACGATATTTGCCAAACCCATATATAGTGAAAGCTGTAGCGTGAAATGAAGATGACTATAGATGAGTCCGGCGGAAGCAAAAGAAGATGAATGGAAAGAAGAACTCGTCTTGGAAGGTATCGCAATGTAGTGTATTACTTAGGAATTGGGTGAATACACCCTGAGATAGCTCCAGGAAACTTGAAAGAATATAGGGATCAAAAGTGGGTAGGTAGATTCCGAGGGTACCCCGATCAGTTCGGAAGAGGCGAAGAGCGATGGAATATCGATGTTGTCGCGATAACACTATGCGCTATCATTTGTAGATTTCTTTATCACTAATTAATACTACTCTCCCATTACTGTCCTATCTTGTAGGGGTATATAAGTTTCGAAATAGCCAGTAGTCTCGAGTATAGATCTATGCAATATCCTACCATGCTTGGCTTGAGGTGTCGGCCTTGTTTCTATGATGGTAAGTTACGAAGAGAAAGGGCTTCTCTCCCCCAATCTATCGAGCATCAAAATTTGCATGGTATTATTTGAAACGTTGTGGTTGCGGTCCGAGGCTGATTTTGCTTTCTGCCTAGATAGTTAAGGTGAGTGCTTGTGTAGATGATTCGATTCCACATCCCATCCTGTATAAACCCCTGCTTGGGACTATGATTCAGTGGCGAAGAGAAGCTTCCCGCATAGAGCAACAAATCAATCATCTAATTCGCCCCCAAAATCTATCAACCGCAACTTCCTAGCATCTCTGGGATGGAACTGGGCGACTTTCGACCTCACAAGAAATCTGGCTGCAGCTGATTCCCTCTGTAGATCAACGTATGCACCAGGGCCATTTCCCTCCGCTTCGACCAGGCTATTCAACAGCTCCTCCATCAAATCCCGCATCTCTGCTGCAGCAGCACTTTTCTCGTCCCAAGGCTCCTCCACATCCTCATCCACGTTCTCGACTGGTCTTGGCCCCCAAATCTGATCGATACGACGTTGCCGCTTGTCCTCGCTCACACTGCCCCTTTTCGGTTTCCCTTGTGTACTGTATGCCCCTTCCAGCATCTCCGCGTCAATTTTTGGCACCTCTCCAGCAATTGGACCCCCGAGTTCTTCAACAGCAAGCATAGCTGCGAGGTGATCATCTATGAACCCGTTAAATGCCTGAATTAGCTTCCCAGTCTCAGTATCGTAGTGTGTCTTCCGTGTCTCCAGGTCCCGGATCATATCTTTGGCTCTGTGGTTCGGTGATTGCTGTGTCTGTTTATTTATTGTATCTTGCAGGGCTAGTATCCTCGTCTGCATTTCTAATTGAATCAATTTTGCATCGCTGAGATCCTCTCGTTCCTGCTCGAGCCTCTGCTGCGTATGCTTGAGCTGGACGTCCGTTTTGACAATGGTCTCTTGGGTCTCGATGATGACTTTGTCGGTAACTTTCAGAGCTAAGAGTCCTGGTAAAAGTGATTCTCGTGATGGAAGCCATGGCTCAGAGGGTGTGACTGATTCATATGCAGCCTTGAGGGCTCTTAGTTGCTGTAAATGGGTGGTGGGTTCGGCTGAAGGTTGAAGCTCAATTGGAGCTATGGATGCTCGGAGCTACTTGCATTAGCTGCGTAAGTCAAATTTTGAAACCTAGTAAATGGAATACCTTTTCTAAAAGAGACTCTTGCTCCTTTACTCGAGCTTGTAGAGTCTTGAGGGTCCTATCCAGACGCGTAGTGTAAGAACTGGCACTTCGGGAGGTATGTTGATCCGCCATTGTTGGCAGTGCTCCGTATCCAATTGCGCTTTGATTATCTTACTGTATCTAATATTTCCGGGTTATTGTTGATCGGTAAGTATACAAATAGCATCCGAGTATCAGAATCCTGAAGCCGCTCATCATCTGGTTTGATCATCGCTTCTGCTGCTGTATCCCGCCCCGCCTGTGCGACGCGACTAACTCTAGCGCGTTTTAGTCAGGTCACATGACTCTTGGCCAAATTTCAGTAGAATCGCAAAGTGCCCTCAGCTTCAATTCGATTCTTTACTTTCATCAACAACAACACTTCTTCCCTTTCTCTTCCCTGTCCGCTTCTCTGCCATCAACTCGTGTTAGGTTTGATAGTCGGTCGCGCCAACCGCGTACACTTCGTCGCCAACGTCAAAAGAAGCTTCTTTTACTACGACCCCCCTGACCTCCAGCTGCCCCATCCCGAAACGAAACAGAAACCCATCAATTAAGCAAAGGATAAGATAAGACAAGGAGAACAAAAGAGCAGTCAGTGACTACCCGCTGAGCAGCTGAAGGATCCCCAAAGGTTTGAGGATAGGTCTCTACTCTACTGCTTTTCTGTCTCCCAGACAATCAGACGAATTTCACCCTAATCGCACTTCGTCATCATTCCTCCACATCTACATCTCCACCACCTTCATTGCGCCTAACTCAACCTCCTCCTCCTCCTACTCAAGAATTGGCAGATCGCAAGACCTGTCTTCTTGCCTGCACAACACTTTCCCCGTCCCTCCCCACGGCACCCAATTCAATCTTCTCTTCTCACCAGTCCTCAAGCACGCGCTCTCCCTTTATCCGATTCACCAACACCAGCACGTTTTCTTTCGAAGACCCCCTGGTGTACATAACGATCAATCCAAATTGTTCTCGACTTCCTTCCCGACCACTACTCCATCTTGAGTGAAGAGATTAACCTATAGCACCCAAGCAAGATGTCTGCCTCACCCACAACAGCCCCTACCCAGTCAACGAAGAGACCTCTCGAAGACCCGTCCTCACCTTCCGCCCCGAATGATCAACCCGAAGCAAAGCGACCAGCTCTAGACAAGATCGTCAAGGGAGAAGATGAAGATGAAAAACCCGCTGCAGAGGTTCTCGAGCCACCTGTCGTCAGCTCCAATGGCGAGTTGAAACCAGAAACAACAAACGGCACAAAGCTCGAGACCAAGGATGGCCAGGGCGATACCGTCGTCCCAGACGCTAATGCGCAATTATTTGAAAGCACAGCTACATCTACTAGAGATTTGCCAGCTGCTGGCTCACACCTGCAACACGACGAGAGCGGCTGGATCCACATTCGAGCTGTCATCACGAGTGCTGAGGCTGCCACAGTCATTGGCAAGGGTGGAGAGAACGTTTCGCTGATTAGAAAAATGTCTGGTGCTAAGTGCACAGTCAGTGATTACCAGAAGGGCGCAGTGGAGCGAATTCTTACAGTTAGCGGCGTTGTTGATGCCGCAGCAAAGGTATATTTAGCCTCCGGAGTCCCAAAGGGCTAAGCTAATTGCTACAGGCGTTCGGTCTCATTATTCGTACACTTAACAATGAACCGCTCGAGGCTGCATCTAGCACTCAATCTAAGACATATCCTCTTCGTCTACTTATTCCACACATTTTGATTGGGTCTATCATTGGAAAGGGTGGAGTGCGAATCCGCGAAATTCAAGAAGCATCCGGTGCTCGTCTCAATGCATCTGATTCATGCTTGCCTCTCTCCACCGAGCGTTCTCTAGTTGTTCTTGGTGTTGCTGATGCTGTCCATATTGCAACCTATTATGTCGGTAGCACACTCTTCGAGCAACTTTCTGAGCGTTTTGGTGGCCCCGCAGCTTCTGCCTATGCTTCTCGGAGTGGAGGTCCTGCTGGGGTCGTCCCTGGCGGTATGCAAGTTGTTCCCTATGTTCCTCAACATGCCAGTGGAAACTATGGTCATCCTGATCATCGTAGACATAACGATCGACCACACCAAACTCCTAGCCAAGGCTATGGTCAACCATATGCCGCTCATGGTCAAGCTCCGCAACAGCAACCAGCTGTCCCAATGCATTATGGGGGTTCGCCAGTTGCTGGAGGCTACGGTGGAGTGGGACCCCAACAACCTGGAATGCCACATGCTGGTGGCCCTCAACCTCACGCTGGTGCTCCAACTCAACCCATGCAAGGTGTCCAAGTCCCTGGTCAACCACTGACACAGCAAATTTTCATTCCAAATGACATGGTTGGAGCTATCATTGGCAAGGGTGGTGCGAAGATCAACGAAATCAGACAGCTCAGCGGCAGTGTCATCAAGATCAACGAGCCCCAAGACAACAGCAATGAGAGACTGGTTACCATTACCGGAACTGCCGAATGCAACCAGATGGCCTTGTATATGCTGTACTCACGACTCGGTATGTCTCCCCAACTTCAAACTTACATCAAATTCACAAACTAATAATTCCCACAGAGAGCGAGAAGCACCGCATCTAAGGCATTTTTTAAACATGGATGAATTAATATTTCACGAGGTTTCCTTTGCTTGTGGTGATTTATCGGCGCAGGTCTCCATTATGGAGGGAGTTTGTTATTCCCATACAAAAAGTTGGAGGAGCGGATCAGATCTCGGGCTTCTTTCTTCGCATTGTAGCTCGCGCGTGCTGTGCTTCGACTGTTTTTCTCTCTACTAAATTTTGCTGCTGGTGGGGGGGGAGTGGAAGGAAATTGAATGGACATGAAAATGAAAATGGAACCATACATGTATTTGTGTGCGTGAAAGCAATGAATCTTTTCACGCTCTCTTTCGATATTTTCGTGCTGTATCTGTTTGATGGAATATTTGATATGCCATGCAAATATTGCAACAACCTCGAGATGCCTTCGTCGCAGACTCAGGCTATTGCTCAATCCCAGTCTCCGAGGCTTCAAGCAATGGGTGAGAGGTTCATTGATTGAGAACCCCCTATATTTCTCGCTTAGCGGAGACCCGCTTGCCTTTCATTTCAGAGTTGCACTGCGATTGATTTGGCGAATCCCGGGCATTTATAGCAACGTTTCCAAGTCTGTAGTGACACATTCGTTGGAGTCTGGTAGTATCACCGGATATGATCTTTGAGTGCTGAATCTAGTATTCAAGGAAACAGTAACGATTAGAATTTGGCGCTTAAATGGGACCTGTCACCTGAGCTTCAGCCTTTCTCGGATGCCATGGCCTCAGGGCCCGACTTGAACATTGTTGTCGGCGGGCGTGCCTATGGTCATAATCTCTATACAGTCTTTGCAATATTTCCTGAACTCCGGGTCATCAAGAAGACTTCTCTCGCCTCTCACAGCCGCTCAAATTGGTAGGTATACACAGGGGAAAGATCATAGAATTTGACACTCTGTGTGCAACTCTAAAGTCTAGAACTTCAATGGCAACTATGGATTTCGATGTATCTTTCAATATCAAGCCTTTAAACGTTTTCTCACGATACACACCCATCTGCTAGGCTACTACTAGCGTCACTTCTCACGCTCTCTACGAGAATCGTAGGCCTAATGTTTTTGTCATATTTAGTCGCACTTTATCTCACAGCAACACGATACAAGCAATCTGACGATGGAATGCAGTGTATTCAGAAGGCGCAACTTGTGCTTGGGTGTATGACAGCGACTTGTCCTACACAGTTAAGCTAGCTTAAGCAGTCAAATTGAAACCTGAAAGGCTTCCGAACTATGTTCATGGTAGGATTCATGACTCAATCTATGGACTGCAAACAAAATTCAAAATGATACTTAGTAAAGGTAAGAAGGGGGGGAGAATAGGTTCATTAGATTAGGTATAATTTCTGTATTTCTCGAAGCTGTATTCTCCCGGAGGCCTCTATGCGGCGGTAAAGGCGACGTGAAACTATAGCTGAGATTAGCACTAGAGTAAGACCAAGAAAAGCACAGCCATAACCTACCACTTCCGCACCGGCAGCACCCTCTCTCAACAACCCAATATTCTTTTTGAAAGTATCCGTCTCACGGAATTTTAAATGTATCTCTTTACTATCCCATCCAATGAGCAGCACGAGAGCTTTGCCCTTCGCACTCCCATCCGCGTGCTTGCCCACATCCGTCTCAACACTTTCTCCATAAACAGCACCGTGGTATCCCTCCGGTTTCCCCATGGCTTCCTTGAATTTGATGACATTTGGAAGGAATACATCTGTCGTGTTGTAAAAGGTAGCGAATTCGGTGACGGGTGCTTTACTGAGGATCGATGGGGGAAAGGGCTTGAATGCGATATGGTGGAGATGTACGCCCTCCATGATGACACCGAGCTGGCTTTTTAAAACTTCATATTCGGGCGAGTCAATAAATTTGAAGTGTGAGTCGCGGGAATCCCAGTCTGTTCAAGGAACGTTGTTAGTGAACTGATACATTCGTTTTAAACAATATCGAGGGAAGGATGTAATTTGAACTCGGGCTTATACCAATTAGAAGCATTAGTAGATTCGGATCCTCGAGCGTGCGTCCATAATGCTGTCTTTGATATCCTTCTTGTTGCGAGATGGTCTTGAGGCTATCTTTCAATGCTTGTGCCGCATCACCTGAACCCTCTAGCTCTACATCGGGCTTGAGGGTGAGATATGCGATTTCTGTGACTGGAACTGCCATTAGACTGTTTATTGCAGGGCAGCGAGTGTATGACACCTAGGGCTTGACTCGGGTCGTATACAAGGACATGTGTTGAGGTTGTATAATTATCTACGATTTTGTCAGCGTTGTTTTGGCGGGGTAAAGTGGTGGGGTACAGTACTGTAGCTCTTCATTGGCCTCGGCAGTACTGTACAGTAATTATCCAATCGCGAACACCATGAATCACTTGCTACGACGTGATGTTTGGATCTACAACGACTTCTTCACGGAGATAAAACGTTTCATCATTGTGTTGTCCTCTAAACTTCTCGAAGGTCATTGAATGGCAAGCGCATCTGGGGAACAGCAACACCAATCATGATATTCAGTACATGTAGAATCTCGTTTTGGAAAGCCAGATAGATCACTTCATAAAGTCTCACGGGAAACATGAATAGATGATAATCAAATTCACGGAATTGTGTCAAGCAACTGGTTACCAAGAAGAAGAATAGTAAATCACAAATTCATTATTCAAGTCCATTAGCTAGCTAGCTACCTAACTATCCACCTACGTGCGTGAACTAGGTATCATAAAAGTGCAGTTGCGGCCGTTGTCACATTAAAGCCACATCCCGTACATCCATCCACCCATTCCCTAGAAGTATTCAAGAATTGAAGTGAAGCAGAAGCTGCAGAAGCCAAACACACACTTACACACCAGGCCGTTTCGATCACCCCTTTCGTCCAACTTTCTCATATGAACGGAGGAGATCAATATCTTCCTAGTATAAGGTAAGGGACTTGGAGTTAAAAGGAGAAAGGGGTCAGTAAATTGGTCTTCCCTCCTCCCATTTGCTTTGCACAGCTTGCGGTGTCCCATCATCCCCACTGACTGGACCACTCCTTTCGTCATACACGCCCCAACTAACCCGTCCGCTCTTTCTTCTCCTTCTCTCCCCATCGCCACTCTCCAGGCTTGGCACTGCCCCAATCCACTCCCAAACTCTGGAAATAACCCCGTTTCTGCCCTCTCTCTGGGACGCTCTAACATTGGCGTTCATTTCGACCACGGCACGCACTTTCGTCCACAGCTTCTCACGCTTGTTGACACTGTGTTCGTCGCGCAAAACATCGTCACGGAGCTGTCCTATTGAGATCCAGGATTCAGGGACAGAAGAGGAGTCTTGTGTGTGGAGGGCAGCTTGAGTAGCGAGGCGGTCGAGGGTGAGGGAGACGAGGTGTGGAACTTGGGCTTTGATCAAAGAACGCGAGATGATGCGGCTGCGGATGTAAAGGAAGAGACCCAAGAGACAGATCACAGAAGCAATTTTGAGGCGATATCTTGCCAGAGTGAGTCGGAAAGATCGTCGGACTTGACAGGTGAGGGGGACGCGGGCGAGGGAGGAGCTGCTGAGGAGGGTGTGAGGTCTGTAGAGGCGACGAGAAACCTGATTAGTGAGTGTTTGTCAGATTTATGTAATGATAATAAGGGGTGCAAAAAAATAAAGAAGTTGAAAACAAAGGCATTGGGGAAAAGGTAAGAAGAAATAGGAAGAGGGTTGAGCTTACCCGTCAGCAACGCTCATAACCTCATCTCTTCCCTGGATCTCTCCAATGGCAGCACCCCAGAGCTCTTCGAACTCAGCCGCATTCATTCCTTTCCTGCGCTTTTTGCTTACTTCCTCCTTAAGCTCCTCGGCCTTGATCTCAACAGTGGATTCTGGTTTTCCGGCCTCATCTGTTAAGCTACCACACTCAAATTTTGCTCTCCGATCCCTCAGTTCCGCAACCGCTTTATCAGCAACTGCGTGGACCTTGCGAACCTTTTCTCCGTCGGGTTCGCACGTAGGTGGAAGTGGTACAATGCCACCTAAGGAGAGTGGATGTGGTTTGAGGACAAAGTCGGTTTCGCACTGAGTCTGAAAATTGCCAGAACAGTACGCATGCTGCGGGCAGGGCTCGCACTCTGGTTCTACTAAAATCCTCGCCCAGTCAGGCACTTCAAGGCCAGAGGGGATTACCTGCGACGCTTCTCTTCCAACCCCACAGTATCCCACTGCCGATTTCTCTTGCCTGTACCAAGCAGAGTAACCGCCGAGGAGAGTTACGGCCACGACCCAAAGCGGGCCTTTCAAGCTAATTCCGCGCTTTTGTTGTCTCTTAGGTCTCAGTGGCCCAATCGCACTCAATCCATTTACTGATCGATCGCGAATCAGCTCTAGCTGCTCTTCGGGAGTGAACTCCTCGCTGGCTTCAACGCCATTATCATCCACGTCCTTGAGGCCATTAATACTGCTGACTGGAATCTCAAACGTCGCAGAAGTCGGAGGGTGTATCCCATCATCGGCTTCGGCTTGGACACCATCAGTCCGCCTTCTCGTCGTGGAACTGATCTTTCGAGGCGTCTTGCTAGCGCTCGCACCAAGGCTCTTCCGCTTCTTCTCGCCACCGCTTAATCCAGATGGAGGAGAACTGCCGCTCTGAAAAGGATTATCGTAGGTAAATGCGCTTTCTCTTCTCGAAATCCTCGAAACGCCCAAGCCATCATCAACCTCCTCAAGCTTCATCTTTGGAGGGGGGGCAGGAGTAGCAGCCTCGCTCTTACGCGTCCTCCGAATCGACTTTGTGCCTCGATCGAGGTCCGTTCCAGTCTCTGACTCTGCAGCTCTAGCATGCTTACTACTCGCTCTCGGCGTCTTTTTTGTCGGGCTCCTTACAGCCGGTGCATCCGATTCACTCTCTTCGCTCTTATACCTCGACGAAGCTTTCCGGCTTGATCTCGCTCGAGGAGTCGGTGGCGGAGGCATTAAATCCTCATCAGCGCCTACCGTGCTATCTTGTGAGTCCGCATCTGTGATCCCTTTGCTTGTTCGTCGAGCACGCGCGCGTGCTGATAAAATTTTCCGCGACCGAGGGAGCACTTCATCGTTGAAGATTTGAAGGAGTTGGGGTTTCTTCGCGCCCGAGGGATAACTGATCTCGTGAGACACGAGGATGGATCGCAGACGGGGGACAGTGAGGGTTGAGGGCTCGAATCCTGTTTGTAGGTAATCCAAGCTATCCGCGTCTGACATCTTTGCACTTGTGTTCGTAAATGAAGCTCGCAGCTATGAGTCGTTGTAGATTATGAATGAGACTATATTGAGAGGCCCAGGTCGCAATTTATGCACGTTATCTCAAGAGTCTGTTGCGAGAAGCTTTTGGCTGCAAAGACGTTAGATTCAGAGAATCTGACGATCGATCGTAAACATGCAACCCTTAGTTTCGTGGGATCTCCAGCTATTACGCAGAAATCTCTCGACGCAATTTTCTGGTAGCAAGAGAGTTGAAGACGGTGAAGAGGCGCGCCTAGAGAGAAAGTAAAATATCGATGGTGACACTGGATGAAAATAATGGAAAAGAGTGGTGCTCCGTTGAGCAGGCAACTGAAGCGGAGCTGATTGCAAACAGCCGAAGCAAGTATCAGGCTAGGCTGTAAAGGGTGAGTCAGCCACGGTGGCGTAAAGACTCAGCCACAAACACGATCTAATAGTCGGTTAAGGTCAGACATCTACTCGAAATCATCATCAAAATCGACTTCCAATCCACCAATGTCCCAACTCAATAAGAACATTAGACACAAAATGTACCAAACCTGCTGACATTGTATTGAATTAGTAGAATGGTTTTGTTTGCGCCGGGTAATGGTTTAGTAAACGATATGGAAAGGCCCAGACGGCACTTTCAAAGCATGTTTCAATATTACTCAGACGAATAAGCGGGAAAATTGTCGGTTAACCACTGCAATTCTGCCTATTATTATGGTACAAAGTTTCTTAGGTTGTCATTATTCGCTTATTGATGGGGGCGGGCGGAAAAGACGGGCGGGCGTGTATCGTTAGGTCATTATCACTATATTTTATTCCAAAATTCACGTCATATTCTCAAGATTGAAATATAAGAAGCAGAAGTATTTTAATTGCCAGATGGCTGTTTTTTTGTTTTATTCGACCTCTCAGGTCACTGTGTATACCAAATGTCAGGAAACTACCGAAAAAATATCCCTCCAATCCCAAAATCTCAACCCAACGCCCAGGTCATTGTGTATACCAAATGTCAGGAAACTCCTGAAAAAATATCCCTCCAATCCCAAAATCCCAATCCAACGCCATTACAAGTTCGTCGTCACGAATCACGAATCATCGTTACTTAGTTGATGTCCACTCTCTTGACCTCAGTCCACTCCTTCTCGACCTTGGGAATGGTAACGACTAGTACACCATCCTCAAGTTTGGCAGAGATCGCATCGCCGTCCACTTTCTCTTCCTTCTCCTCATTCGCGGGAGGGAGCTTGATCGAGCGTTCGAAAACACCCACCTTCCTCTCGCTCTGACTGAGAGTTTTCAAAAAATCCTCGTCGCCGCGCCTGTAAACCACGCCTGCAACGTTCAACTCGCCTTTATCGCTGTCCCAGTTCACGCCCACATCTTCCTTCTTAGCTCCTGGGAGCGCAATGTGCAGGACGTATGCAGTCTCGGTAGAAAAGATATCGATGAGAGGCGTGAACGTATTCTCATTCTCTTCTGGGATGAGAGTCTCGCCAGAGCGCTGTCCGTCACCTGTAAGACCTGCCTGTTGAGCGTACTGACGCAGCATCTGTGCCCATGGTTGTTGGCCAATAGGATGAGCATTGAGCGCATCGTAAAGACTGCTCAGATCAAACCCACCCATTCCTCCTGGGCCTCCGAAAGGAGGAGGTCCCCGTCTGTCATGATGTCCCCACGCTCCTCTGCCTCTGTGTCCTCCTCTACCATGTCTGCCGCCTCGGCGAGGGTGGTCAGCTGGTCCGTCTCCAGTCTCACCTTGAGAATGATCGCCACTGGGCGATGCGGTGCGAGATCTGGATCTCTCGTTCTCATCACCAGAATGGTCACGTCGACAGTGACGGCCCCGGCGACCTCCTCGTCCACCCGGGCCACCGAAACCGCCTCGTCCTCCAAACCCACCTAAGAAATCGTTGTTATGCCCTCCCCATCCACCGTATGGAAAGCCGCCTGGGAATGCTCCTGGGGGGGGAGGGGGTGGTGGTGGATGGGAACCAGTTGCTGGGTGGTTGGGGGCTGGGCCAAATCCAAAAGGATGGCCTCCTGCTCCAAAGTCCATGAAGGAAGGTTGTTGATAATTGTTGTATGACATACTGTATGAATGTGTATTTGTGCGTTTGTGTAAGAAAGATATTGGCCCTATGAATAGAAGCAATGTAATGATGAGGGAAAAGGATGAGAGGAAATGGGTAGGTCGGAGAGATATATAGCAAGCAAACAGGCTCGACGAGCTAGTCACAGGCAACCTCGGGGCAACGCGTAAATACCGGTTCACAAAGGCCAAGGCAACCAGTCATCAGCTCAACACGCGCAATTCGATGGAAGAGAGAGGAAGAGAGTGGCATGCACGAACTATTCGCAACGGCCTGTCAGTGGATGGACATTGAGACTTCAAGCAGCCGCGCCACGCGTACAGTACGATTCCGCCACATCTAAAGATGTGGCTGATACCACCCTGAGGCGTGGATGATGATGATGACTCATAATTATTGGGGCAATTTCTGGGGGAGGTTACCGCCACCAGAAAATAGAAGAGTCCGTGAGTCCTGTCAGAAGGGAGAGCCCTTAATAATGTGACGGAGTTGAGAGATGCCCGAGTCCGAATCCGAACCCGAGCTGAACCAAGATAAGCGAGATCCGTATCCGTATCTCCCAGCTGGTACATACTGAATTTACTGATATCCTTTGGATGGGTGACTCAGCGAGTTTTTTTAGGGACTTTATCATGCAAAACTCCCTTCATTATTAGGTGTATATTATTATTACCATCATCAGTTTTGAAGTTTCCATTTTGGAGCTTTCTGCATCGCTACGAAGCTAAGATCCCTACTAAGTTTAAAGTTGAGACCAAAAATCTAGACAGCTCGAAACTAATTTGCTGGGCGACGCTTGCGATATGCAACAAAACACAAATCTGATTCTAAAGCCCTCGAGGGGTCCGCCATTAGATAGATTTCCATTTCACACAAGATGCAATTCTGTACAATATTTCCTATTTCAGCTTCAGCTGCTACGACTGCAACAAGAGAATGAGCTTTTGCTCCTCCCCCTCGAAGCCCGTGACACTCACGTGACCTTGTAATTTGTACAACAGAAAGTAGTGAAGCATCTAATCGTAGAACCGAACGATTAGTGCATAGAGACGTCAGCAGTAATAGTTAGAGTCGAATCCGCTCTAGACTTTTAGATTTTGTTGTGGCAGCAGACTAGTAAACAGGGCACGAGTGAGGATAAGGTATTATCCTCGTTGCCTACGGTGACAATGCCGATGTATTTCTCTTCACAAGCGAGCCCTTTATCTCACCTATTGACTCACTCCAATCGAGAATCCCTTCTGCCCCTTTATTTGCCGAAGCGAGAACTTTTTGAACCAATTCTGGCTGGTTTATTTGGTCGAAAGGGAGCCGAGGGGCACGCCGTAAAAGCCTGAGCCATCATCACATGTCATTACAGTATTTGTGTCCGCCAAGTTTGTGTGAAGATGTTCCAAGTCGCTCTCAAACAATTGCATATATCGCGCCACCCAAGCATCACATTAGTAAACTACGAAGAATACCCTACAATGGTCATCAGCGTAGATCCTCAACGTCCCGTCCACGCAACATCAGTATTTCAAAATTTGAAATTCACTCCATCGCCCTAACGCCCTGCGCGCCTAAAACGATCAATGGTTTTACCTTCAGGGAGACTTCGATCTGAGGGACGTGCCACGAGTCTCCGAGGGGTATGCTCTCAGCCTCACGATATTTGTAAAATGTATTAATTTTCAATCGATGACAAATCCCAATTTTATTTTATTGATATTATATATGTTCTTGCTGCAAGATGAAATGTTCCTATCCATATCAATCCTCGTGTCGGGTACCTTTAGTATCCATCCATGCGATGATAAAATATCCACGGTTCGAGGGATGTGTTCTGGTAGCGATGACAGTAATTGTGGATGATGGGCCAAACTGCTTGGGGTGAGCACAAGTGAAGTTTGTCAAGCGATGGGATGCAGAAGGCAGAGCTTCCAGAATCAAGTAGGAAAACTCATTCAACTCATCCATCTCATATAGCCGGGCGGAGTCATCGGTTGAATCGTTGTCACGGAAGACTACGCAGGGTGGTTAAGTTGACATTCGATACGATAGCGTCGATAGGGCTTGATAGAGCTCGAGGGCGACGTCCTTTTCTCAGCAAACTACTCAAAGTTACAAATCATAGATCTAAACTTGTTGCTACTGAATAGTAAAATTGTTAAACATTATAATCTTGCTTGCGCATCTCTGCTGCTATAATTACAGTTATGGTTCGACTCAGAACGCAGAACCTTATGAAAATTACGACATAATTATTTTGTAGGACAATGAAAAGAATTATACACTATACATTAACGTGTTGTTTATTTTTGCGAAAAATATGGCCCTACTTGAATTTTAATAGGTAAACCGCTCTCATCCAATCATTCTTTGATGGTCTAACGGTCATGATTTCCGCTTGTCATCCCGACAAGTCGCGGGAGATCGGGGTTCGACTCCCCGTCAGAGAGTTTCTCTAGAGTTCATGTCCCTGGATATTCTTCAGTTGCAGGATCACATTTTTTTTTCTTTTTCTTCGTTTTCTTTCTTTTTGATAGACAGCTTTAGCTTTGTTCTTTTGTTCTCTTGTTGGCTGAACCGAAGATATTGCGGCCTTTTGTGTGGTGGGCAGGGCAGGATTAGCCCCATAAATTTTGCCGAGGCGGAAGGGTAGGTTACGGCGTGACGGGACTATCCCGGGAACATCTGTACAGAGTCTCAAAGCAGAGAAGAGATTAAAATTAACGGAAGAAAAGAAGCTGAAAAGGGTTGGTGGTGTATATCATCTTTAAAATCTATTTCAATTGTGCTAAAGGACCGGAGGTATTCAAGTGATGACGGGATTCTATCTCAGATGCCTTAAGCGAAATAATTCTTGTCTAAAGCCTCAAGTGTCAACTTCAAAGGTATTTGTCAAAGAATGCAGCGAGTTGGTTGTACCTAAAATTAATCAGCAATAGTTATGATAAAAGCGATGATAGCAACTTACCCTCTCTCGTACTCCATCAAGTTCTCTGCATCCTTGAAATCTGCCCTCGCACCCACTATACATCCCACGTCAGCGACCGCAATTATAATCACGCCTTCAGCTAGAATAGAAATGAAGACCTACTCCAACCATGATTTTGACCTGAGTATGTTTCCACGACGCCAGTTTTGTGTTCTCCTTCGAGGACCTCTTTACACTTCGATATCTCGGCGGCATTTTCATCCTTCGAGGCAAGAATAATATGCGGGATAATAACTTTTTGGGCGTCCTCGACATTGAGAAGTCTATTTCCTCATTAGCAATACTTCCAAATAGGTCATACAACTCAAACACGATAATCGCGTTCGACACGGACTCACCCTGGGTGTACTTGACCCGAAACCTTGAACGGGGTTCCAGGTCCAGAGAGTAACACAATAATCTAGATAAGATTAGCATTTTCCTGGTGGGCAATTTACCCAGATAATTGAAGTGCTGATCAGAAATCTTACCTTTCCACCCCAACACAACCCAAAAGCTCCCCATGCACCAACCCCAGTCCACTGGCTTTTAGCATCCTCCATAAACTTCAGCAGAGTTTTCGAGTGAACCTCGACATTCATTGCCCACCCAAACACCTTTCCTTTCGCTTCCTCATTTTCAGGGGTAGAAGTTGCGAACCACTATTACATATATATGTATATATCAGCATTGCTCGAGCCTGGTCGGGATTAGACGGGGGGAGCAAGCGCTCACTGCTCACCTCCCCTTTAGCAACATTCCCCTTCAGCAGGTCTGGCACAAAAACTATAACACCAAGGGCAGATGCTAGGGCATCTGCTCCTTGCAACGTCTGCGGTGCGATGCCGAAGATATCGTAGGCGACGACAATGGCTTTCTTGGCTTCAGCTGGGCCGGTGACATCTGTATTCATGTGAGTCCAGAATGTCTGCTGATAAAAAATCAAACAATCTTTAAGTCATCTTACAAGTCTTCAAGCTTTCAATCTCAATCCACTTTCCCTTCTCAATGAACCAATCAACCACAACCGGCGGGATGGTCTTGCATGCCTCGCACGTCATCTTTCCTAACGCTCTTTCTCCGAAGTAAATACGAATCAAGAATTACAGTAGAAACCTGATAGAGATCTCTCTCTTCGCAAGTACAGCTTTTATCCCCCCAAGAGAAAGACCTGATCCAGAATTTATATCATAGCGCCAAGTCGAAGCGGATTGTCGGCGCTGAAAGCGCTCGGCAATAGGTTCCTAAGCTTAAATCCGGGGGCACGGGGAAAGAAGTTGCGGTTGTTTCCATCAATTGCGATCATTGCATGCGACGCCTATATAGCTATCATCCACACAAAAACCATAGAACCTTGCTAATAAGATACTATTCGAATATTTGTGTCGAAGTTGTGCATAGAAGTGGCGGAGTGGTTTGCATGTCACGTGTGTATAAAAATTCGCTCCTCAGCAGCGAAGCCAAGAGAAAGAAGAGCATGGGAGACTATTGATGGCTGATAGTAATACGGACTCTGAGAAACATAGACTATAATATATTGGGGTTATGATAACATGGCTTTGGTAGAAAAGAGCAATTTCGGTAGGGGTTGCTTGCAAGTAGAAATTGACACTAGAGGATTCGAAATTGTTACGACGCAAATACCGGCATCAAAAGCAAGTTGAAAAGCTGGCGGAAGGTAGTGACAAACAAAATTTCATCGCCTGTTTCCACATTAACGGGGTGGTTATTGTAAATAGGAAGGCCGGCTCCTTACTAAAGCTCAAAATGTAGCGAGGCGTGAAACAGAATCAAGATCCGCGCGGTGGTGACCTTGCAAAAAAGTCGAAGTTGAATTTTCGATTAGAAAGAAGCGAGGTTAATAGTCGGTTAGAATTATAGTTGGCTGGCCGACTATTAGATATTCAAATCCTACACAGCAATCGAAAAGTCGGCGCTGGCTCAGGTAACAGGTATTCTTCATTGCCTCCGCTCATAATGCACTACCTCTCTTATATACACAAGTCTCTCCCAAGCCGGCCACCAGCCCAATCTTCGATTCCAAGCTTTTCAACAACCCTTGCCTCCCCTTGTCGTCGTCTCCTCGACCTTCATTATAAGTGTATATCTTCTCCTGCTACCTAATCATCCAAGCAAAACTTATATAGCCATCATAAGACATTCCCAAACCGCGATCCGTCATATCCATAACAGTAAGGTGCAAGACTCCTGATTCCCAAAGGCAACGTAAGCATGCCTATCCCGATTCCATTTTATCCAACGGAATTAACTCGAAAATAGGACAATGACAAATAAAGAAAGAGGATGCAAAAATGATATACATGTCGTCCGTTCATCAATACAGCCGTTCGACAACCTGTGAACGCCTTGCTGAATTGCAATTGCCCAAATATTTCGTATGCGATGCCATCCCATGTGCGCTTATAGCAGCCTCAAAGTGCGAGTCACCTTTACTCAGAACTTTCATCTTGAGTACATTGTTTTCATCTCTGTTCTTCGCTCAAGCAGCTGTTAGGAATTTTAACTCTTGGGTGTCGTTCTCTGGTGGAAGGTCACCGAAGCGAGCCTTGTACCTGGCTAGTTCTTTAAGTTGTGCCTCCAATGAAGCTATTATATCGTCCATGGGAGCGCGTAATTGGTTAAGATCTGTAAGGGTAGCTTGTCCAATAGCTAGATGGCGAGTCGCCAGCGTGGAGATACAGGTCTAATTTCAGGTCAGCATTTATAAGTCAGCCAGAGAATGCTCCATTCGAACTTACCTCGATTCTGGAAACTTGGTGAGTCAAAAAGTTTACCAAAAACCTGTCTGTAACCTCACCACCCCGGTGTTTCATCTTTTCTAACATCGCTGTCTCCGGCGGCTGTAGTGCAGTATTTTGGCCTTTTTCTACTTCTAAGCTAGAACACAGCATCTCCAACCTCAAGCTCACACTCCACAAGGCCCAGACGCAATCAGTATCGATGCTAAGCTGCGTTTGTTGGGACAACGTGGCTGGTTCCTCAACCATGACAAGTTTGTCGGTTTCGGAAACTCTTTGTTGGTAGTGGATTCGGCCAGAGAGCGCATGTGGATACATAAGATAGATGTACTCGGGATTTTCCAGACCCTTCAGTTTCCGTTCGCCTAAATCCTTGACCTCAAAACCTTGGCTACTGAGTGACCGTAGTTCTCGCCGAATAGACTGACTCAGCAGATCGTTGTCAAAAGCATCCTCAGATCCTGTAGAGCCAGATCTGTCACTCTCGCTGTAGGTCTCAAGGCATCTTTGAATCTCCGAGATGAAGTCGGCAGAGACAGTGATTTGGCCACCATCTGCGACCGAAGAAATTCTAGAGGCACGGTTGACCATCGGTCCAAAGTAATCCATACGTCTCGTAACAGGATCGTGTTCACACACGGGATGACCCCAATGGATTCCCATTCTCACACTCAAGCCTTTGAATATTAGGGTATGATCGTTGTCAAAAACCTCCTGACCCAAGAAACTGGACAGGACTTCAGACGGCCATTGCACGTCCAGAAGTGCTTGCTGTACCGCGAAGGTCCACAGTAGAGCAGAAGTGGCTGTAGGGAAGGAGACCATAAAAGCATCACCTTCTGTCTTGACTTCATATCCTCCAATTATGCGCAGCTGCCGACGCATGACCTCATTGTGCAGCTTGATCGCAGATCGCATTGCACTTGGGTAAGTTTCCCAGAGGAGGGTAGAGCTTTTGATGTCAGTGAAGACAATACTAACATCACCGACAGGAGCTGGAACTTCCGCTTGAAGTCGACGGAGCCCAGAGTCTTCGACTGTTTCCTTCTTCTTTGGTCGTCTTGCAGGTGCATAGCCCGGGTCATCGATAATAGCAGCAGGATTAAACGACAGGCTCTGAACACGGTGGGGTCGGATCTGTGCTCTTTTCTTCAAATCGCTAACGCCAATCATCATGACCATCAGCTTGTTGGATGCTCCAAATGCAATGGCATAATCTCGCAGCCGTTGTGCCGCTCGCATCAAATCGCTTCTTTCTAATCTTGCAATATCAACAACAAGTTCAGGTGACAAGTATTCCCAGAGCTCTCGCGAGGCTACTAGTATCATCTCATCTTGATCTCTGATTGTGATCTGCGTAATATTAGGTGCAGCTTGAACAGCTGGCATTAGTTGTACATAACCAAATGCACGCGAGACATCAAGAATATCATTGAGTTTTCCTTGTCGCGAGACCCAACCTCCAGCATCACGAATTCGTTGCCGCTCATTGGGTTCCGCAGGGTCATGCTTCCTTGTCAAGATGCGGTGTCCACCTTCTGAATGGATAAGCATAGCTTGAGCATCTCCGACGTTGGCGACGTAGAGCTCGGTTTGTTGTAAAAATAAGACGGTTGCCACACCACCTGAGTGCAAGTCGGCCTGGCTGAGCACTGCCGGTGCCGCAGATCCTCGATGAGATAGCAGTGATCTTTCTTGCGTGTGTTGAGTAGCAGCTGTTGCTAGATCTTTGTTCAGCGACAGGAAAGCGCGCCTGAGAGCATCTACCGGCGTCTCGTTTGGTGTTGAGTTTACCCTTTTCAGCTCTTCGCTGAAAATATGACCGAAATTCTCATGGAGATATTTTGCAATTTTCGATCCGCCACTGGATAATGCCTGTCCGTCAAACATTCCAAGGAGCGTCTCGGTTTCGGTAGAGTTGAATCGAGGAACGACCATATCGATTATCGATAAATGCTCGTTCCTACCTAGGGTATCTGCCATGCCGTACGCCAACTGACCGGCAAGCGAGCCTGATGTACGCACTCTACGATCTTCAGTCTCGTCAGGGGTCGTAGGAATAGTCAATGTGACATCCATCAGACCAAGAATGCGCAAATGCTGCAAAGCACTGAAGTCGGTGAGGTCGCGGTTATCCCGGCTGCCTGCTCCGGCTTGTGAGGTCGGTTTGATCTCCAGACGCTTGTTTCCTGAGAGATTCAAATATTTCAAATTAGTGTTCCAATTCCAATTCCAGTCATATGGCCAGTTCGACACATTGTATTTCAATGAATTGCTGCCACAGTCTAGCACAGCCAGCCTATGTGCTTTACCAAGTTCGGCGGGCAAGGTCTGGAACTTGTTGCCATTGATATGCAATACCTGTAGGAGACTAAACTCTTCAAAATCATCAGATGGAAGAGATGTTAGTTCGTTCCCAGACAGATAAAGCTCGACCAACTGGGGCCAGCTCTTAAGAGTCCTTTGGGGCATATCGTTGAGGTCGTTATACGACAGATTCAAGATTCGAAGCTCGCCCAGCATAATCAACTCGTCAAAAACATCGTCATCAAGCTGGTTATCAGCCAAATAGAGATTACGCAACGACCCGGCAAATGTGTTGAAGAGCCTTGCTGACGTTCCCGAGTCTTTCCGTAAAGTAGACTGCGTCCCAATAGTATCCTGTGACGCGCTTCTCGATACAACTGATGTCTTCCTACCGCCTTTACCGTATACTGAAACGAGTGAACTTTTTCTGTCAGCGCCACCTGGTACAGGTGATCCTCCAACGCTGAGTAGTCCACTTGAAGCCTGACTAGGCCTTCTTTGGCCAAAGGCCTCCAACGGACCCAGCTCTTCAAAGCTAGAACTGTTTGAATTCTGTCCAGGACTGCCATTGAGTGCCCCTTGAGATAATAGAGTGGCGTCGCCCGGCACTTGTGGTGCGCGCGAAGCTGGCTTTGGAAAATTGTCGAGCACATTTGATGATATGTTGAGGGTTTCAAGCTTGTTGGCCCACCATAGTTCCATCGGCAATTTCTTCAAGTTGTTTTGCCGGACATCCATGAAGCGAAGCTCGGTAAGACAGCCGATTTCAGCAGGGAGACTACTCAGGGAGTTTCTAGCGATGCTGAAATGCTCTAATTTCCGCAGTTTTCCGATATGGCTAGGGAGCGAAACAAAGTGATTCTTGTCCAGAACCAGCTTGACGAGGTTCGGCATCTTGTCAAAGGCGGCATCGGGAATATGAGCAAGCTTAGCGCTTGACAAAATAAGAGTTGTGAGTGTCGGTACAGAATTGAGAATCTCAAACTTGGTGACAGGGTTCGAATTCAGTCGAAGTACCCGTATCTTCGTAAATTCCGACTCGCAGACGGACACAGAGTTGTGATCTGCCGATATTTGCTCCACCTTAGGTAGTCTGGCGATGACATCAATGCTAGAAAGTGCGTTGTAACGGACATCGACTTCTTTCATATTCAGAAGTTCTCCAAAGGTAGCTGGAAGGGAGCCATTCAATCGATTATTGGTAATGACGAATCGCTCAAGGTTCTTCAGCTTGCCAATGCTATCTGGTAAACTTGCGATACTATTGAAGCTCATGTCGATATCAACAAGGCTTTCGAGTTCGCAGAGGAATTCAGGAAAAGAATCGAGGAAATTCGAGGATAGGTTAAGAGTTCTCATCGATTTGAAGTTGCCAAAGTAGGTTGGGAGGCTCCTTAGTCGATTATTTGCAAGTTTAAGGCTAATTAAACCTTGGAGTCTTGCTAGCTCAGCATGTTCCAGTTGCTCCAATCTGTTATTGGACACATCGAGGATTGTAAGCCGGCTAGCTCGACTGAGACTGGGGGGGAGTTTCCACGCTTCGTTGTTGATGTATTTGATGTCGCGGAGATTCTGACATGATTGGATAAAATCTTTCGGCAGGTCGAGGGAAAGATTCCGAGACAGGTTGAGAGAAATAATTTCTGAGGCTTTCGAGTATAAGGAAATCGGGATGGTAATAAGGTTGCGGCCGGAAAGATCTACATGACTATACTTCTGAACCCGGCTGACTCCCGGGTCCTTTGTGACCGAGGCGTAACCACTCGCTCTAGCGGGAACGAAAGAAAATCGACAGAGGTAACTGTTATCTTCTCTGCCCACGTCCTCGATCTTGTCATTCGCTTCGTAGCCAGCTTGTTCCAGAAGTCTTTTCTGGATGACCACAGGTCTCTCGCCAGCTGCCAGAATTCGTTGTAGATCATGTTTCTTCATCACAACTTGGTAATTCTCTAGGCTATCCGTCATATATGTCTTCTTTCCAACTTGACTCATGACGTCCGTGACGGTGGAGTTGAGTGATGTTGACAATGTCACAAATGTGCCGTCGACCCTGAATATTCGAATGCAGAAAGGAGCTGCTTTTTCATCCGCTTTTGGCGGGACTCCCGCCTCATCGATCTCGGACAGCCGGGACATATTATCATCGTTGATCTTTTTCACTGCCCAACTGTCAGGGGCATTCCACCCTAGTCCACCAGCACTCTCTGCCTCGATTTTTGCCTCGTCTTCCACATTGCCTACAAATATGTTGCTGTCGAGCGGTGTCAATGGAGGTGGCTTCGCTAATATTCCCTCCATGTTCGACAAGTTGGTATCTAAGCTGAAAATCGACCCAGGAGTTAGGTCGTGTCTCTCTCCCGAATCAATGGAATATTCCATCTCCTCGGCGACCTTTGATTTTCCTTTTCGGAATGGTAGTTTGTTGAAGGCCCCTTGACGTACTTGACCATTTGGATTGGGCCTATTAAATTGACCGTTGTCAATTCTTGGAAGTTTAACCTCTGATCCTCCCACACTCCCTTCTCGGCTCCATTGTCCAAACTCAGGGGAACCGTACCCTTTAGCATTGGAAGGAGGAGTGTGAAAAGAGCGAGTAGGCCCCGAAATCTCTTTCAATCGAGACTGTGGGTCCTCCTTCTCTTTGTGCTTTCGAAATCGGCCGAGAATCCTTCGTTTTGTGTGCCCGGTTGGTGAAGTTGACCCATCATTTGTAGCCCCCTTCGCTGTAGCCGTCTTCCCACTCCAAGTGCTCGTTCCGCTTGGTGTTGGACTGCTGGATCGTTTTGGTAGACTCGTACTAGACGAGTTGGCTATTGATGTACCCATGGATGTCGGTGCACGGCTTCCCTGTCTTGTGCCAATTGCTGAATCCTCTCTACTACTAGCCGATGGTCGCAGTACTCTTCCGTCTTCGTTACTCTTGTGATGCCTGTGGTTATGCCCAGGAAGATGTACATGCCCAGATCGTGAGGATGAGGGTTTTGGTGGAACTTGTGGGCCTTCGCCTGTATACCTGCCTTTGTCTGGACCTGAAAGGTTTTCTCGGACAGGCGCTTCTCCGTATTTAGGGATGTCCTTGATTGAAATCAGTACACTATGAATGCGCTACCAGAGTGACATGGATCAAGATTTTCAGAGGAAAGAGCATCCGGACGATTTTTGTCCCAGGATTACTTGAGGGATATGTGAGATATAAAGACAGAACTGACCTGAGAATCTTGGTAGAGGAACGGAACAACATCACTAGAAGGAATTGGCGTTCGTGGGCGCGAGGGGCCTGGGGAGGTATCTCTCTGGGTTTTATCTGTGGCAGACGAATGATTCCTTTCTCGATGGCTTCGAGCAAATGAGTGCGACCGAGCCTCCTTGCCATGAGAAGGAAGGCTCGTATCAGACCCATCCCGACCCGGGAAGTCTTCTCCAAAGAAAGTTTGTAGTTTTTTATGTATGCCCTGCCGCGACAGACTCGATTTCGAACCCTGACTACTCGCAGTAGTCACACTGGCGACCGAGGGCCGCCTCTCATCTCCAAAATACAAATCTGCGGGCGAGTCGCTTGTATTGGTGTTTCCTGTCAATCCAGTCCCGGGCCTGAAGCCAGGTGACAATTGGGAGCCTTGCGACAAGTTGTCGCTGGAGTCATTGTAAAAACTTGTGCCAAAAGCGCTCGTAGGCGAAGCTACCGTCCCGTTCGCTGACATCCAAGGCGCAATCTGATTCGGCGATCCCAACGCAGTTGGGGGGTTGTGTTGAATCTTTGGTATGGGTCCTCCTCCTCCGGTCTCCAGCACTGCAAGATCGCGTCGGTAGTTGCCAAAGTCGCTCATTCTATGGTCCCGAGGGGAAACATTTGGAGACGACAGCGAGGACGGGGATATGGCAGTACGCGGAGCTGCAGTGGTCGGCGAAACTTGAGGATCGGTCTCAGGGCTGGGCGGGAAGATGCAAGCACCCGTTAGTTAATGAACATGTTCGCAGCTTCGCCCAACAAAGAAGTCATCGTTTGAGACAGGTGGAGATGGATGTACTTCGTAGGTGCATGGAAGAAAGGGAAGAAGGGTTTTAGAATGAGAATGGAAATGGAAATGAGATATCTCACTTGGTCTTCCCGTCCGTCTTGACGGTCATTGGGTTGGTTCGTCGCGATGGGGCTCGGAATAGTGAGCCAGGACCTCTGATGGTCTCGGTCGACTTCCAGCTGTCCGTGCTCGAGCTCGTCGCGGAGCTGTTGCGAGCAGTAGCATCTTTTCTGGTCATTGTATGACCAGCAATCACAGCTAAGAGTATGCCATGAGGCAGGTAGGTGATGAAAAATATTTGTGAGTGATGCGCTGAGAAGAAGAGAAGAGGGGAAGGGAGATGGGAGAGAGAGAGAGGGGTGGTGGAGGGGGCGAATAGAGAAGATGTTGTTGTAGTGGTGGTTGTGGTAGCGGTGGTGGTGGTGGAGGTGGCGCGGGTGGGAAATCTGGAGGACGGGAGGAGTTGAGGCGTGGTGCTGTACTGTACTCTACTGTAGCAGAGCGTGATGTTATGGATTCAGGATGTGGAGCGTGAGGCATGAGGCATGAGGTTTGCAATTAAATGTATGGGTCACTATCCGACACTTACTACCTCACGATCACAGTACTGTACTGTAAGGAGAATGAGGCTTGACTTGAGTCTCGGATATACTGTACTGTATCATACTGTACTACTGTAGTCCGCACAACATCAGACGACCCATTACGAGTCCGTGTTTACTACATGTACCTAGTTGAGTTACATACCTAGAGGCTAGGTATATGTACAGTACTGTAAGCACATTGTAATTCAAGTCGCTATTGATCTTTGTATTAGACAATATGCGTACCGTATAAGATGTTGGTGTTCTGGGATATAATCGTAAATCTTCTTATTCCTGCACCCCATTCCATTCATTCATATAATCATCTATTGTTGTATCGGGTCCCCTCGAAGCTCCATTGATGATATATTCAGATACCCACACAATATAGCTAGTTTCCTTCTATCATGTATCATCTTCCGCCAAGCAGACATATCCAACTCTTTTTTTCTGTGCCTTTCTCCCACAGCTCTCAACACCACAATACCAAATGGCTTATACATCTCTTTCCCGTCCCTCAAGGGCCCCAGACCCAGTTCATGTCGGTCTCCTTCCCTTTGATATGTACAGTATATGCCACAAGCCTCGGTACAGCACCACCCTAAATCAGACCCAGCGCATGTTGCCGCGCAGGCTGAAACCCCTGGTGCATCAAAGTCTGTGCTGTTCTGTGCCTAGCAAAACACAATAAAACATCAACAATCACACAATCCTATCCAACGAAAGAATCGTATCGAAGCAACTCAGTACTTCGTGATTTATCTATTGCTCATTCTGTGTACATCCTGATCTTTGCCATTCCAAGACCAAGGCTCTGCTTGCTTCCTCATCAAGACAGAATCACTATCTTCGTGAGATCTACTCGTATATATATTCCTTTATATTCACGGCGATGAAATCGTCTCAATTGAGCGGGAAGCCGTAAGAGGCTGCATCTGATTTTTGACGCGGGGAGATCAAGGCAAAGGAAAAGTTCATCGGGGCTGCAAGATCAGATTCAAAAGAGAGTCCGTGTTATGCCTATTAACAATACGTACAGTACTGTATTGGCTATCGCAGGCGTCCGTTTGCAGTGGGAGCGCATCGCCGAGCGAGGAAAAACACCTGTCTCATCCCGTGCCCGACAGCTGGGTATCTACTCCAGAAAACCAATCAAGCATCAAAACCAGATCTCATTTCTTATGGATCTGGGTTTTCGGCAGAAATTTTCTAGAATTTGTGGTTTGTATGGGCTCTTTATTTGCATTTTGACTCATCATCATTGCACACTTTCTTTGATTTCCCTAGCCGTGCCGGACCACATCGACCTTTCATAGCAAAGGTTACAGTACTTCCAATTGCTAGCCTACCTCAAATAACCAAAAAAACAAGGCTCACATCCATACAAAGCAATGCAAGTTTCCGCATTTGCTAGAGCGGAGACAGAGAGCAGGCTCAAATATCTAAAGGCCACGTCCACACAATGATTACATATCTACCCGCGCATGGAAATGTTGTGCCTTTGCGTTTCCCAGACATGCTCTCAGTAAATACGGCACGGTCATTTTAAGTTTTTCCTTTATCTTCTTACAGTCTATGCGCCTCTGTCGAACGTCGATTGTAGCAAAAAAACAAGTGAGCAACTAAGTCTCTATGCCGTCGTTTAAGTTCTAAATGACCAGATTTCTCCCACTGGACTTTATCTTTTCAATACTTTTCTTTTCATCATCGCGCTCCTTCCAATTGTTTTCCTTGTTTTTCGGTGAAGTCCGTGATGATAGGGAGATATATGAAATCATTGTTCAATTTGTTCTCGATCATTTATTTTCTTTGAACGCAGTTGGCATCCAATTTTTCACCCGAAAGCAGCGCTACCATGTACCATGGCACGGAAACAACAAAGAGGACAACGTTCCGTCTCGAGCCCATACTTTCCAAATACCATTCCTAGAACTCTATGAGTATCATACCAATACAGCTACAGTTTCCTATTACCTACTTGATACTCATTTTTGTAATACTATCATAATGAATCGTGGAAGGGTCCGAGGGTCTGGAGGTAGAGGTGGAGGAGGTGGAAGAGGTGGAAGAGGCGGAGGGGGGTCGTTCGATGGTGATTGGGGAGGTATGGGAGATGGGCATGGTCCATATTTTCGCTCCGGTCCAGTAAGTTTAATCTCTGATGACCCATATAACCAAAGTAACGAGAAGCTATTTCTCGCCTTCTGATAGAAGAATATTGGAGGAGCTTATCACATGTAATCTTCTTCTTCTCGAGCTTAGAACTCTGAAGTTCTGAACTGATTCTAATCTGTGATTATGACCGCTCTAGGATGACTGGCGAACCCAACAATCAGAGCATCTCAAGCAACGGAGCGATCGCTTGAAAGGCCTGTACAAAGATGAGTTAGCCCACGATATTGCAATGCTCAAGAAGCCTTGGCAGCCCGATTCCATACCGACACATGAGCCCAATCCTTTCGCGAATGCTGATAACCATTTCAGCAACCAATTCTGGTTCAAGACGAATAGCATGAGTAACGAAATAGGCCATCCATTGGGGTGGCTATCAATCTATGCGTATAGCCAATTAAACCAAGAAGAGCTGGGAGCCATTGAGAACTTGGTTGAAAATGAAACATTTCTTAGTAGCAAGACCGAAGGGGCAAATGGGGCAAGTAAAGTACCACAGGAATATATTCCAAATGCTCACTATGACCCCAGGACGGAATCCCAGTTTCGCCAAACATGGAAACATTGATGCAAATCTGCCTCAATCGACGGGATCCCAAATTTGCTGAATACACTGATCCCAGCGCTCAGGTCTGGCATGCTCTTGAAGGGAGTCTTTTTCTGTTGAAGAGACTCCGTATTCTGGTAAGCGTTTCCAAATCCGTTGTGCCATATATAGCAACCGACCGTTCACACACAACCGAATGCCATGTCAACATGAGACTACGAAAGAACTTCAGACTGACTTTTCTGATAGCGAAGATTTACAGATGGGCGCAATAGAGAAGTCACTGCAGCGCCTCTCCCAGATGGATCCAATCTAGATGATCACTATCTGATAGCTACATGGATTCTACACAGAAACTTCCTTCGTACTCTACACTATCGGAGTCTCATGATCGGGCGAGACAATACCGGCTATACACACTTGCGACAGATTCTGATGCTCTCCGTAGCGTTGCTCGAAATAGAGATCAAATTGACTCGACAGGAGCCAGCAGCGAGACGTGTCGATCGTCCAGAATTTGCCCATTTCAGGACCATGTACGTCCAGATAAAGCAAGCCTTGAATAGCATGGCCGAAAACCTGCAAGTGGAAACTCGCCCCAACTCCAGGTTCTGGACTCGAGAGGAGACCGTCTTATATAATATTAACGAAACCCGGCTCGAAGCAAGCAGACGAAAGGTACAGAAACACCACTTTTTACGCTTGATTGGTATTAAAAGTCGGCTCGCAGAGTTTTTCTCGCTAACTTAAAGACTATAGCATTTCAAAGAAGTCAATCATATGTTAGATCTATGGATTGAACTCCAAACTCTCGCAGCCGAAATTGAAGATGCCATGGATGTTGAACATATCGAAGATGTCTTGATCAACAAACAAGTTGTTTACGCTGATGAATGGTATGAGATGTATGTGGATCTGCGACAGGGTATCTACGAGGTTTCAAGGGTTAAGGACTATCCAGTTTTTGACGAGAACCACCCTGCATACATGGGTGCTGAGGTCGAAAGGCGGCTCAAGAAAATATCTCAAATCAATCGTCTTCGACGCAACCTTCTACTTCTAAAGAACTGGAATCGAAAGCGGCCCTGGTAAGAACATCTATCTGATAGTTCGCCATACAGGGTCGAATAGCTACTAATGTCTAGTAGGAGACAACTGTACTTCCCGTACGACACTGCTTCTGGTAGTGAAAATGCATCTCGTCTCCTTTCAATACAAGAATTTGTCGAACGTCGCAACCAGCTAGAGACGTTCTACCCGCAGATGATCCCAACTACTAAGGCGAATTTCAACCCGTCCAATATCGCAAATATCGAAAATTCGCTGTTCCCAGTCCATCCTATTGCAACGACCGACCAAGCTACCCATCCGAAGTATTTCGAAGACGGCTGCATAATCTGCTCTGAAGACTACAAACCCGTAATGAAGATCGTTGCTCGCCTGCACTGTGATCATCTTTTCCATTTCGTTTGTATCAGGGAATATGTCAGTTTTGCCCCCCGAAACTCAATTATTTGAAGATATTATAGACTCCTCAAACCAGAAGCGAGGAGCACCAGCTAACATCATGTAGTGGGACAACCCAGATATGCAACATTTCCCATGCCCTATGGTACGTTCACTCTACCCATAATCTCAGCATGAGATCTCAAGGATCGGTTTATTCAGGAAGATCCGTAGAATCACTTACTAACACATTTTTACAAGTGCCGCACCAGCAAAATCGACTGGACCCTCGCCTCCGTCGCAAACATCACGCCGGAAGTCTACGATGTCTTCGACTACGAGCATGAGATGGGCCGCCAATACGTCTTCGGCGACGCCGCGCACGATTTAAGCGCGCACAGAAACATTTCGGATGCCTACTTGATCGGCGAGCTCGAGATGCGCCACATGGCGAACAACTGGGACCCCCAGTACGGCTATCCCATCGACGTCCAGGGCGCCGTAGACCCGCGGGCCGACGAACCCGTCATGGTGAACTCCGGCACCCATGTCTTTCCAAATCCATACTCCCTGGATCGCGCGGTCAGCACGGAGATGGCTCTTGTGAGGATGTATAGGAGGAAGCTGAATAAGCGGAGGAGGGCCGCCGTCCAGGCGGCGGGCATGGGAATTTATGGCCTGGAACCCGGGGACTATGATCCGAATTCTCCGCCTGCTCAATCTGCCTATTCCCCTTAAGATCTGAAGAAGAAGCGCTAAGCCATTGCGGGGATAGAAGTTTGTGAATATCGAAGAGTTGTCCTGGTCTGAGATTCTGGTGACAGTTCCCTTTTGTGGCTTGTTGCTTACCTGTGGAGTCGGAGAGTTACGGTGCTACACATCAGCCATGTTCAATTCAGCATTACTCAAATACGTTTAATCATTTAAAGTACAACTGATTTACTGCTTCCGAGAATCCGCTTTAATGTTGTACGAAATCGCCCTTGTGACAAGCGACCAACTGATGTCTCGGCAACTTAAGCGAGCGAAAAGGGGTATCGTCACATTTTCTAACAATTCGGGGTTTCTGTCATCTTGAGTAGCTGTAAATGTCAATACTATTAGTATATGGAACTCCCGTCATTTTAAATCCCATAGTGTTCACTTTAAGGCCGTTTCCACTTTCAAGACCCATACAACAAACACGTAGTACATTTTACAGGTGTGAGCCCAGATTGACCATAGTATCCTATCTGCCCCTCGCTCAGTCATTGAGGAACATTTTTCATCCCACTTTAACCACATCGTGCATGTCCTTATTTTAGTCTGAATGTTGGTGGTGAATGTGGATGAGTCTCTTTCCTCGATCCGGCTGACATGACCGCGTCTCAGCAAGTCGTTAGACTTGTTACTGGTCTTGCTTCTGTGAATAAGACTCGACTTAAGCAATGAGACTTGCTCGAATTCTTCTAAATTAGAAACGGTGCTGCTTGTTTCCCTGGACATAAAATCGATCAAGACTTTCAAGCGGCCAGCTCAGCAGGAAGCCCTATCCCCAACTCAGGGAACTCAATATCCTTCTTCATGAACTGCCCCCGGAACTGTTGGCAGTCTAGTTCTTCTCCTTAGTTTTGCTCTCCATTTCAGGTACAGACTTAGCATCGGGACGCAAAAAAAACGTACCAGCTGCCTCGTAAAACTCGATTACCAGACCTCTCACTACCTTGCCCGATCTCTGGTCTATTCTTGCATAGGCTGGGCCGGCACTAGATTCAAAGCTAGCGATCGTAGCGACACTACTTTGTGTACTGCGCCGCGAGAGACCTTTGGAAAGGTAGAGAGCTTTGCCATCTAAGCTATCGAGGGTGAGAGATTTTGACTTTAATGGGGGTTCTTTGGGGGGCTTAAAAAAGTTTACTATAGGAGATAGGAGGGTCAGCGTTTGGCCCAGCTTTCGCTCTTGAAATATCTCCGTGAAAGTATGTGGGAACATACCAGACCATTCGACAAATCCATTTTGATCACGTGTATGTCGGAAATACAGGATATGTCGTATCCCAGCGAATGGCTCGACAAGAATGCGGATGGTGCCTAGCCGACACTGGTAGTCCTTATCGGTAGATTGTATGTATTTTACATCGGCACAGTAGACCACTTTTTTATTGAGTAGAAGTCTTTGGAATGCAAGATAATCTATGAGAATCAGTCATTGATGTTTCATAGATGTTAGGTTAGAACTGCACCATCGTCTTTCAAGAAGTTGTAGATCGGCGGAAACGGTACGAGTACGGGCTGCTCATTTTGCTTCACGATTTTCAATGTATGCGATCCTTTGAATTGTATTCGTAGTTTATGTATTTTATCGATGTGAGTGTTATCTAGAAATGGTTTCATGGATGTCTCCACGGCTGCGGGGGTGTTCAGATCAATAGAGTGCTTAAATTTGATGTGACCGTCTAGGCAAGACCCTGAAATTGATTCGACCTCGCCGCTGTCGAATCTCGAGATTGTCTGGATGAGGGCAGTGGTGCGAAAATTGAGGTACTCTCTACAAAATCTGGTTAGTACTGATTTAGATAGCTTGGGATTGACACACAATTGGACTGGCAGGTGATGTTCCAGACCGAGTGACTGTCGCCGAGAGATCGATGATGTCGAGTGCGTTCTGCTATGAGACAGAGGTCTTGACTGGTTAGGAGACGACGATAAGGAGCTTCTGTTTCGGTCCGGGCCTCCATTTGTGAGCCCAGACCACCCATCGAATGGAGAGGTCATTGACGACAATGAGCCGGAAGATCTTGGGTGCGGTATAGGAATCGGTATCGATGTATCGGGTGCTTGGATCATACCCACAGCTGGATGCAGCCTCTCCCGTTCAATCCTTTCCTCCAATTTGTTCCATGCCTCAAGCTCCTGTTGAAGTGCAATCCTCGGCTCGGTGTGCGTGATAGCTGTTCCATTTTGGGGAGCAGAATGGTTCAAAACTCCCACGGCCTCGGCAATTTGCCCTCGCATATCCTGTAACCTTTGCAGCAGTTGGTGAATAGATGAATCGACTGGTTCCTGGTATCCAAATTCCGATATAGTTTCCAACGTGTCTACCCGCTTCACCCGCATCGATAGATTGTCGAGTCTTTGCGATATTAAACCACGAACTTCATTCTGCTCCAAAAGACTTGAATGTTGGCTACTTGGCGACGGAGTTGCGATAGTTGTATATTGTGAATCTTCTAAATGATGCCTTGACTGCCAGGGAAGTTCGGCTGCATATTGGGTATTTCCAATCGCTCGAATGGGCGCAGGTGGCTGCAGTGCTTGTTCAAATTGTCGCAGAATCGGATAGTCAATCTCTCTAGATTGCGTGCCCCGCTCCAGTAGCAGTGGGTATGTGATTAGCTTTAGATTGAGCGATACACGAGAAACTAGATCGAGATGAGATGAAACCAGACGAAGATTAGTAGCAACTAGGTCTGCATTGGATGAAGTCGATGTTCTTGAGAAATGTCAATATAAATCATAACAAGCTAACATATATATATACGTACCGTATCTCGCGCACCATGGAATTTGTCTCCATCCCAACATCTAATGCTGCTATGTCGAGGAAAAATTGTAACTTCTCCCGTAGCCTTGACACCACCTTGCGTTCAGATGGCCACTGAACTTGCTGGTATAATGATACGACTTGGCTGTAAGTAAACTCTGCCCTCTGTATCCATGTGGAGCGACGGTATCGACTAGCTTTGGTATTTGGGTTGGCTCGCTGTATGATAGCCATATGTTTTTTGATGAACTCCGTACACTGGTTCCGAAGCTCCTCATGTGAGCGATGTAGCCGATCATCTTTCACACATGTAGCCCCGCGGCTTTCCCACTCAGATAATCGACTAGCGACAAGAACAAACTCGTCAAAGAATTGCCCAGCTTCAAATTTTGCGTTGAGTGGCCCATCAGACACAGCCTCCCAAACATCCCAAACGGCCTTGAGGCCTGCAATAACATCACCAGCGGACCAGCCAAAAGCCATAGCTAGGTGTAGGTACCGTGTAGAAATACAAGCAGCAACTAGGTAGCTAGGCTGAAATGGGATGGTATTATCTGAGGATTTATCGCTGGGGTTCTGTTCCCTAAGGTCAAAGCTTCGAGTTCTTCAGGTAGCTAGGATACAATATCTCGTAGAGGAATGAATGACACGGAATAAGCGTCCAATCTGGTGACAGAGGCCGCTCGAGGCTCTCACATAATAGTATATACTGTTTCCAGTGTCTCTGCTGGTAATATATGTTAGGGAACTTAGCTTCGAGGTCAATAGTGCTTCGAAATATCCGGAGAGGTAACCTTGGTGGACCCTGGAGACGTTTTAGTCCATGGATGGCCTGGCAACGATGATGGTGATGGTGAGGTTGATATGGGGGATATGGCGATGGCCAGAGGCAGAGGCAGAGTGGCAGGTCGCAGGCAACTGGACCAGGTACATATGATGTAAACTGGTACATGTAATGTAGATGGCACAGCTGCAGCTGCTCAAGCTTGCCCAGCCTAGCGTAACCCCAATCTTTCATTCCCCTGACATGACAGCTTTTGTTCTCCTGTACTGTGAAAATTAATATGTACTGCTCTTCTGGCTTTTGCTGTGCATGCGTTGCGAGAGCAACTGCAACTGGATTCTCTCTGAGTACTCGGGCTGACGGAGGCTCAGTCTCGGAAGCTTCAAGCTTCCCGCTTCCACGAGTACGCTCACCGAGAAATGTATATATTATTTATCACTTGATATCTGTCATGGGAACAGAACGTGAAATAAATTATGCACTGTGAGGGTGGACAATCAATATTTCGAGGAAATTGAAGTTATTTACATGTCGTTGGAGTTAGCGAATAGCAGTGGAGAAAGTCGACACGTTCTCAATGTTCTGGCCCTAAGCTTATAGCTAAATTTAAACGAGCCACGGCGCAGCTGTCACCACATTCAAGACTGCCTTCACAGGCGCCGGTGTCAATATTGGAAATGAGGCTGACGGCCATGGCACTCACGGGGATCGGATCGGACGGGAATTAATTCCCTTTCCTGTAAGTTGCGAATTTAAATGTGAAATCCTTAAGCTTGGGCGAGCATGCCTATGGAATGGGAATTCGAATGAAATCATGGATAATTATAATGGTACGTGCTAGCAATAAATAAATAATATAGAGTACAGTATTAATCAAATCAACCATACAGGACAGACAGTATGCCTTACGACATACGTTTTAGTCACTCCCACCCTCCTAGAAGTTCTCGACTTCAATTTGAGCCGGCTGTGCAAGGTTGCTGCAGCCCATGCCAGGCGCCACTTCATGATCATCCTCTCAGCCTTGTAGGTACTAGGGATTCTCAGAGGTGGTTCCTCTTCATAACAATCATATATATAATATATATCATTTACCTGGTGCTGGCATGATCTGCTCGACGATCTTTCCTTTCGATCACCGAGGACCACCCACAAGTACCCGAGCAATCAATCATTACTAGGGCTGCGCCGTACAAGTTGGGACGTCCTATATCTCCCAAGGCTGTAGATTTTATACAATCTTCAGAAAATGGTGCTCTGGGGGTTTCGATGGCTCAAGCTCTTTCTCAATCCCTATGCGAATGATGACTTCGAGCACATCAGCGTTCGTAACCTCAATTCCCCACATGTCAAAGCTGGACTAACCAGCAGTGCAGGAATCCGATCGAAGATCATATATCCTAGGACGACTTGAAGGTGCCGAGTTCTCAGAGTGGTCCTGGGTGGTGATAGTCGCTGGCGTCGGGTTCTTTACCGATGCGTATAGCATCTTCGCTATTAATATGGTGATGCCAATAATAGATATCATCTACTATGATGGCCAGATGCCCCACAACTATGGAATAGCGGTGGGCATTGTTACTCTGGGGGGCTCAATCATTGGGCAAATAGGCTTTGGACTTGCCGCCGACATCTGGGGAAGACGCAAGATGTATGGGTTGGAGTTGATCATCACGATAGGTGCCACTCTGGGCGTGGTGATGGCATCTAGCGGGATCCATGGATCTATGTCAATAATTGTCTGGCTACTAGTTTGGAGATTTATTCTCGGGGTCGGCATAGGTGCTGAGCAAGTCTCCCTTCCCTGAAGCTAGTATTCAATTCAGCATTCAGCCACGTATTTATATCTTCGTCATCACCCGCAAGCTAACATTGCTTAGTTACCCACTGAGCGCAGTCATCTGCTCCGAGTGTGTATACATTCCGAGGGTAGCTTTAACCTTGCTAACAAGCTTCCTAGATTCGCTCCAACTCATCTCCGGGGCAAAATGTTGACGCTTGTATTTGCATGTCAGCCTCTCGGACAGCTTGCTGCAACATTGGTATCTTTGATCGCAATCGTCCGCCAGCGAAACGGTATTCCCACAAACTCAAATGTCTACACAATCGACGTGGCGCAGAATTGCGATGAGGAATGCAAGAAGACCTTGGACTCGGTTTGGCGATGGATCATTGGTGTTGGAGTGATCCCAGCCGTCATAGCATTATGGTTCCGACTCACCATAATCGAATCCCCACGGTACACCGCAGATGTTGGCCAAGATAGTAGAAAAGCAGCATCTGAGCTGAATCGCTACCTGCCCATGCAAGCACAGCCAATGGTGGCAACTTCCACATCAGTAAATGTTATCGCCAGCCCGGACAACATTTCGAGGAGAGTCGGGAGACGACCAAATTCTTCTGGGGCCGTGTCAGAAGCAATCAGTAACGAATCCGGTCGAGTAAGCCGATCGCCATCTCCTCATGATATCACCCAAGCTGGACAGCCCATAGATGATGGTTTCGTCAAGAATCATCAGCTCGGTGATTCGGTGAGATCCATATCCTTGCCTCCACAATCAGGAGTAAGTGGGAACGGCGATTTTCTGCACCAATTCTTGTCCACACAGCATGATACGAATGCTGGTCCACCACCCTTTAAAGGTCAGGATCCCTTCAATCAGCAGCCAAAGAATGCAGAGACAAATGTCGTCCCACCACCACCAAGTTGGAAAGACTTTAAGAAATATTTCTGGCATGACGGGAATCTTCGTACCCTTGTTGCAACATCATTCTGTTGGTTTTGCCTTGATCTACCCTTTTATGGTCTTGGTATGAACTCTCCTGACATTATCTCCGCCATTTGGTACGGAAAAAGCGAACCGCCGACTCAGATATATACGCTTCTTATTCATGACGTTTGGCAGAGTCTCGTCTTGGTTTCACTTGGGGCCCTTGTGGGATGTGCTATCACTTTTGTGGCAATTGACAGACTGGGTAGACGGAACATCCAGATAATTGGTTTCTTCTGGTTATTCATATTATTCATCATCATTGGGGGCTCCTTTTACCACCTGTACGAAATTGGCGGGTCAGCAGCCATTATTGTGCTTTATATTTTGTGCCAAATCTTCTTCAATTTCGGTATTTTCTCTCTCCCGCAGCCAGCACTTTGGACACGACTTAAGGTAGCTGACCTCTTTCCAGGCCCAAATACTACGACCTATATCGTTCGTTTATCCCCTTTTCCATCACACGTGATAAGCAGAATCCTAAATCAATTTTAGATGCCGGCAGAATTATTCCCCACTCGATATCGCGGACTCTGTCATGGAATTTCAGCTGCTTTTGGTAAGCTGGGCTCTGTCGTGGCACAGTTGTTCCTAGCCTACATCAACTATGGACATGGTATAAATTACAAGCGCATCGAGAAATGGCTCCCATACTCGCTACTCGTGTTCGTCATTACCCTTTATGTTCATATTGCCACACTGCTGATGGGGTTTCGTTCTAGTTTTTCAATTTTTATGCTCCTTGGCCTCATCACAACGATCCGCTGGATTCCAGGCCTAGAGTACGGCCCAGACGGTACAGCAAAGACCCTCGAGCAGTGGGAAGTCGGCCGTGAAACCCCCAACGACTTCGCCAACACAAGGCTTGCCAGATTCATTGAGGTTTTATGGAAGTTTTTGGCTGGCGTGTCAATGGGACTGTATTTGACTGTTGATGGGTGGGCTGGAGGTGATGCAAGGGACAGAAGGGCCATGGCAAGGCAAGAGAGGGAGAATGAAGAAGAGCGAAACAGAATGCGAGAGCTAGAAGAATTACAGAGGGGGAGAAGTGGCGTCAATGATTTTCATGAAGACCTAATGATGCCAGCTGGGGGTAGAGGGGACCAGGACGAAAGAGGGCCAAGCCCATTTGTAAATGGAAGTGCGCATAGAAGCTGATTTAGATAATATTAATGTATGAACTAGATCCTCTACTTCTCTTACAAGCTATGAGTAGATCCAAAACTTCCTCGTCCACACCTCTCGCTCCTTTTCGCATCTCACTCATCCCATCCCATGCCATCCTATCCAACACTACTGTCACTACACCACCTGTGGTTCCTCGTTTCCCTTCTCCGGTTGACAAGCTGCTACTTATTGGTGGCAATATGGCCCTTATCGACACATTAAAGATAAAATATATCCTGATAGTCGGCTTTTGAATCGGTTGTGAACCAGAGCGATGTTAGCCTGCAGTAGTTGCGATTTCAAAAAGGGGGAGCAAGCCTCATGAGCCTGGCCACAATGCTGCCATGGCCTACTCTCTGGGCAGGGGACTTCTCGAATACACACTCTAAATGTCGTAAGAACGAACTTATGTCTTGGCAAATAGTAGATGCACTCCAAAACAATTTTCTGGTGCATTTGTTTAGTTAGATCGATCGAAATTGAAGAATCGAAGCCTTCTTTGATTTCTGCACATCAGCTTTATAAATCGGTCTTATATGTAGTATATAATCAAAAAGATTAGATTGTCGATTCGAATAGTCTGCTAGAAAATCCATAACTTTGTTTGTTAAAATGAGCTCTGGAGGGCTCGCGCCGGGCGTAACAGTACTGTAACTGCGTCCGACCTCGGGAGGCTGGTGAGGCGGCGGGCGGCGGGGAGATTTTCGGCAAATTCCTGGGACGATTTATTTGATACATTTAGGATTTAGAATAAGAAAATTTGAGACATAAATCACGAATCAGCCCGGGTGTAAGTCACCACTCAATCAGTCATCTGCCTGATCACAGTTACTAACTTTCATTCAGAGCTCAATCGGTAGAGCGTGTGGCTCTTATAAAAAGATCACCTCAAGGTCGCGGGTTCGAGCCCCGCCTCGGGCTCAATTCCCGAGGTTTCCTGGATCAGGAAGCTTCATTTCATTGTTTTATTTTTTTATCATTATTTTTAATTTTGATTTAAATATATATTTTTTGGGCACTGTGGGTGGGTTGGTTGCTTTGGTGTGCAGGAGAAAATCCATAAGCGAGTCTTATGTAGTAGCAAGCCCGAGCCGCAGGCGGGATGGGATGACCGCCTCTCTGGACAAAACCTGAGTCGGCTTATGAAGTCAAGAATTATTTTTATACTTTGACTTCTTCACACAAGACTCTTCACTACCTAGCTACCAAGACGAGCCCTTTACTCTTTCCAGCGTCCGTATAATGTCACAGCTGTTCGCGGTTGTATGCTATACCGCAATCATAGTAGCGAATAAGCTTACCAATACTCTCTCTCCCCACCAACCCGATTATACACATTTGTATGTCAGATGTCTTGAAAATCCTTATCATACATAGCTCTCTTGGCTCAACGAAAGAAAAGACAGTCGATGCGATAGTAGTGCCAAGGGAGCTTACGGATACTTTCAAAGTGAGATGGCGGGATAAATACCTGGTACGAAGTAATCCTACTCCGAACATGTATTACCTACCTTTTCGGAGTTCAATAATTCAACTCCTATCATTATTCTACAATCTGATTCATAGAATACGACGGCACAAGGCGAGTCCTTTAAGTCCGATTATCGGATCATCGGCGCTCGCTTATTCACGGGCTAAGTTATCGATAGGGCAGGTCAACAAAGGAAGCCAACGATAACGATAGGAATTGAATATTGTTGGTACGGATTTATCCATAATCCATGATCCATTCTCCATACTGCCCACAACCCTTTTCTTACTAGACACTATTTGTCGACCCGTTCCCGTTCAAACGCCCTTGACTTGACAATCTGCAAGTGCGTCTTTAGTCTCCACGTTCTGTCATAAGTATCAATCAATTCTTCTCGTTCGGGTGCTTCCTCTCATATTATTCTTGTTCACCCTTACACAACATGGCTCCCCCATCTGCAATTGGCGTCGAGGGTTTCACAGATACAGAGGCAGTCATCATCCAAGATCCATTAACTGTTCAGGGCGTTACCGCTCGGCGTACAAAGGACGGCAAGCTTGTTGCACCTACGGCTGCGTACACAAGCAGCGACTTCTTCAAGAGCTCGGTTAGTCCTCTGCATACATCAGTGTAATGGAATAGATGATTGTGAAGCTGACAACAATTCCAGACTGCTGGCAAACCCAAGGCAAAGCGATGGGATGGTACATTCAACCCTTTCAAGTTTCCCCCCTCCCACTCTTGAAGTCTACTAATATGCGTGCGTGCCAAAGATTACCTCACGGTTGAGAGCAAAGCCAGACAACCCTCCAGCTTGAAAGGGGCAGCCAAGTACCTCAAGAAGCCCGGCTTGATCACCCTCGGAGGTGGCCTCCCTCTCGCTGAGAACTTCCCCATCGAAGAAATCACTATCAAAGTCCCTACCGTCCCCGACTTCACCGAAGCTGCAACAAAGCAAAGCGGAACAATACTGAGGGCTGGAAAATACGATGCCTCGGAGACTGAGGATGGCGTCTACGATCTCTCCATTGCATTGAACTATGCATTGGGCACAGGCTCTGCGCAGATGATTCGTTTTGTCACCGAGCATACCGAGATTGTCTGCAACCCATCCTACGCCGATTGGCAATGTGCGCTTACAGTTGGAAGCACATCTGCTTTGGATATAGCTCTTCGGATGTTCTGCGAGCGAGGAGACGTAATTCTGTCCGAGGATTATGCCTTTGCATCTGCGGTTGAGACAGCTTCGGCGTTGGGAGTTAAGTGCGTCGGCATTGCCATGGACGCTGAGGGCTTGCTTCCTGAGAGCATGGATCAGATCCTTTGCAACTGGGACGAAAAGACTAGAGGAGCTCGCAAACCATTCGTCTTGTACACCGTCCCATCAGGTCAAAACCCCACTGGCGCAACCCAATCTCTCTCTCGTCGTAAGGAAATCTACAAGATTGCGCAGAAGCACAATGTCTACATCTTCGAAGACGAGCCTTATTACTTCCTCCAAATGCAGCCTTACACCGGTCCTGGAGCTCCGGATGTCCCTCCTCCAGCTACGAACGAGGAGTTCCTTAAATCTCTCGTCCCTACGTACCTGAGCTTTGATACCGACGGAAGAGTTATGCGCATGGACAGTTTCTCCAAGGTCATTGCTCCGGGGACTCGAGTAGGGTGGATCACGGCTTCCGAGCAGATCGTTGAGCGATTCGTCCGCGCTAATGAATGCTCAGTACAAAATCCAAGCGGTATCTCCCAAATGGTTCTTTTCAAGTTGCTCGATGAGCACTGGGGCCATGATGGGTATTTGAAGTGGTTGATCAACCTGCGCATGCAGTACACCAAGCGTCGGGATATCATTCTTGCTGCGTGTGAGAAGTATCTGCCTAAGGAGGTCGTTTCATGGGACCCTCCCGCTGCCGGCATGTTTGTAAGTCTTCCTGGCTCATCTCACTCTATACGAAATTCTTAACACGTTTATAGCTCTGGCTGAAAGTCAACTGGCACCTACATCCACTCGCCAAGACGAAAATCATCTCGGAGCTCGAAGATGAAATCTTCCTTGCCGCCGTCGACGAAGGTGTCCTCGTTAGCAAGGGCAGCTGGTTCTTGGCCGAGTGCGATGGCTTCGTTCAGACAGAGATGTTCTTCCGTGCAACGTTTGCAGCTGCTGCCGAGCAGAAGATGACGGAGGCGATTGAGCGTTTTGGTGCTGCTGTGAGGCAGAGCTTTGGCGTCAAATAAGTGTTTCATTTGGATCCTTTGTTGGCCGGGGGAGGGTTGGCGGTGTTGGATACGCATGTGCTTGGCGGTGAAAACATAAGAAGCATGGCGTTGGGCGTCGGATGTTTTGTGTTGACTACTTAGAGAGATTTAGACGATCAATAGATGAGTTTTGCTCGAGGATCAGGAATATCCCCTCGACACAATCCCAACCATAATTGTATGACCATCCTACTTGACACATCTGATCCGAATGTCTAATAGCACTGTGAGATTGGTTATGTCCCTCGAGATAGTCTACAGTGAGTAGGCAATGGAGATTGACAAACATGTTCATAGGAAGTTGAGAACGAGATCATTGATCGTAAAAGGAATATGTGTCCTCTAGAGTAGAGACAATCAAAGGGAAGGGAGGGGACATATGCAAATATTCAAACAATAGCAGAGCGGATGTCTAATTCTAACACAGCACTTTTTCATAGTTGTGAACATACGCGGTTGCGAAGGGGGCTGCGGTAGGTTTTCAATGCTTGTGAGGGGGGGTGGGAGCAATAGATGTGACATTGGGATAGGTAGAAGAAAATGGTGTATTGAAGAGCCGCGACGGTTAGGCTGAGAAGCGATGATCCTGGTTTTGCGAGAGTGAGTTGCAGTTACTGTGATATGCGGACTTAGGGCAACTTCGTTTGTGATACAAAGCTGGGGCGTTGTGATATTGGATTGCTCGTACGTTCAGGAGATAGCTCGAGAGCTTTGGATTTTTGAGTTTGGTGACCGAGTTAATGTTGTGGGACTGCTGTAGACTAAAAAGAGTGACTTGCTTCCATTCCTTATTGACTATATAATCAGATATCACGCTTGAGTCTAGGTCACAGTTTAAAAGCTACTACCAGGCCTCCGAGCACCATACCGCATGGATCCAATCCACTTCAATCCGATCTCAATTTCGAATTCAAGTTCCCACCTTCTCGTCCGCCTCCCTCTCAAAAAACCCAATTCTGACTCCCTGCCCTGGTTGTAACACAATCTCGGTCTTCAAACACGGATTTCCTCCATCCACGACCGTCATGTGATTCTCCAGTCTCTCAAAACGCTGCAATAAACGCACGATCGTATATCCCATTTCTGTCAGGGCAAATTGCTGACCGATACATATGCGTGGGCCAGCGTTGAACGGGATGTAGGTCCAGGGTTTGGGCTGCCAGGATTTCCAGCGAGAGGGCTCAAAGTCGAGGACTGAGACCATGCTTGGTGATGTATCGGTGGTGATGGAGGGGATGGAGAGGGCTGGTGTGAGATCAGGACGACGTTGCATAAGGAGGGTGGAATACCCGATTGGTGTGTCTTTCAGGACTCCAATTGGAGAGAGGCCATCCGGACCGCCGCCACGGGGGAGGGTGGTATCTTTCAAGGCGAGCCGGACGTTGAAAGGAATGACAGGATAGAGGCGGAGGGTTTCGTGCATCACGTTCTGCTTTCACTCAGTCTGAGTCTCTCGATTTTCATCTCCTCGTAATTAACCTCGTTAGCTATATATAGTTGAGAGAGATGCTTGCCTGTAGATATTTCATCCCCTTCAGATCAGTATAAGTAGGTGGTCTTTCCAAGCCTACATGATAGACGATCTCTGCACGCAATTTCTGGACTATCTCGGGGTGTCGAGCGAGCTCGTAGAATGTCCAAGAAAGTGTGGAGGCTGTTGTATCACGGCCTGCTAGGAGAACAGCAACGAGTTGGTCGCGGAGGACAATTCTGTCGCGAGTGAACGATGCAAGAGCGTGTAGAAATGTATAACCATCCCTAGACTTAGTCTTGGTAGCTAGTTCCTCGCTCGAGAAGCGCAGGGTTTCCTCGATGTAAGGAGTGACAAAGTCATTGATGGTTTTGATGCCTTTGTAGAATGACCTACGGGGCACAAAGGGATTTAACGGTCTGGAACTTGTTAGCTATCTATATTCATATTCATATTCATATTCAAGATGAAGATGTATGTGAACATTGAACACGTACCCGGCTCTAGCAATAATACTCTGCACTTTCTGCACCTCCGCGAACGCTTCCGCAAACTCCTGCTCCGGCAAGTTTAGACTGCCTACGCTCCTACCGAGCAGGAAATGCGTCGCTGCATCCAATGTGTACCTAAGAAACAAATCACTAACATCAATCTCGCCTCCTTGACTGCCATCCCGCTTCTTCCCACCCTCCACCATCTTGTGCATCAAGACCTGCACATGCTGTTCAAAGTTTCCAAACACTTCCAAGTCACTGACTCGGTCCTTGACAAAATGTGGGCGGAGGAGCTGGCGTGAGTCGTGCCATTGGTTGAGATCTGTGGTGAAGATGCTATCCCCGAGAAAGTCTTTCCAGTCTCGATGGAAGGGCTCGCCTTTACCATAGTCCGTGAATTGGGTGGCGAGGATGGCTCTAATGTTCTCTGGGTCCGCAGTGAAGATGGTTCGTCGACCTACAGGCGCAGCTTCCACGGTGTATTGCTTGCCTGTTGGCGTGGTAAACCAGTGATCCCAGGCTTGTAGGTTTTGGTAAGTCATGGTTGACCTGATAGCTCGGACGATGAGATCCAGATCTGTGAGGGTGTGAGAAAGGGAATTGGAGACTGGTTGAATATATTATGGATAGAGGAACAGAGGGATAGATCATATCATCACATCACATACCCCATGGAAGCTTAGTCCCAACTCTCCTGGCATGTCCACCTAGAGCATAGATCTTGCGCTCGTCGACGATGTATGCTGACATCCTCCATACGGCGTAAACGGCGACAGAGGTCAGGACCAGCAACTGAGCAGGTACATAGCTGAGTAGAAGCTTGATCATGAGGGGCGAATTCTTTATATCTATTTCGTCCGATTATTATAAACCAGTATTAAACTATAGTTGGGATCAGTAGAATAAACACTGGCCCTTTGCTATACTTGTTGTATATGTAATTATAACTCTTTCTATTCCCGTACGAAAGGTTCGTCTTCGTCTCCGACATCTCGTGTGCCGGGCTGGCCGGGCTCACTGCTCATGTACATGAATCTTACTGCATCTGTGGTTACGAGTACGAGTACGAGTACGGGCACTCGAGTATGGACCGCGTGGCCATTAATAGTCACTACAGTAGGTAACAAAAACATGTTGTAGAAAGCCATAGCTATACCAGTGGTGCCAATTTTCAGCTTCAACTGATGTTGAAATGTTGATAATGAGCTGGGGAACACTAGAATCATGGGAGAATTTGAGAGACAGAGAGGCGAGATCGAAAAGCATGGGCTGCATGATCAAGATCATACAGCCTAAAGAATACATGGCGACCATGGGAACACAGAAGACAAATTTGAAAATACCGTCCCATGTACATGTCTATGCACAGTTTATATCACTTAAAACCTCTCCGATTAAACCACATGTAGACTTATGAATTGTTCGAACTCTCTAGACGCCACTACGCCATGAAATTGTGTTGAAATTCATTCCAGGTGCATCCAGCCTGACTAACCCAATCTGCCTCAATCAAAGTGAACACGCCGAATCACCCTGCGTGCAGAATATCATTTGCACCGGTCCCGCGGCGATTCCTCTGCTCACCATGCGCTCTCTCATTTCCGCCAACCTCGGACTGGCACTGACCTGACTACGATTCTGTCCACTGGCGTCCTGTCTCCCAGACTACAAGACCTCTCCAGCAGCGCTGGCTCGCGGCCACACCATATCATCAAGGTTGACAGGATCCGTTTGCTCTGACCAGATGTGCACTTCACCGCCTTGTACAAGATGCGTTTGATCTACCGGGACACCGCTGAGAGGGTCGTAGGAGTAGACTAGGCGCCAGTTCTTGGTTGGGGAGCAATAGTCGTTGAATGGGTAGTATTGCTTGAAAGAGGGACCATTGCTGACGTCGAGCCATTGGCCCTTGCCACAGTCAAGATACTATCAATTGTGAGCATTGGTGATTTGAACATGGAATGGAAAACTTACCCAAAAGTTATAATTTCCGGCCAAGGCCTTATGTCCTTTACTGGTGATCGCAGCAACCGATTCATCACTCAGCCAAGACTGGACCAAAACATCGCTGCCAAGTGTAAGGTTCCACTCGAGAGCCATTTCCTCCCAGACAATAGGTGCAAGTCCCGCTTGTCTGATTAAAACATGATTTCTATCGACGAGCTTTTGTATGCCGGCTGCGATGATGGTGCTATCATTAGACCTAATAGTCTCGTCGAGTAAGTACACTTGCTTGTTGACTTCATCTCCTCCGGTGTGGAAGTATGCAGAGTATGGTTGGACTCTAGGCAAGACGTCTGCGAAGAGAGTATCCAGGAACTTGGATACAGCAGGAGAGTTCAGCTTGAGAGATCCACAAGGAGGCTCATTGCAATATGTATCCCACGGTTCTGCATCAGTGCCTGCAATCAGTTCTGGGTAAGCATGGGCGATAGCTGTCGTGTGGCCCGGCATATCAAACTCCACAATGACTTCAACCCCACGTTCGATGGCATATGTCTGAATCTTTTTAAAATCTACTGGACTATAAGAGAGGCCAGTCTGGTACGCTCCTTTCTTGGATAACTCTGGTAGAGCGGGTATATCGAGTGGCCATGACTGAGAATCAGTCATGTGAATGTGTAGGCGGTTAAATTTGTTCATGGAGAGGGCATCAATAGTTCGCAGAATATCTGATACCGGGTACCAATTTCGAGCAACATCCATGTTCAAACCTCGGTGGGGGAATTTTGGCATATCAATAATTTCAACAGGAGCTTGGTTGGTGTAGATGCCTGAGCCAGAAGAGTGCTTATAAAATAACTGGATGAAGGTCTGGAGTCCATGGAGGATTCCGGTAGATGAGACAGCAGTGATCTCTGCATTGTCATCCAAACTGACCGTAATATTATACGACTCATCTACTTGACCTGCCAAAGGCCTGAAGGTATTGGAGTTATCGGAGCCGGTTTGAATAATGGCCATAGTCTTGATATATTGCTTCTTCGCATCCCCGCCAGGCTCGAATTTAGAGAGTTCGTTCCGAGCAACCAACTTCCACGGCACGAAGCTCTGCTTGAACAAGGTATCTAGGGCTCGAGCGACTGCTGCATGAACGATTGAGTGACTTGAAAAGCTTGTGTCAGTCTCAGCACGTGAAACCTGTAGTTCCAACACCTGTTTAGTATCATAACCCAGAGAACTATAAGACTGAATTCTCCCTACATCGTGGTAATCATAAGAAACAAGAACGTTCTGCGCAAGCCACAAAACCGAACTGCCATTTGAGAGCGACTGAGGAGCTGGCCAGATCGCCAAGCCCTGGCTAGCAAGGAGAAAGATGAGAAGTTTTGAACAAAACATGATTTTTATTATGATAAGTGTTCTGAAGGAGAAACGAAAGTGCAGTGCGGTGCGGGTATGAGAAGATTGCAAGTGAAGGGTAACTACTGAGTCAGATATGAACTTTATGTACACCTGTTGGGCTGGGGCAAAATGTCAATAAAATACAGAGCCTGCTCGCTCGCCTAGTTCCTGGGTAGAGTTCGGGGTGAAGATTGAGTAGCGTGAGCTAAGCCAGTAAGGTAGAGTACTAGAGACTACCTAGATAGAGAGTCTCTGACCCGAGTTGAAAATTAAGTTATGTTATAGTCGAAGGGCCACTAGCCAGCCAGTAATACACCGGCCAAGCTGCTGTGATGTGCAGCTTATCTTGATATGTACGGCAACAATCGATGTTACTTGCTTCCCCGATTACCTTGTTGCCTTCTGCACCTGCAATCTCATGAGTCGATGCTGGGACAGTAAACGGATGTTCACGATGCGACAACAATCAACTGATATCTAAATTAGCAAGTGCAGAGAACGGCAAAAGTCGCAGATGTGATCTGCGGTAAATGAGAGAGCCTGCAATGTTTGCGGAGTAGTATTGTTTGTAGTGCTACGCGCTTTGACGGATAGAAAAGGGGCACCTGTTGTGGGCAAGTTGAGAGTTCCTAGCCAAAGTATATGACGCCGGTGTCAAGGTGGGAATAGATGGGTTGGATGTATTCTGTGTTTCTAGGAATATTGCTTCGCTCGTAACTATGCGACGATGTGACTGCAAGATGATGGCATGATGCTGATACCGTTCGTCTGGGACTCGAGGGATATGTAAGTGCCAGTAGCAGTGCTGCAGTAGACAACTAGCTAGGCTGCAAAGGCCACAATAAGCTAGGAACCAAGAAGCGGGAGCTCCTCGAGGTTCCAGTCCCTGCGTACTAAGAGGTATATACGAAACCGTCGAGCTGCCTCGAACAGAGCCTAGTAAAAACACGGGGAAGCTGAGTATTATATGTACTCGGTCTCTCTCGTATTCTGACGTCGTTTCGAGTTCTATTTCTGAATATATTCAGAATATATACCGAATATATGTGGTGTGGTGCTGGCAGTGCAGAGAAAGAAGGGAAACCTCAAGTAAAAGTGAGGGGTGGCTCTAGCCATGATAGGCTGGTGCTGGTTAGCCTTTAGGGCCTCATGTCTGAGTCATCATGTTTAGCCTAAAATAGCCTAGCCTGTAAATATGGCTCGGGTTTTCTCACGTGCCTTCTTCGAGCCGCGATTTGATTCCCCAGGTCTTCTTCATTATTCATTATCGACGTGACAACGCTCTTTGTCAAACCAACATACGGTCGACTTCGAATCATACAAAGAACTCACTGTCGGTCACTGCGCACAAAGACACCTCATTCCCCCGCGACATCTACTGGCTGCGGAAATTTTTGTCCCTCTCTCGAACACTATACAGTCCAAAGCCGTGACCCCATCTTCGCGCCACAGTCCATACCGACCAGAAGAAACGAAGCCCAGTATGTCTGTCGAGGTTATCATGGATACGCCGCTGGCTCAAGCTCTCAACTCTGCGATCCAGCCTAAGCTGGTCGAGGTGGGATGGAGTTCCGGTGGCGGCGACGAAGGCCAGCTTGCTGAATATATCCTACTGATGCTTGCAAACAATAAGACTCAAGAACAAATCGCGGGAGAGCTCTCGAGTGACCTTCTTGGCTTGGGACCCGATGATCCAGGAGCGAGGGATTTCTCGCAGTGGCTCTTTCATCAAATCGAAATTCTAAACTCGCAACAGAATGGGACGGACGGGCCTGCTACGGCCCAGGGCGCAACTGCACAGGATGCAGACATGGGAGATATCTCAGACTTAGGAGATGGCAAAGTGTATGCTATTTCATCAGTTAACCTTTCACAACCAGACACCAGTCTACCCTCAAGACCACCCAAACTAACTTATCGTTCCAGACCTACGGGTCCAAAGTCAATGCGCGATGTAACCAGTGCTTCTCGTCCCAGAGACAAGAGAATGCTCGGACATCTAGCCAAGGCGATGGACAGAAGTAACGATGCAGTCCTCCACCGTGTTCGTCCCCAGAATGGCAATGAACGCATCAACACCCACTCTCGAGCACCTCCTACTGGACCACGGCAACAGGCTGCAGGCCGAGGTGGGATCAGAGGCCTCAATTCTCGTATGAATGGCCATATGGGAGGCATAGCCGCGCAACAAGGGGCGACGGCAAATAGCATTATGAACATGGATCTGCAACAACAGGCTCAGCTCTTTGCAATGCTGGAGCAACAATCGCAGATGATGGCACAGATGCTTGGACCGCAACAGATGGGAATGGGGAGGGGTGGGCATATGGGCATGGGGAATGGCTTCCAGCATCAGCAGCCTGGCCGATCTTTATTCGACCGTACTCCGAACCAACGGACTCAGAACAACGGACCTCGGAAATTTCCTCACACTGAGAAGTTCGGGGTTCAGAACCACCAGCCTCGGGCTGGGAGTGATGCTCCATCTTTGTCCATGGAAGTTGAGATGTCACAAGAAAAGAAGGAACTTGACGTGGATAACACGAAGTGTAGATTCAATTTGCAGTGCACAAATCAGGACTGCAAATTCGCCCATCAATCTCCAGCGGCCCCTGCAGGAGCAGCCATTGATTTCAAAGACGTATGCTCGTTTGGTGCTGCGTGCAAGAACAAGAAATGCACAGGAAAGCACCCCTCACCTGCCCAAAAGCTTTCATACCAGACTGCTCAACAGTGCAGATGGGGATCGGACTGTACCAATCCTATTTGTACATTCGTTCATCCTACACCTTGCCGCAACGGCGCCAATTGCACAGTGCCAAATTGCAAGTTTGGGCATACAAAGATCATTTGTAAATTTAATCCTTGCGAGCGGCCGACATGTCAATTCAAACATGCCGAAGGACAAAAGAGAGGAAAGTTTGAGGACAAGGTATGGACAGCAGAGAAGTCTAAGGATCATGTCAGTGAGAGGAAATTTGTGGATGAGGGTGCCCCGGAGGAGTTGATTGTGCCTGGAAATTCGGAGGGAGGGCTGAGCCATGCCTCGAACGCAACGGAGGTTATCACATAGGGGACAGGAGTTTGCATTTTCATGGGACTTTCAAACTGTATACCATTTTCATCATCGAGGTAACCAGGCTGGCGTTGTGGGATTTTCCTGCGGATGGGGTGATTGATTCCGGACCTGAGACTGGCTCAGAATTATGTAGAATGAATGGACTTTTGTTTTTTTGGCACCTCAAGAGAAAAGACTCTGAGAAAAGCCCCCCTAGCATGATTTATTTCAACTCGAGCTTGTGACTGCAACCTAGACAAGTAGATATGCTCCTACTATGACAGACTCTCGAAAAGGTACCTTTGGGTGTCCCCAAGCGCTTGCTACTACAGTCATGTAATGTATACGTTTATATTTCATTGCAAGCGGATTCCATTCAAGAAATTTATAGGATTTAGTATACCTACGTATCTATGCATGATATTTCCTGTACTAGGGAGCTTTGGACGAGTCTAAGCGAGAAATGCACTACCTTCGTAGATATGGACGGACGTCGAAAATTACCTACCTACCTACCTAGCTCAAGAGAAAGTTGACAATTGTTGTACCATTCCCACAAGGCTATGCCTCACCAATCGCCCGAGCATCTCGTGGTGTCATTGCTCCGCCAATCTTACACGACCCCAAGATGTAGGCAAGCGCTGCGAAACAGCTCCGCTCGATCTTATTCAATGACATACCCCCTTCGACGCCCATGGTACCAGCGGACCGCATGCCTCAGCGCACGGCACAGATACTCCTATATACACACCTCGGCTTCTGATGGTGTTGACTTCCCCCCAAAGTACAGTCTCCGCTCGCTGAACCCCGAGCCTACACTGGCAGGAGTCAATGGATCCGTTCGGAAACCGGCTCGCATTGCAGTATTGGGAGGCGGCATAACGGGACTTGCGAGCGCGCATTATCTAGCGAAAGAGAACCCAAATGCGCAGATAGTTGTGTATGAGGGGACTAAGAGGCTAGGTGGGTGGTTGAACAGTCGGTATATCGATGTAGACGGGGTGAAGGTACTACTTGAGTCTGGTCCTAGGACATTGAGGCCGCATACGCCTGCTGGACTTGTGACATTGGAGCTGGTATTTCTTCGGAATCTATGAAGGGTTCCATACAAGCATGCTAATGGAGGTGTAGGTTCAGGAAATTGGCCTTGAAAAGGAACTGCTTATTATGCCAAAGACGTCTGTTGCATACCAGAATCGATTCTTGTACTATCCTGACCACTTGGTGCATATGCCCGGACCTGGACAGGATTTCTTTGATATGGCTTGGAGAGTCTTGACGGAACCTGTGTTCAAAGGACTAATCCGGGGCGGCGTGACAGAGATCTATAGACCCACTCGATCGGCCGAGCTTGACGATGAATCCGTAGGCTCGTGGCTCGGGAGAAGACTAGGTAGCGAAGACCCAGGTAACAACATTGTTTCAGCTGTTTTTCATGGGATATACGCAGGAGACATCTATCAACTGAGCATGAAGAGTCTGATGCCGCTCCTGTGGCATACGGAAGCTTGGCGGGGAAGCATTGCAAAGGCCATGATAAGTAGAACGTCGGATAAGTTGAACCTAGTCTCGAAGCGGGATTTAGATCTGAAGCATGAGCTGTTGCCGAAGATCAATGATTCAATTTTGGACCCGTTGGCAGGGGCGAGTGTTTATTCATTTAAAAGGGGGATTGGGACTCTTTCCGATGCGTTGGAAAGTTCACTGAGGGAAAATCGCAATGTAGAATTCAACGTTGGGAGCGGTGTCACAGCTGTAGAGTATGATCCCGAGAGTGAAGGCATCAAGGTAATACACTCCTTTATAATATTTTCTTGAAACTAACACATCTCAGATCACAGCAGCCGGCAATGATCTACCAGCAAAATACACCAAAGCCATCTCCACCATCTCCAGCCGTGCTCTTTCCAATATTACCTACAACGCTCTCCCTACGCTCACACAGTTACACTCCGTAACAGTAATGGTTGTAAATCTCTACTACCTCGATCCCAATATCCTCCCCGAACGCGGCTTCGGCTATCTGATCCCACGGTCCATTGCCTTCGAACAGAACCCCGAATGCGCATTGGGCGTCGTATTCGACTCCGATGCAATTCAAGGCCAAGACATCGCTCCTGGTACCAAAGTCACTGTCATGCTGGGTGGGCATTGGTGGGACTCCTTCTCCTCGTATCCTGACGAAGACGAAGGCGCGAATATGGCGCGGGCGGTTCTACATCGACATCTCAAAATAAAAGCAAAGCCCGCCGCGATCAGAGTCTCGTTACATAAAGAATGTATACCTCAATACACCGTCGGCCATGATGCGCGGATGAAAGAAACACATCTTGATCTCATGAGGGGCTTTAAGGGGAAGTTGGCAGTCGCCGGTAATAGCTATACGGGCGTCGGACTGCATGACTGTGTAAGGGCAGCTAGGGATGTGGTGATGGGAATGAAGAGGGGGCATGTCAGTACGGGGCTGGAGGATGCGGGGAAAAAGGATCTCTACGTGCAGGTTAGCCTCCCGAGGTAGATGGAAAGAATTGAGGTGAATGAGTGAGGGCTAGCTACTCATTATGAAAATGGGTTGGTTATCAACAAGAAAGAACAGAGATGAAAAAATATAAACTGTAAGAATTACAATTACTTACACAGCGGTAAATACATACAACCATACACACATACATGTATGGAGGCTTTCCCAGCTCAGGCCTCTTCGTGGGCCGAAGCTATTTGGCACAGATACAGTACCTCACTCTTACTATGACACTAGCTCGGTCTTAACCCATCAATCCCATGCAGTAAACAATCACGCACCTAAACCCCAAAGATAAAAGCTGATGTCAGATCTTCACATCCAATATTGATTAGCAATCATACGGGAAGTGACCGTGTGGCGATGTACTCGGTCCGGGCACGTTGCTAGATGCCGCTGGGGCTGCAGCTGGTGGTCTCCCGCTCAGTGCTGATGCGAGGCTTCACGCGAATCGCCCCTCATGTCTCTCTAGGATGAGGGTCTTATCAGCATCCTGGGTGATCTCCGCTCGAGAGGCATACCAGAAGCAGTAGTCCAGTCATTTCTTACCGACAAAGCATCGCCAGGGGAAACACGCAAGTCACCACAGGCATTGCAAGATCTAGAAGTATAGCGACAAATAAGCAGATAAGGAAAATTAAAACCCGAGCAAATGTATCGCAGCTATCATAGACAACATTGGCCTCTAGATCTCTTTCGCTATTACTAATGATGCAATAAATGGTACGCCGGAAACGGTGGAGTTGACATAGTTGGCGAATCGGCGATCAATGGCGAGTAAACAAGTGCTGGGGGCGGTGCTGAATATTGAGTTCCTGGGCTCCTTTCCTAGCCTTCTGAGTGCATGAATATGAGGCCGGCGGTAATATTTAGATTACAGTACAAGCTCTATGGGTTCTTTGGTCGAGCATTGAGCGATATCGCAGAGATACTGGTTGTTATTCGCTCCTACAAGTAAACGGGTTATATAGATATTAGATATGTATATCAAGCCAACTTTTCATTGCACACTATGCCGAAGCTTACAGCTGCTGATAAACTATATGATGAGCGATCTGATTCAAGCTGGAAAGCAAGTAGTATAGTGTATGGCAGAGTCATCAAACAGATCCGTCCTATCTATTCTGCGATTCTTCAACTCTTGGCTTCTCATTTTCGGCTAAGTAACATCTGTCTGCTGGCAATACAAATTCGGTGGGCTCCGCTCATTTGAGACCCGTTAAAGTGTATATTGTTGACTTTACTAGCCAAGATCAGACATTATAAGACATACTTTCAAAGATGCGTTGGGAACGAGCTCTAGGGGGTTAGAAGGGAATATAGAGGCGATCAAGAACTCATAAGTCAAGATTCTCGAGCCCGCAGACGTTGCTTTCCAGCAAAAGACATTTGTACAATTTGAAGGTTTGTCCGTACTATACACTATAACTGACTAATCAAGAATGGGAGTTCATAGAGGTACAAGAAACGATCAAATTGGTAGTAGTAGGTTAAAAAGCTGCATTGAGGATGCCACAAGCCATTTAACAGTCTATGAAGATATTTCCAAGCAAACAAAATCACACAGCTGGGACGAACACACAAAAGAGGCTTTTGAGAGGACTAAGATGAAGCTCAATCCTTTACCTGATTATGGCGTCATGTAGGATACACGCAGGAAATTAATACAGCACGGTATTTATGAATGGGTAGGTCCAGCTTCTCAAAGCAGAGGTTCCTGTTTCTTTTCCCTGGACCATTAGATCGACTTCACCCGTAACTTGCTAAAGAGTAGTAACTAGCTCCAACTTCCTGGGGAGCAGGTAGTCAAGGGCCCAAAGTATACAGCTTGGCGCAATTCAAATTATTCAACTAAGAGTAACATTCTCTGTGTTGATGGAGAACACAATAGGTACCTATCCTCCTTTGGTAAGTCCTAAGCACTTGAAGTTCTGATTATCGTAGGCGTCGGTAATTCAGTACTCATGCATAGTAGCCAATAATTCTATTCTATTAACAAAAGACAAACTCAAAGAACAGGATGCTGCTAGAGATTCCGAATCTATGATCACAAAGATGGGGAGCAATAAGCTACTGAGCAAATTAAACCATACGAGATAACCAAGATCGCTCCGATAATACATATGACCAGGTGTTTAGCGATAATAGGTCTGATAATAATATATTGTGACATGAGATACTAAATAACTCACTTGATAGACGATATGAAATTAGACGATGACGGTTCTATATTGGAGAGGCAGACGGTCTGTGGCCAAGCAAACCAGAGTGGGAGAGCAGTAAGGAATAAGCTATACCTTTGAAAAGGAGAAGGACTTCTGTTAGAAATAAGAAAGCATTTAGGGCTTAGAGAAGAACCTTTTCAGAGCCGTCAAGTTCAATACCGACTCGGGCGGTACTTCATACTTATCGCAGCAAACCTTGGTCTATATTTCCTGGTATCTTACCTACTTTAGAATAGAGACGATATCTTAAGTACGACTGATACAAGGCTGACCGCTCTACATATTACAGCTAACGGTAAATGGTGCGGAATGTTACGACTGTTATTCTTTTTAATCTTTTAGGTACCATAAATTGAAGTCTAACATTACTCCCTTCTAATATTAGTTGATCTCCCAGCCTCCCAAGCTCCTATCGATAACATCTAGCTGTTGTTTAAACATGGTGCTTCATCCACGAAAGTCCAGAAATCTACAGGACTCAGGTATGCCTAGAATGTCGGGCCACAGTGTCCTACTTCTCCTTATGCTAACATTAATCTCTTATAAACTTGTATCTCTTCTCCCGAAATTCTCCGATTTCTATCGCCTTCTTTTACTAACAAAAAATAAATAAACGACTAGCAATTAATGGCCTTTAGTACAATACTAGACCCGAGGTTCTATTTTATTGCTAGATCACGACACTTACAGCAAGACAGCACTGCATCGAATAATGAGATGGAGAGGCATTCTTCTCGAGTTTCTCGAAGCATTTGCGGATAGAGACGCTAATGGCAATATCGACGAGAATGTTTCGTAGTGTATTTATTCTCTTATTTAATTTAGATCACGGATCAATGGTTGTAACAACTAGCAAGTTGTTGACTTGATATTATGACATAGGACCGTTCTCCCAAGCAGCCTGGGAATACGATAACAGAATAGAGAATATTTTACTCTAATAATGCAGATTCAATGGTACTCATTCAGTCTAGATAGGAAATGTTGGTGATTCTAGAATACAGAATATAAGACCACTTGAAAGCTTTGACTATGCATGGTTACATGCATAATTTCATCTGACAAGAGAATTAGAGGCTATGAAAATAATTGTCGATAAGGTAGAAGACAATGACATTGACGACGACGATACCAGGGACGGGGCTGCGGTGCTCAATGCCGCTCATACAGGACAACTCAATGTTAGTACTATATGGTCGAGTTCCTTCTGGAACAGGGCGCCTGCCGCGCCTCCGGTCCCTCACCCAAGTGGACAAGAGAAGCATCGCTCCCTCATTCTTCTCCTTACTTGGAAGATCCGAAGAATCTGCCCATTAGATATTAGAGAGAATGATTGAGTTGAGCGAGGTATGGTTGGTGATCGACATAAACATCTGGACCAACTTCCTGTCATTTAGGAGCAATGGGCAGTCCAAAGGGACAACGGATTGGGAGATACCGTTGCTTTGCTTATCGATCACGATCCTGATTCCTGCCGCAGCAGCCGCCAAGATACTCTGCTCGTTAATTGCTACTGCCGTTGTCAATAGTAGCAGGAGAATCTTGGCTCGAATCCACAAGATAAACGAAGAATTAGCTATTAGACCAGATTGCTAAGTATGGAAGGACACCACTCCTCCTGGCCCGCCAGTTCAAGCACGTGGAGGCAGAAGACTTTTTGAGTATACAGACGAAGCTTAGGAGATATGCTAGGAGATGAGAATCACCGAAGACAGCTATGGCTTAGAACAACTAGGTGGTTGTTAGTTTGCTCCTAAGTGATATAGAATCGTAATCCTTGAACTAATTCTAGCTGTAGAGATCATATTAGCTTGCTGCTTGTCTGTCACCTTGTCTGTCACTGGGCCAATCTCATCCGAACCAACTAAATACTACTACGATGTCCCAACTCTATAGAGGTAGAGGACGCCCTCTCGGATCCGTAAATAAGGACGACGCATTGAGACGATCATATGCATTACCTATACAGTCTAATACGGAGAGGTAGCCGTAGGATTCTGTACGCTACCAGATAAATCTCTTCTTGACTTCCCAGGCTGGTCAAAACGTGACGCTGTTTCCTCGAAATCATATGCGTATCACGGCGACAATGGATGTTTCTATTGCCATTTTGCTTCTCAAGGTGTGATACATGCATATGTTGGGGAGCCACACGGGCGGTGATACGATAGTTTGTGAGGTAGATGTTAGCGCAGAGAGGATTTGGTATACTAGGAATGAAGAGCTAATTGGTGTGTATCCCCTACGATTTATGGTTGCTGAGGTACTGATGATTTATACCAGAGCATGAATTTGATCAGGTAATGGGAAGATTGTTTCCAGTTGTCGGGCTAAACGGCAAGGTGAAGCTACATGCGTTTTTAGGGCTAATTTGGAAAGAAACGACTGATTGATAGTTTGAGTGATTTTTCGATGATTTAATTAAGTCAGTCTAAGTGATAGGACGAGAATTTGATATTGCATTGATATCCAACTAAAGCAATCACCTCGATTTATTACTTTCCATGTCTTAACTACGTAATAATATGCTTCCCTTTATTATTATATGCTACGAAACTCTATATATATCAGATCTCGAGTGCCACCCGGCAGTGTCTAACAAGCTTTTGAATAGTCTGTATTGGATAGCAGTACTTTAGAATGCATGATTTCTTCTTCAACAGGAGCTAGAGCCTCCTCTAACCCTTTGCTATCCGGCCAAATGTCATTGCAAAGCCGCCAGCAGCCTTGAAAAGATATGACCGGCTTTATTTCCATTAGAGATAACCACCGAGGATAAAAAAGCCCTTATTATCAGTCGCACCCAGCCCCAGCAAGTGCATTGAGTCAAGTTTTTCCTGCTTCACAATGTTAATCTGCGTACCAAAAATTACGAAAGAATCGCCTTCTAGCGCCATGAATCGACTAAGCAATGTACTTACGGACAAGGGCTCATCTTAGGAACTACGAAAGGCGCTGGCCAGGCTATAAAGTAGGTCTATTCTGCTTAGATATACTGATATATTATCTCAGAAGAGGCTAGTGATGCTTAAAGCAACACACTGCGCCAATTTTACCGCGGGAAAGACCATTTGGCACGTGATGTCATACCCCCCTTTTTTGCTCGCCTATTCAGCGATCAATAACATTACTAGGATGGAGGCGCAGGCGCCCTATTGCGCCTCGAGCTACTCTATTTACAGTATTGTTCTGCTAATTCTAAAGTCAGTGGCCCGTCATACTTTCCTATATGAGAATATCGATACATGTATTATATTATATAGTATTATTGTTGGAGAAATAGAGGTTCAGTGGATAGCTCGTAGCCTAAGGTACGAAGGCTGCGGGAGAGCTTAGCGATATGGTCTGTGCTGAAGCTATAG